>JARGYA010000025.1:600000-1004693 GCA_029204335.1 Mycena vulgaris
GCCGTCCGTGGACTGGGAGCGTCAGAGCTGGTTCAACTTGAAAAACGAGCTCTCAACCCCTTTGCGACATTTACTTCCGGCAATGCTGCTTCCAAGGTGAGCAAACCTGATTCATGTCGGTCGATCCACATTAAAACGTTCCGCACATCAGGTTGGCCTCATCGTCGGCGGTGTCACCGCGTTCAACACTGGAGTCAGCAACTGTGACCAAGGTGGGTGATTACTGCTATAAGATCGCAATGTGGTCAACTCACGCTCTTCGCTACAGGTCACTTCGCATCTTGCGTTACAGGCATTATCAGCGGTCTTATTCCCACCGCTGCGGGGCTATGGGCCCCCGTCCCTGGTCGGCGCAGCCTGGGATTCTACTACGATAATGCCACGATCGCCATTACAGACCACGACCCGACCTCAGACCACCCTGCCAACCGCTTCATCACCAACTACTTCGGCGTCCTCGAGCGCAACCCGACATTTGCACACGGCGCTCGCGTCGGCTTTGTGCATTATTCCAGAACGGCCCCTTCTCGCCACCGCCTCGTGATCCAGCCCAACGGCAACGGAATTGGGCGCCGACAGGACGACACCACCAACGACGGCGGCTCCGTGTCTTACGAGTGGACGTGAGTAAATAGTTAGAAGAAGGCGCTGAAGGGCTTGCAACTGAATCGACCATCTGTGTCCCCCTTGCAGTGACTTTGGAAGTGACGGTGACCAGAGCGACCGCAACCCCAGCGACTACGATTCCATTGCAGGCGGCGTTGCAGGTTACATTCAGGGTGTGTCTTGACGTGCTGCAGCCTCTGACTCTGCTCACACCACCTTGCTACCAGACAACCAAGCCAACAACATCTGCTACACTCAGTGCATCGGCACTGACGACGTCTATGAAGTCGGACAGATCCAGACTCAGGCCGGCACCGACCCGAGTTACGACACGGAGTGCGAGTTTAGTGATCAGATGGTTGAGTGCTCTACTGCGGGTGACTGAGCGAGGTTAACCTCACAGTCATGGGGCTTCCGCTTTTTTCCTGTCCACCATTCATTGTGTATTTTTATTCCTACACATTCTGTCCACAAATTGCGATGTGCTTTATCCTCCCATGCACAAACTCACCCGATTTGGAAGAACGGCACTCGAAATGAAACACGGCACGTGCACTCCATTCCCGGCACGGCTCAAAAGCCGCGCTTGTAAGCGCGGCACTTGACTAAAACGCGGCAAATCGTATACAAGTCAACGGAAGTCAATTGAATGAAATATATAAAGATATACGGGGACGCCTATAGATGAAGAACTACCAGAAGTTACTGTTCATCGTCTGCCGCGCACGTTGAGTGGACATTGCAAGAAAAATAAATAGAAATAGACTCGCCTCGAACGCGGTTTTTTAGCGGCCGGCGCAGCGGCTGCCCGAGAGGACATTGTACGGGGCCGTTTAGAATAAATAATGTTTTTCTCGGAGGAATATATATAATCTGTTAATCTAAGATGTTCGGAGAAAACCGGAATATCATGCTTGCTCCCCCGGGCCGTCCCCTTCTGAGCTCATGCCGAATCTTCGAGGGAGAGGTCACGGAGCGGTATCCCTTTATCGACCCTACCAGTCTCAGCCGACCTGTCGGACATCATAGCCAGCCCAGTTGCGAGGGGGTCGTTCGAATACACGATATCCTCGTCCTCGAAGTCACTGTCCTCATCGAAGCGGGCTGCATCAACGGGCGCGCCCATGCTCCCAATCACTCGGGAGGCAAAATGGAGAGAGTGATCAATTCCCGTGCCGTCCGCCTCCAGGTCGTCATAATAGATGGCTCGGAGCATCAGGAGGAAGCGGCAGATGATTATCGTCCGGAAGCTGCGGAGAGTCTTAGATCTAGAAAAACAAATTTGGACAGCCACATACACAGGAGTGTAGTAGGGAACAACCCAGTAGTCGTATCGGGTGGCGAATTCTGGCTGAAGGTGGCGTAATGTGTGAAGAACCGAAGGCCGTTTTGGTGGGGGAAGCGCTTACAACGTGATCAAACTAGTTCCAGAACATGAGTTTCAGAACAGGGAACCTGGGTAATGGCTTACAATCAAGACGAGCATGTCCGCCAATGAGAGCACAAGGAGCGCCCTGGATCGCCATCAGATCAGCTTCGAAATGGGCCTGAGCACCTACAAAAAATAGATAGTTCCTGCGGCAAAGATCAGAAAGGGGCCGCAGTGAGCTAGGCATGTGACGAACCGTTTCGGAGGAGAATGGCTGCAAGACCAGGTCGTTTCTTCCCTTCGAATGGTATATCGCTGTTCCTCAATTTAAATGTTCGGATGATTGTCACCACAATCACGATTGATTCCGCCAGGATGTCTGCGATTATGCCCCCAATGCGTACTGTTCAGGGATGTCAGTAAAGTCTAACCCGATCGTCGATGGAAAAATTCTGTGGTGGCGTTATCACGGCGATCCAGGCCAGGGCATGAAGCCTTACACATCTATCATGTACTATCGCGGATGCCATATATGCCAACTGGCATCCGTAACGGTCGACTCCAGGGGAAGTCTGATGGGCGTAAACATACTACCGTTCTATTAGCGCAAAGGAACCTCTGAAAACGCGAAAAATTACCGCTGGTGTAATGGCAGAGGGCATACACAGTAGAAACACCGTAATCGCCAGTTGCCAGTTCCGATCCGATAGAGCTAGCACTCGTAAGGATGAGAACACTGGGTATGGCCTTAGGTCAAGATTTCTGACGCGCGTATTTGCGTTACTCACGTGCAAATCCAAGAGTCCGCAGTATCATCGGGAATATTTGAACTCGCACGGCGATGTCACAACTATAACCAGGTCAGCCGTATATAATCCGTTGAAGACGGAGATCCGACCCCTGGTGTGGTTTCAGACTCAATGGTGAATGGCTGAAGATCGGGATGACATACATGCGGTGTGAGATACCACGACGCGAGGAATAGCACCGTGATTTTCTCGAATAAAGTGCCATATCGGAGGAGGGCATACAAGACCGTAGCTCCCGAGAATTTGCGAGACCAGAATTTGTTTACTTCCGCCCCGAATGTGATGACATGATCCCAAATGAGGAGCGCTGTACAATGAGGGGAAATTAGACAAGGTCTATGGCTTGACTTGGAACGCACCAACCGCGGCAATGCTACAGCACACGAACGCACTGGGGGTGGTGTCAGTAAAACAGCCATTCATGCAGTCGAATGTGGAGCGCTCACAATTCGTAAACCTGGAAGGGCGCCATGAAAATTGGAGATCTGAAGGGGGATCCTTTGGCAGCGGAGCTTATCCCTGGTTATAAGGCCGCCATCACATCCCGGCCTGATAGCCATAACGCTTCCGGGAGATACGTAACCTCACTGCTTTTGAGATCCAGAACAAACCGGAGACGCAATTACCCCAGATCCAGAACCATTGAGCCGCATACATCCCGCCATCCAAAGATGAATCGAAGAAAACCCCCTTGGCCTCCCCCACTATCACCCCACTTTGACATCACGGCAGTGCAACACCTACGAGGCAGTAGATACCTCTCCGGCATTCTTCTGATGGAACTTACCTTCCGCCATGGACCAGGTACGATCTTCACAGCATAAAATGTAGACATTTTCCTTTTTAGGAAATGTGATAGTGGGGAGTGCGCCAGCTCCGAAGTTATACATTGAGTTGTCTGGTCCTAAGCTTGAAAGATAATTCTGTTGACTCGTAAATCACGTACCTTTCCCAGCAGCAGGGAGCGTCGCAGACATCGCCGGTGCACCATACATGTCTGAGTCAAAGGCTAATGCATCGATAAGATTCAGAACTGAACAAAATAATTGACATACTATTCGCATTCGTAAGGGGCATCGCAGCCGCGGCGGATGTTTCCGCGATATCTTTTACTTTTTTGGAAGCGGGACTGCTTCCTCTGCCGCAGAAACTCGCGGAGACGATAACAGTGTCGTCCTTCTGTTTGCGCGACGGGATCTTCGTGGAGCGGGAGGAAGTTCCAGTCAGCGATTTGAGTTCAGCTTTACTGGCCTTTATCTGAGCCTGGAGCGCCGCCTTGCGTTCCCCCAACTCGTCGGATTCACGGGATTTTTTGGCGGCACTAGCTTGACGGTGAGAGTTGCGCCCTTCCCGGTGAAACATCTCGTTGTTGAAATTGAGAAGGACGCCGGTGGTCTTCGAGGTTCGAACCTCTGAAACAGTATCCCAGTCCAAGCTCCGCGTGCTAGAAAGATGGATTAATTCCTTAGAAATGCGAAGAATGTGTGAATCACTCGCCTCTCGAGACCTTCAACAAGTGTTCGTTTAATTCCGGTATTCGAGTTTGTCCAATGGTGCTGGGCTTCGCCTGTACTGGTAGTCGCCGGCGTGATTTGATGAAGAATGTTGCGAGCACATGTGGGTCGAGTGTGGCGATGCCGCTGAAAGACGGGATATTGGTATTAAGAAACGAGCGAGCCGCTCCGAGGACTTGTGCTGCCTCCATGTCGGCATTTATGACGCGGAGATTACCGTTGGGCATGAAACGGGCAAAGCGAATTTCTGTGCCGGCAGTTTCTATCTTGATCTCGCGAAACATGTCGAAAAAGGAGCTCGGAGAACTTGGTATCGGAACGGTTAAAGTACGCGCGGGCAAGGGTGATAGCTGAAAATGTATTAGAGTGGTTATGCGGCGGAAAATTGACATACCAGTGATACCACGTTCAAGGGCATGATAAAAAATCGCGACTTCCCACTCATTTGGGTCACCCTCGATACGTTTGTAGGTTGTATCGTCCTCGAATGACTTGATACCGCTGTCGTCGAGCAGGGGGCAAGAAGATCGATGAAACAGGTGAATATGATTAATCAACCGCCCGGTGTGTGTTGAAACCGGTGGATATACCGCTCCGCGAGCGGTTTCTGGAGGTCCTTCTGGTACAAGTCGTATGCGCCTATGCGAATGATCAGTCTGAGTGAACAGCAGGAAACAAAAAACAACAGCGGTTACCGGTGATGCTGAGTCCCGTTCTTCTTTTCTTTCGCAATTATATCCTGTTTGATGCGCTTGTTCTGAAGCGCCGGGGCGTATTGACCAGGGTTCTGACCATCAAGGAAGAGCCTCGTTGACGATGCTGAAGACGAATCAGCGGAGGCCGATTACTGCACGATGGGGCGCTGGGGAACAGCCTGGCCATCGATGATGTGAGGGTGACCTGGCGACGCGTTTGAGTGAGGCAGATGCAGGTTTCGAACATGAATTACTGACGGTAAAATTTGAGCTGGCCCCCGATATGAGGATGAACGATGCGGCTGCACGGTTTCGTATCCACACTGTTATCGTGAGCCAAGGGTTTGTTCGCAAAGAGTGTGATGATAAGTCCCTCATCAACGTTATCCGGAATTGAGTGGGTTCGATGAGCTTCCTTGAACTGTGGGGTCCACCCCTCACATGCAATCCAACAAAGGTAACCGCGGCTCATTCCCTATTTCCGACATCAAAAATAAGAATATTCAAGACGCTTCAAAAGAGATATACTCACGTCCTTTTTCAACATGAGTTTGGGCTTGCCCCCACAAGGTCTACCGTCACTATGTTTCGCATTACAGGGTGTTGATTTCATCCTGTCAAAGAACCTGCGAGAAAGAACTCAGTGATCATGATACGCCGGCGATGAAGCAATGGGAAAAAATACAAAGTTGCTGCCCCGCTGTTGCTCCCTTATGCCTCCGAGTCTCCCGTTGCGCTTCAAGGACTGCGTTTCGCGAGTTGCATCCAGCTCGTACCGTGTGGCGTTCACAAGCGCATCATCCACGGACTTGCAATGGTAACAACCCCTGCAGTGGTTTCGCTTGCGGGGGCAGGTAATCGGGGCCTCCCCAGGCACGAATTTGACGTCGATGGGGGGATCACCTGCACCGGAAGGACCCTTCCAACAGTCGTTATCCTGTTATGTGTTCATAATTTATCGCCATTGCACAGAAAAAACACTCGTACCTGTCCTTTCGCGAGCACATCAACTGGAATTAAATTACCGTCGTCATCCAAAATGTTGAATTTGGAGTCGGAAGCGTCATCACAAATGCAGTACGGACACGCGGAACTGGAAGCAGCGACGGGAATTCCGTGAAGTATTCAATGCGCTCCACGTAGGTGCGCATATCACTGGTGAAATTTTGATTTACGACGGATCCATTGTCGACACATGGGGATCGAGCCAGATAGTATCGGATTTTTGCAGCCTTCCGCCGTCAAAGTCATCGACGTCCGCTGAAATATTATATATATTCAGCGTCGGAAACGGGTTCGAGGAGAGAGCATACACATATCCAATTCTGGAGAGCTACTGCGAGTGGTGTCGTCTTGGTCTCTCACTTCAGCAGCTAATAAAAAAGAATCAGGACAGAAAACCAAATGAGGAGGGAGGCACATGCCCGTACCCGATTCTGGGGAGCTACATACTGCGAACAGCGTCGTCCTGGTTTGGCAGCCTAGGAGCTGCGAGGGAAAAAAAATCAGGCCAGAAAAGCTATGTGAGGGACAGAGGAACACACCTATGTCCAATTCCCTGTCTCGGTAACCCAGACGTTCCGGTCGTCCGTGCCACGCGAGTTCGCTTAAAAAATGATGGACGCAAAGTATCCCGTCTACTCCCGTCTATCGTTTCCGGGCGAACTCGCGTGGTCTGGATCATTTGCGGTCCGGCAGGACACTAGAAAGTCTAGGGATCGAATATCCTCGCCTTGATCTCGCATTAATATTCCAAGAGCTGGGGACGGGAACCAAAAAAATTAGACATCTCCGACAAGTATATGGATGCAATACACGCCCAATTCACTCGGAGGCTCATCTTCATCCGAGTCAGAGAGCACCTCGATGACCTTTCGCCCGCTCTCGATCTGGGACCGCGTTCGGAACGGTAACGACACGATCCCCGGCTCTGATTTAACCGTCAGGTTCATCACCGGCGCGTCCGGCGCGTCGAATTCGCGCAGGTTCGTGAGAAGAGATCACGGTCGTGTCGCGTTCGAAGCCGCCATGGCCTCGTGCCTCGAGGAAGAGCCAGACCGCCGGGATGTTGATCCAGGAAGCGTCCAGGAACAGGCGAGGATTTGCGGTGATGTAAGGCGTCGGGATTTTTATTCAATTTGATATTTTACATTTCGAATTGCTGGCAATCTCCGGTGCGCTTATCAAAATCAAACTTCCATTTTCAGCCATGCAATTTGCCTTGTTCCCCCAGCATCTTTCCCCACCTCCCTGTTCTCGCTGCACAGACAGCCCGCCTCCTCCTCTGAGATGGCGGACGCGGGCAGTGCGATAGGCACTGTGATAGATGGCTTCTCAGTGCGCACCTGGACTGCGTATGTCCCAGTTCTTTTAGTACGCCACCAACTCACCTCAGGCTCTTCCCAGGGCAAGCCTCGGAGGAACCTGGACCAACACGGTCTGCTTCACCATGGAGGTTGTCGTTTCCGTCATCTACATGCAGCACTGGCAGCTGCATCGGGGCTATAAAAACGGTGTCTACGCCATGCTCCTCAACGACGCGCTCGCGGCCTTGGCAAATTTTATCAGCATCTTCTTGACTCTTGTTTTCTTCGAGACAACGGTTCCATGGCCCGTGCCAATGGGTATCATTGCCAACGCAATTTCGGCTTTCATTGGACAAACTTTTCTGATTGTAAGTTGTCATCCTAACCATCAATCTGCATTGAACACATTACTCCTCAGCATCTTCATTGGCTGATGTAGGCCGTTCGGCCACCAACGTCTCCCCGGTGATAACCTTTTGTCAGAGCAAGAAACACACTTGTCAGCGGATCCCTTATGCTCCTCGTAGGGGCACAGGTGCGCACTTTGAAAATCGCACAGACTGAAGTTAAACCTGGTTCTAGTTTGTGACCTCGGTCGTTGCCGCCGTGCACGTCACGGTGCATCCTGATATGATAACACGAACCCTGGAAAATACTCCAGTGCGTGACTAGCCTCATCCACTCGCACGTTACGGTTTTCTAAATCTCTTCATAGGTCAGGTACATTTTTTGTCTCTTGACGATTATATTGGATCCTCAAACTATCTGCAGAATCCCCGCCGTAATAGGTGCCTCTGTTAATGCTCTCATCACTGTCTGCCTTGTCTGGTCGAGCAGGGGCAGCCCTCAGCCGCGACGAAAGTTTGTCGTTTGCCTTGCCACGCGCCTTCGGCTGACGGTACCGCCCAGAGGCTTTCGGAATATATGCATTGAGGTTTTATCTTCGGGTGCCCTCGTGGCCACCACAACCTTCGTGGCCATGATAGCAATGCTGGATGAGAGCCGCGCTCCCGCTGCCTCGTTTATCTCCCCGTTCATGGGCCGCTTCTACGCCCTCACTGTGTTGGCCAATCTCATCACCCGGAGCCGATACTTCAAGCCGCGAGCCACCGTGGATCTCGGGCGGCGCGGAAGAGGAGGGGAAACGCCGGGCGTGGTGGAAAGCGTCATATGTGCGTCTCCGGTCTCGGTCACGTCCGCGTCGTGCCTCATATGAAGTCTCGGTTCCAAGTCGCAAGCACCCGGTCCAACGCCGGTGTGCGCGAGTCGCAATGGCAGATGGGTTCCGCTACCCATCGCACCAATGATTACGCTCTCAGCAGCAGCGGGCCGTCTAGTGGACACAGTGACGACTCGCACGGCAAGCCTGAGGGGTCTCTGCAACACGGGGTAAGCAATGTCCTGTTCGCATTGCGTGTCTTTCTGAGCCCATGCCCCAGATTCCTCTGAGCATAGATCCCAAGAGGCCGTGACCGCAATGCATTGTATTCATACCCACTCTGTTGTCGCAACCAAGTTGCGACAACCGGCCCCGCCTACTGTATACTCCAAAAGGCACCTCCCTTGCGGCCCTTCGGCACAGCACCGCGTCCTAGTAGGCTCGCCACATAGATAACTGCTGTGACCATATGTTACTGTACGCATGCGGCCTATTTCCAGACACGCGCTTACACTTAGTGAGATCAGCGATGCGGAATTGATGCTTTGATGCCCCTATGTGACCCCGTACTTTTTCGGTCGAGGCTCGTACTGTCTCGCTACGCTGGGTGCCAACAACACTGCGCAACACGATCTACTCTGATGTACTCGATTAGGTTTATCATCGCTTCGCTCCGAAAATGTCCTAACTTCGTTGCGAAGTTGTGGCCACAGTGTGGGCGCGTGCCATCGCTAATCATGATAAACCCACCATACCAGGCCCATTTCGGATGCTTCACAGCTTGTATCGATCACTCCTAGTCATAATACAAAAGCGGAGCGTATCGCCACTGTGGCCAAGATGTGTCGAGCCCCGAATTCGCCACACTCTTGTATTCCATAAGCGAGGGTCCCGAAATGCATATAAGAAATGAATGCTTGTCTTGTTCAACCTGTCCTCGCCCAGCTGGATAGACTCAGCGTCCGCTCACTTCATTTTTCTGCTACCTCCTCTCTGTCCCCCACCGCTCGCTCTTCGCCGTTATGCTCGGACTGCGCCGCAAATTAACGAAGTCCTTGCCGAGAGTCAACACCGAGAAAATTTCCATCGATGTTGACTCTGATTCCGACTCTACTCTGTCGACGGCATCTCTTACGACGACCATACATGATTCCGAGTCGAAGTTCGGCCTGCACGCGGAAACAAATTGGACGGTCCAGAAGAAGGATACGCTTGTCAAGATGACCAGACCGTCTACGAGGGCTGCCGCGAAGCGGTTGCTTACGAGACTCTGCAGAGTGCGAGTTAAACAGTCGGCGGGTGGGTATGTGACCAACCTTGACTTGTGAATGCGCTGGGCTTATATTATTATGAAAAGGTCGGAGAGCAAGGAAACATTAGTCGACGTGGATTCGATATTACCACACGAGGAATCTTCGAAACCGTCCTTGGAGTGTATCCCCACCACCAAAGCGTTTCTCTCCGAAGTTAGGTTATTATCTTCCAGCGGAAACAAAGCGATCGCCCGCAGGCATGTGCTTCATTTTCGATTGAAGAACAAAGAGTCTAATCCGAAGACAGCTTGAAATCTATGAAACGGGTGATCATCAGGCAAGCGGCTCGAACATAATTACGTTCGTTATTCACAACTTGGCAGGCTCATAACACGCGGTGTACGGTGTGGTAAAGGGTCAGTTTATTCTGCCACGGACTTGAACTACACTAATAATTCTTCAACAGCGCTTTGTCGGCTCTTGGATCCATCGCGGTTGGGTCAGCGGCTTGTCACCATTATGAATCGTAAAGCTCACTCTCACCAGATGCGCGCGTGCTGTTTGGGGAATTGTAGAGCTGTGAGTATCTTCTGTCCCTTATTGAAGTGATCTAAATGCCAAATAACGCTAGTCCGGCAAGGCTGGTGTTCTATATTATCAAATTCGCTGCAATTGGGTAGGTCGTTTCCGGCACCACGCAGTTGTTTGGGGTCTCAACTTATTTCTAGAGCACTGTCTATGGTCACTTTCGCAGGACTCTCGTAAGTCTATTTTTATATCCCATACTTGTGATCCCTAAAATGTCCTTTCAAAGGGTTACCGCTGTCTGTTATTGGGCGTTCGAATTGGTGAACCTGATTCTCGGCTGTTTGCTATCAACAGCAATTGCAGGGGCTATACATGGTGTACTGGACTGGATTGTTATCGGGTGGGCTTTATCCACGTCGGCACAAGAACCATCTGACATGTTTTCAAGACTTAGCGCGATGACTTGGGGACTTCCTTACCTGATCCTCAAGGCGATCTGGAAACGCTTGCTTCTTTAAATGTGCTTCATGATTTACTCCATACTGTATAGTTATGGTTCAAATTAAATACTCACCGGCGGCTAAAGACTTGAGAAGCTCGGCACCACGTGCCGGGCAAAGCGTGGATTACGAGTTACGTAATGTTAGGTGGCTTCGGAGAATATTCCGGAAAGGTGGGAAACGGGGGAGCCGGGGCCCGGAGGAAGCAATTTTTCCAGGAAAGGCGTATGGAGGTATCTGCAGGGCAAAACACGCACTTGCACGCGTGAGGCGCTAAATTGACCGTCGTCGTCCTTGAGATCGTCCAGAACAATGTCGAAGTCGTCGTCGATCCACTTCTCACAGAATGAGCGTGGTGGGCGTGTCCATTCGGAACCGGATGCCAATGGTTGTAGTCCGAAATGGAAAGACTCGAAAGGTCGACCGAGGACGCATTGTCTGCGGTGTTGGTGGTGTAAACCGAGGAATTGTTGTCCACGATACCAATTGCCCCGCCGTAGGAAGAGGCAGGATCGAAAGTCGTCGAAGGAATCCATGAGGAAAGTGCAAGTGAAAGTGAAAGCAGAGGTTCCGCGTCAGGGGCATCCTGTGGAGGAGCAAGAAACCTGACATGGGGTATGTTACGTGATGTTATTCCCAGTAAAAATACAAGGGATAACAGGATGCTCGCTATCTTGCACCCGCCATGATCCTCTCCACCTCCATCTGCACTCGACTACGCGCAGACGTGCCCGCGGCAGTGGTGCCCCCAATAAATCTCCCCTCCGCAAAGCCGACGGTCGCGCCCTGATAAACCAGCTCCAGCATCTTGACCCACTGGTGACCCCAGACCTCCAACGCATGCGATCCGAGGACGTCGAGCCCGGCTGAAGAGCAACGGTAAGCACGGCGACAAAAAAAAACGAACGAACACGCACTGTAGATGAGCTGCGCCGCGACGGGCGACTCGAGCAGCGGGTGGTCGCCCAGGATGCGCGCGAACCACGTCCAGGCGCGCGGGAGCTGGAACATCGGGTGCATCGGGCGCGCCTGCGGGGGGATCTTGAGGAGGTGAAAGTAGAGGCGCATGTTCCCCGCGACGCGGGTCATGTACTCGACGACGGGTTCGCGGCCGCCGCCATCCCCGACGCTCCGGCGGTACCCCATCGCCTTGATGCGCGCCGCGTCATCCGGCCAGGGCTGGCCGTCCGCGTCCGTGGCGGGCACACCGCAGGGAAGCGGCCACCCACCGCAGCGCTCCACGAGCTTCGCGAAGAAGACGTCGGGGAACATCTCGAGGCGGTCGAGCAGCGTGAACGCGACCTGCGCGAGCGGGATGGCGGCCTTCTTCTCGGCCGTCACCTCCGTCTCAGCTTGCAGCAGGATGATCTTGGCCAGCGAGGAGAGGAGGCCGGTGTAGAGCATTGGGGGGAGGCGCTGCGGGGGCATGAGTATTTGGTCGTGGATGAAGTCGGTCTGGAAGGGAGCGTCAGATGGAGATCAGGGTGGAGGGAAGAAAGACCCACGATATCCCGGATGGCTCTGGGGTCGTTGGTGAGCTGGCCGATCTTGGGCGTGATCCGCCGCCGCTGCTCTCCCCACGCCGACTTGTTGGCCTTGTTCGACTTGATGGGCTTCATGGTCTCCGTCTTCAAAGTCTATGGCCGAGAGTCAGCAGCAGTAGACAGAGGGGTAAGGAACATACCTTGAGGACCCGACGCGCATTCCGCCAGTCGTCCACCGCGACGGTCAGGCCAACCGCCTTCCGCTGTTCTGATTCAGCGTTGAGACGGTCCTGCGTGTCCTTCTCGTCCTGTATTCGCCGCTTCTCTGCCTCCTCCGTTTTCCTCTCATCTTCTATTCGTTGTCGCTCCGCGTCTTCCGCAGCCTTCCGCTTGTCCTCCTCCTCTTTGCGCTGCTTCTCCTCCTGCTGCCGTTTCTGCATCTCCTCCTCCTGTCTCTTCCGCTCCTCCTGCTCGCGAACCTTCCGTTCGGCCTCGAGGCGCGCGCGCACCTTGTCCTCCTCGAGTTGGATGACCGAGTCTATCCGTTGCCACAGGAGCTTATCCCGCTCCTGCCAGCCCTGCCGCAGCTTGTCCTCCTCCTTCTGCTGCTGTAGTTTGAGCGACCCGAGTTGCGCCTCCACCTCCGCCATCTGACGCGCATGGAGCGCAGCCAGCCGGCGAGACTCTTGTGCCCGCGCCTGATCTAGTTGATCATGTATCTGCAATTGTATGGCGGTCTGCTGTTTTCGGGCGACACGCTGAGGGAATTTAGTGTCAAGAAACAATGGTGGTGGCGTCAAGGAACGCACAAATGAATCCTTGCGCGTCTGTTTCTCCCACTCCTCGTACGGGTCGTGATGTCGCGTGCGAAGGCGTATTGCCTGGACAGTGTCTTCGATATGCCGCTGCTCCGCCGTAGTCTTTATCTTTGCGCGGGGCGTTCTGTTGTTTTTCGCTTTAAACAAGTCATAAATCATGCTATACCAGGACCCACATTGGCGGTTGTGGCACCTCAGACTCGGACGCGTAACAGAACGCGTCGGATTCTGGGTCATCGGACTCGGAGATGTCGGATTCTTCTGAATCGGTCAGTAGTCCAAACGTCGACTTGCTTCGTCGTTGGCTGCCAGAACATCGGTTTGGATGGGATTGAATGTGCGAATGCTCCTACCGTCTTACAGGAGACGGAGACAGGGATCTTGGAACGCTGAACCGCATTCTCTGCACCGGTAGGCCTTCGTCCTAATCGGAGCCGGTGCGTGGAATTAGTGGTGGTGGTAAGGAGGACAGCGTCAAACAAGGCCAACTCGAAGTTCGCCGCGGCGCACGTGGATTGTAGCCTCATTACTACCATCGTCGACGATGAAGCTGGGGATACGCGTCCTCCTGCCTGTGCTCCTCGGTCTCTCGGTTCAGGCTACCCATAGTTTGGACCAGTTACGCTTGCTTGGTGCCCAAGGAGTCAATCTGTGGAAGCTGGAGAAAGCGGCTGCTGCGGCCGCCACAAGCAAGTTTTTCGTGCAGGATGGCTCTGACTTTGGCCCGGACACCGAAGAAAATGTCGCTGGCTTCAAGGCCCAATGGTTCCGCCAACGAGTGGACCACTTTTCCGAGACCTCCAACGCCACGTACCTCCAACGGTACTGGGTGAACATGCGTCACTACAATGCTACAAAGGGCGGCCCAGTGATTGTTCTGGATGGAGGAGAAACTAGCGGGATGGTTTGTGTATGCCTTTCCTTCGAATAATTAAGCTGACGTTATGAATAGAACCGAATTCCGTTCTTGGACACCGGTTTGTATTTTTTACTGCACGCAAGTCGCCAGGCGGGCTATATCTTCCTTTAGGTATCGTGGAGATTCTTGCACGTAGCACCGGAGGTGTCGGTGTAGTTCTGGAACACCGATACTATGGTACGATAGATCCCAGCCAAGCAAGATCACTTCTAACTAACAGGAATGTTTTCAGGACGATCCATCCCAGTTCCCGACTTTTCGACGGATAATCTAAGGTATTCCGTGTCTCGCGCCTTGCGAAAACGTCTGTGTCTGACGCCAAGGCAGGTGGCTCAATAATGACCAGTCGGCCGCGGACAGTGCCAACTTCATGGCGAACGTCAAATTCAAGGGCATCGCTGAAGACTTGACTGCCCCGAACACCCCTTGGATCTACTATGGTGTCAGGGAAATGACCCCACTCCCGTAATCTACTAACTAGCAGTACGCTCAGGGATCCTACGCCGGCGCTCGAGCTGCCCACATGAGGGTTCTCTATCCCGACCTCGTCTACGGCGCTATCGCCTCCAGCGGTTCGTTCTGTGCTCCCGCATTTCACCTTACCGAACGAATACCTTCCAGGTGTCACGCACGCGTCGATCGTCAACTGGGAATACATGGAGATCATCCGCCAGGCCGCAGACCCCAAATGCTCTGCGCATCTCGAAAACGCGGTTCAGAATATCGATAAGATCCTCTCGTCCGGTCGTCTGGCACGCCCTCTCAAGGCCTTGTTTGGCCTCTCGGACCTGCGCCACGACGAGGACTTTGTCTCCGTGATCGAAGTGCGTCCTCTTTGCACTATACCTCGCCACCCTTTTGAGATGGACTTCATTCTAGTCGCCCCTCGGCTCGTGGCAGTCCAAATGCTGGCATCCCGATTTCGCGTCGACGCGCTTCGATGACTTCTGCGACACGCTCGACAAGCCGCCGTTCGGGTCAGGCATGGCATCTTTGAGCGAGCTGCCATACGGCGCGCCGGAGCGTATGGTCGTCCTCCCCGGCGACCTTGCGGTCGACTTCACAATCCTCAACTACGCCAGCTACATCAAAGAGGTGCGCCTTCTCTCCACTGCAGTGTTGCCGTGACTGACTTTTCTGAAGCATTATGTCTCGCGATGCCCCGAGGGCGCTAGCACTGAAGAGGTCTGCCGCTTTGCCTTTATCAGGGTGCTACCTCTGACCATCCGTAGTGTTTCGGGACCTACGATGACTCGAAGTACGAGGCCGACGACCTTAACCAGGATTGGCGGCTCTGGCTGTTCCAGGTTTGCACCGAGGTCCGCCATTCCCATCTGGCTGAGAGCATTCCGACTCTTATTGATACTCGTTCCAGTGGGGGTACTTCTCCGTGCGTTGTGTTAGAAGGCCCGCTAAACCCGTGCTGACCAGCAGCACTGCAGACCGCCCCTCCGGACCCCGCGCACCCGCGGATCGTCTCAAAGCTGCTCACCCTCGGCTATGAGTCCAAAATCTGCCGCCAGGTCCGTCGAATGGGCTTGTTTGACAGCGCATAGTATTAATACGTCTTCGCAGGCGTTCCCGCCTGGCAAGCACTTCACTGTGCCCTCGCTGCCCAACGTCACCGTGGTCAACGTTCTAGGCGATTTCGACATCGCCGCCGACCGCCTCGCCATCATCGACGGTGAAGGTGGGCCTGCATTGCATTCTGTTTCCCATGTATCCCAGCTCATGCCGCCCGTAGTGGACCCGTGGCGCCCGGCGACGCCGCACAGCGACTATGCGTACGACCGCGAGGACACGATCCTGCGGCCGTTCAAGGTTATTCCTGGTAAGCCCCTTCGTGCACCTCATATTGCTAGGTCGTTTACGGGATTTCCCTAGGCGGTGTGCACCACTACGACGAATGGGGGCTGCCCGATCTCGCCGACGAGCCGCCGCACATTCGCAAGATCCACGAGGAGATGATCTTCTTCGTCGGGGAATGGCTGAAGGACTGGAAGGCGCCGGAGAAAGGTGACGTGCGCAGCTGATTGATTTATGAAGCCCCGCTTCCGGACAATTCACTCGTGTAGGATGGCAAAATCACTTCAATTATTTATCGTTGCTACCATACAAAAAACGACTTTCCAGTTGGCTTTTCTTGCGATGCCATCTCCACTTGGAGCTCTCTCGGAATACCTAGCTCTTTGCCCAGCTCAAAGAAATACTTTGCAGACACCGGGGACTGTCCATCCCTCGACAGTGAGATTCGAGAATCAGAGGGCCCCGATCCATGATCCTTCGGTTCCCCCATTTCCCTTAAGCTCGAGCTCCTCGAGTAAGAACTCTTGGCTAGTCAGTGGACTATACGCAAATTTGGTGTCAAAAACGACGAGGTTCGACGAGGGAGTTAAAAATTCTTCGCTGGGAGTGATTGAAGCACTGGGATGGTTTTTTTTAAAAGGCGCTCTCAGGCTCTGGCTCCTCCTTGCCACTTTCCGAAAATCTGCTTCCGAAGTTTCATACGCCAGTGACTGAGCGGCAGAGATCAAGCATGTCACAGTCTGTCACGGTCACGCACAGCTTACAGCTTCCTGACCAAATCTGAATCATACCGTTTTGCTTATAAGCCTACAGGGCCATCTAACGCTGTCTTGAACCCTTTGAGCCGCTACCTATATCTAGTATCTGACGCAGTTATCACCCATGGCCAAGAACAAGATCCTCAAGTCCCAGGACTTGGCCGGACTCGCAGAATACATCTCTTCTGACAAGTGCAAGAACATCGTGCTCATGGTGCGTTCTTGAATAAATCCAGCCGCGGGTCGTTCAAAATCAGCGTCCGTATCAAGCTTGGAGCCGGTGGGTCTTTTCGCTTGTGTCTGGATAGCTCTCAGTTTAGTTGGTAGGCGTGAGCACTTCCGCCGGAATCCCCGACTTTCGGTCGCCCGAGACTGGTTGGTACTCCGTCTCAATTTATTGACTCATGATGACTCACATATCTATCCTCCAGGTCTCTATGTACGTATATTTTTCACGCGTAGACTCGACTGACCTGCCCAAGGCTAATCTGGCGAGACTGAACCTGCCGTATCCCGAAGCCGTCTTCGAGATCAACTTCTTCCGCAAGAATCCCGTACCCTGTGCGCTCGGTGTCTCTGCCACTGCCGCCTCTCCTTATTTTTCTTCAGTTTATACCCTGGCGCACGAGCTCTACCCCGGAAAGTTCCGCCCGACGATCACCCATTCCTTTATCCGTCTTCTCGCCGCGCATTCGCTCCTGCACACCTGCTTTACCCAAAACATTGACACCCTAGGCGATTCCTTCTCTCTTTTTATTTTTATTTATCTTCGACTAATATATGTCTCTTAGAGCGGATCGCAAAAGTCCCGGACGACAAGATCATCGAGGCGCACGGGAGCTTCGCGAGCCAGCGGTGCATCGACTGCCACCGAGCGTACGATGATGCCACGATGAAGCGCCAGATCCTCGCGCAGGAGATCCCCAAGTGCGAGAAGTGCGGCGGGCTTGTCAAACCTGACATCGTCTTCTTCGGCGAGAATGTGCGTCGCGCTGACCCCGCCTCTGCTGTGCATGCTAACCGGACGACGATAGCTCCCCGACGAGTTCATCCGCGCGATCCCGAACGTGGCCAAGGCAGACCTGCTGATCATCATGGGGACGTCGATGACGGTGCATCCGTTCGCGGGGCTCGCGGAGCGCGCGGGGCCCAGCTGCCCGCGCGTGCTGGTCAACCTCGAGAGCGTGGGTGGCATAGGGAGAAGGCCGAACGACGTCGTGCTCCTGGGCAAGTGCGACGATGTCGTGCGCAAGCTGTGCAAAGAGCTCGGGTGGGAGGACGAGCTGGCGGGGCTGTGGGCGCAGACGGAGGTCAAGACGTGGGAGGAACCTGAGGCGGAGGGAGATGAGGATGGGGACGCCGCGAAAGAGGGGGTGACCGCAGAGGACGTTGTCGGGGCGATTACTGAGGCTATCGGGCGGCAGCTAAACTTGGATGATGTTGCCGAGTCCAAGAAGGTCGCCAAGGAGGATGCGCCGCCGCCGACTGCGGCCCCGCCTAAACAGACCGAAGCGGACGCCACCAAGCAAGACCCTCCGAAGTCTGACGAAGGACTTTCGGCGGATGTGGACGTCAAGGCAGGGAAGTTGTAGGATATGTATTATTGCATAGAGTGGATCTACTGGCCAGATTTGTATAGCACCGAGCATTGTATATTGGCAATCAACTGCTGTGGAGATGTAGCGAATCGGGCTAGCAAGCCTCTTTTTTGGGATGCAAGCCTGATCTCGTCGCCAAATCCTAGAAGCATAACTGCAACGACGCTTTAAGACCAGACTCTGTTGGCTATAAATGAGACCAAGTTCCGATGGGTACGCTTCCGTTCGCCTTGAGCATATCCTGCCGAGCGACAAGCCGCGTAAGTGCAATAACGCGGCCTGGTATTCGCACGATCCACAGTGTTGTCGGATGTTCTGTTCCCAATTAATTGCCTCTAGGATTTGGGGACGAAATCAGGCTCGCATCCAGAAACCAGGTTTGCTAGCTTAATTTATTTGCGAAGCCTGGATTACCCTGAGCATTCATATATTCTCTTCGTCCACCAAATAAAATATGGCGGTGAGCGGCGAAAAGGGGTGATCACAAGACCATTGAGACAAGACCCGGAGAATCGAAAGCGACTCTTTAGAGAGGCGCAGACGTCGGGTGACCAGTCTAGCGGCACAAGACACGGCGAGACACGCTGCGGAAGTGTGAGGCAGAGCAACTTGCTGTTCATGAAACGCCGTTTATGAAATGACTGCTGTATAGCAACAGATTGTAGCGGAATTTCCAGCCAGCAGCCCGATTGCATTAGAGTGTGCCAGGGTCCAAGGAGGCCTGAATATTGAGGATAGGATGAGCAAGCCGCAATGAGGGGAGGAGTCAGGTTTGCGCCGGCACCCGAATTCGGATGTGCCTTATTTGGTCGCCACCAATTAACGCGTCTTGCTCTCAACCACCACACCATCTCCCCAGAATGCCTCGTCGTTCGCGCCACTACTCGCTTTTCTCTCCTCCAAGTCTCTCCACGTCCGAGCTGGTGTGCACTCGGCTAGACCATAACTCAACAGACTTGTTAATAGACAAGTGGCTCGAGCACCGCGGCTACGGGCACGATGCATACCATGATTGGTTTCGAGACGTTCGCGAGCGCAAACACGCGGCCCATGATCAGCAGAGCATCGTCTGGAATAAAGGAGAATTTGTGCCTGAGAACATATTCTCGCGCACAGTCGACACGGGGCGTCTCATCCCCCTCGACCGGACGTGGACGACGCATCTATACCACCATCGCTCTATGCAGGAGCGCAAGCTACCCATGATGCCGGTAGTCTTCACCATGGTCCGTTGTCTCACTTGTCTCCTGATGCGATATTCACACCATTGCACAGCTCCCAGAGCTCATGCTACTGCGCGGGATGCACGACGGCGGCTGCGACGACATCTTCATCATAGTCACCGATCTCAAGCGCCAGGAGATGGATGACGTTACCGCGTTCTTCAAGCTCGTCTGCCGGAATACCTTCGGCCGCACCTGCAAGCCGAGCGTCGAGCGCCAGATCCAGCACGACCACATGCGCATAACCCACACCCTCGCGCGCCAGCGCCGCACGCCGTGCTTCCCGCAGATCGACCTTACCTTCCGCGCGCTCCTCTACGAGAAACGCCCGCGCTTCCTCATTCTCTTCTCCCACCAGACGACCTCCTACTCCCAGATCATCTTCACCCACCGCGCGTACGTCCCCGCCGCGGACCTCTTCTTTGACTACCCCACGGGCTGCCCGAACCCGTGCTGCACCGACGACTGCGAGATGATCCGCTTCCCGCGGCGCGGGCCCGAGGGCGCGCAGGTGCTCGACATCAAGCGCGGCGGGCGCTACGGCAAGCGCGTCAAGCGCCGCCAGATGTGCAACTGGATCGACTGCGACGTGTGCTTCAGCGAGGAAGGCGTCGCGCTCACGGGGAGCGACAGCGGCAGCACCGAGGGCTCGGAGAGCAGCGCCGACTCGGGCCGCGCGAAGGTCGTCAGCCAGACGTGCAGCAAGTGCCGCCTCGTCAAGTACTGTTCGCTCGAGCACCAGCGCAAGGACTGGGAGGAGCACAAGCGCGTGTGCTCCAAGGGCCCGCTGGTCTAGCGACCACTCCGAGGCCCGCCGGTTCAGCGGTTGTGACGATTTTGAGGACCGCGACGACTCCCCCATGACATGACATATACTTACCGCTAATATCTCACGTCTTTCTCTTTGTTCTTACTGTGTGTGCGTCTCGGACGCTTGTGTATAGTTATTATACGCTGCCTGTGTGTATCGCAATTGCGATGATCTGAGACGACGAGCCTGTAAACACAGCACCTTGATGCCTAGCAAGATCCTGGCTCAAGCAACGCAACTGTTTACCGTCAATGACGGGTATCTATTCCATGTGAAAGCAGATGAGATGCGCGACTATTAGAGATCCAATACAGGCTATAATACATATATATATGTGCGTATAATGAGTGATGTGCGGGGTTGGACGGCTAAAACGAGGACCGCGAAGGGCCGGACGGCTCGTCCTTAAAGTGCAGCCGCGGCGCCTCGCTCGTGTTCCCCAGCGCGCTGTCGCTGTCATTAGACCGGAAGTGCGCGCTGTTGCGCGTGCTCGGCGGCAGGGCAGGATGGAAGAAGTCGCCCACAATGATGGACATGGAGTGCGAGTGCGCGTGCGAGTGCGACTGGACGTGCTCCGTGATGTGCAGTGAGTTCGCCGCGGAGCGCTGCGAGCGGTGGATGAAGTTGACGACGATGGTGAGCGAGTAGACGCGGCCCATCGTCGCAAAGAACAGACTGAAGACTGCGGGGTGGTTAGCGGGTGGGATGGATGGAGCGGTGGGGGCGAGTACCGATGCTGTTGATGTCTTTTACGATGAGGGTGATCATCGCGAGGAGGGTGACGGTGGCGACGACGGCGCCGGATGTGAGCGCGTTGATGCACACGGAGCGGATGAGGCTGGGGATCGGGCATCAGGGAGATAAGGGAAGCGCGGGAAGGGACTGACTGTTGGGTAGATGGCCACATGGGGTCTATGCCGCTCATCGACCAAACCATGCTCAACGCGATCAGAACGTCTGCGGCAGCGCAGATTATGGCGGCGATCCTGGGCAAATTAGACTTCGAAGACACTAGGAGAAGCGACAAGACTTACGAGGCCTGCGCGATTCAAGTTAGATATGTATGCATGCATTACAAAACAGTGGGAGAAGGCGCACCACGCTCAGTCCCGCCCAGACTGGGTACCCGCCGTCTGGGGCGCTGAGGCAGACGGCAGCGATCGACAGCGCCATCTATATGGACGCAATTGAGAACTGAGGGACTGCATGAGGAGGCGTCCCGCACATGTGTAACCGAAACGAGCATGATGAACACGCTTATGATTGTATTTTGGGTCCTGTGATCAAAAGAAAAAGCGGCGATGAGCAGGCCCGTCGTGTCAGATGCATATGAGGCACGCTTACACCTTCCAATAACGGTGCTGCGGAGAATATTCTCAGCTTAATCGAGAGCGGCAAAGCAAGCAAGGGCACGTACCACCAGGAACGTCTGTTCGATGAGCGCTGAGAGGGCCGTGGAGATGAGGAGTACGGGCACCGGCCACATCGTTTTGTCGGTCTGGTTCACCAGAAACAAGAATAGATTGGCGCAGACGCAGACCGTTCCGAGAGTGTCGTTTACGAGCACCAGGACAAACCCCCACGTGTATACACGGCTCAGCTGCCACCGCTGCATGTAGAAGACGCAGAGCACGACCTCGAGCGTGAAGAGCGCCGTGTTCACCCATGAGCCCGCGAGGAGGAATCTGCATTTGTCAGCGAGGCGTCGATGTGCGCAGAGAAAAAAACGGGACGTACGAGGTCCAGACCCGCAGGTCGTGCGCATCCATCGTTCGCAGCAACGGCCTGCGTCAGGGTGGCGGCGGAAGGAGTAGAGCTGAGACCTGGGGATCACCACCGCATGGAGTTAATTTGCAAAATCTGATTGCAGCTGATTGCAGCCACCCTGCGCAATTTGATTCTTCGGAGTTCGCCATCCATTAATATTCGTCCAAAGTATGTGGACTCGATTATTGCTCGACGATCTAGAACGAAGAGAAAGACTCGCCTGAAAAGCGGCAGAGTCCATCGCTGTCTCCATCGCTGAGTCTGTGGAGACCCGGATCTTATCGGCCGCTTCAGCGTTGCTCAGTGTGGGGCCAGGTCGCGATTCCAAGGACAACCTAGCTGATCAAGGCCATCCGAAAGAAGAAAAAAAAATCGCGCGACCGTCTTCGTTGTGTTTGATTGTAGCATCCGCGGGTGTGGATCCTGCCCCGTACTGCCCATTGACAAATACGGTGCATGAAGAGATATTTCAGGATACTATTCTGGACTCACGGGTAGAATCCTCGGCCTCTGTTGTGTTGGGAAAAAATCAAAGAGCGTATGGCACGCAGCGGCATCCAGAATGGTTGCCTGGGCCGTACTCGCCGGAATAGAGATGCTTGCTGAGATCAATATTAAGTGGGGGCTCAATTCTTCATTCTGAACTCGGCCTGATTTTTGTACACACCGACAGGGGACGCACTTACCTCTGGTCCTCGGACGAGTTAGCGTTGGAGAGGTAGACGAGCGGGAGGAAAGAGAGATGCCACAATGCGTCACTGCCCGCCGAGTTATGATGGTGCACACGAGAGATATCTAGACTCGCGTTCAAACTGCAGCCCGAACCCTTGTAAAACTAGCTCTAAATCCGTTTCAACGCCCGCATCAAGAATTCGGCCATCTCGTCGAAATGCGCGGCATACAGCGCCTCCGCGTTCGGGGCATAGTCGAAGGAGTGGTCAGCGCCGTCGAGCACGAGGAGCCGCACGGGCACGCCCGCGCGCTCGAGCAGCGTGTGCATAGTCTGCGACTCGATGAGAGGCACAGCGCTGTCGATCGAGCCGTGGCAGAGAAACGTCGGGGGGAATGCTGAGGTCACGTTGAGCGAGGGGAACACAGGATGGTGCGCGGGCGGAATGAGCGCCTTCATCGCATCTTGGAAGGCGATAGGGTCGGCTGCGAGGTCAGTTTCGAGGAGGGGGCGGAGCGTTGCGGAAAGGCTGGGATCATGCTGGCCCGTCTCGTAATCTATGGACACGCCGAGCTGGAGGTACAGACGCGGAAGGGGCATGCGGGGATTTGCTGGCCACCCGGGCGTCGGCGAGGACGCTGGATGGTATGCCAGCGGGGAGTCGGTGATCGGTTCGAGCGACTTGCATCTAGGATAGAGAAATTCCGAAAAGTTTTCTGGGTCTAGGAGCTCTCGTCCGAGGAAAAAGATCTCGGATTTCGGGGCCAAGCAGTGAGGGATCTACATATTCGTCAGCCATGCTCAAGAAGCAGGCAGGAAGACGGACAAAAGAGTTGCCGCCCACCCCGTACAATGCCAGCACTGCATTTGGTTTGGGGGACACGTGTAAAGCGGCCAGATAAGCGCAAAGTCCTCCCGCACTCGAGCCCGCGACGGCGATAGACGTTGGATCAACGCCAAAGTGCAAGCCTCCGTCATCGGTCTTGAAACGAAGATCATCCTGGCGCAGAAATAAAAAGAGGTCTTTGATGTCGTCTATAATATCATGGACAGTGGCACGAGGAAGGAGGGAGTAATCCGCGGAAATGAACACGCATCCAGCAGCAACGATTCGCTCTTTGGAGAGGTTAGAAGACTGTACTAATGTAAGACAAAAACTGACCTTTCATCCAGGTTGGAAACCAGCTGGTGCGGTTCCCGACAGTAAGACCACCCCCGTGGAAGTAAACCACAGTAGGCAAGCGAGGATATGCGGAATGGAGGTCGATTTGCGAGGGTGGATAGACGTTTAAATAGATGGGGGTTTGGCCAATCTTCTTGTAACAGACATCTAAGCAGTCCATGGGCGGAAATTGGACTGGGGGCCCTAAGGTGGTTTTACCCAAGTGTCATGAGGCACGTGCAGTGATGATCTCCGCTGCACAAATTAGGCAACACGGGTCAAATATGGTTCAATCCTACCAAGCAAGTGTTGAAGTTTGTTCCAGCCCATCGACACATCAAAAAAACAACTCCATATATTTGCAACCGGTATAGAGAAAAGATCAAGATACATTGCAAGCTCCGGATGAATAACACGTGTAGTTGAAGAAATAGACAATGGGAATAATAGTGAGTCGTTGGTGTGCCCCGATCATCCTTTTTAGTAGTTCATCTCCATTGATCGTTCCGAACGAAGGTTCTGCATTGGCGAAGGATTAGATTAGAATGATATTCAAGAAAACTTGCGCACCCTCCGGAAGGCGACTGGAAGTCGTTGTTGGGGTCCGATTCCCAGGACGTGAGCTGCCCGTTGAATTTGCGGATGTACTTGTACTGGATGTCGCTCGACGCGGGCACGTTCACAGTGACTGCTCATATATTAGCTGGGAAGTATATAGGCATGAACACAAGGACATACTGCTCCAGGTGGGGTAGTTGGCCGGCGACAGAATCAGCGCAGAGTCGGGCGACCAGTTCTGCAGCGAGTCGACACTCCCTGTGATGTAGATGTCCTCTGCAAAAAGTGGAGTCAATAATGAAGAGAAAAGAGGGAGCGCAATGTAAACGCACCCCCAATGACAGTCGTGGCGACGACGTTGAAAGTCACTGCGACGGTGCCTGTGGGTGGGGTACCGCCGCCTCCAGTGGAACCACCCCCACTGGTCTGGCAAGTTGCCGGCACAGTAAGCCCCGCTGCGCCCCATCCCGGAGAGGTGGTCCCCGCACGGGCCTCGAACATCGTGATCGCCGCCGCATAGCTCCATGTCAAGTCGACCGCCGACAATGGCACCCCGTTGCTACGGCTGTACTGCTCGGCCAAGCCTCCACCCGATGGCTAGAACAGCGAAGTGAGCACGAAGAATATGTAGCTGAATAATTAGCGAACCGTGAACTTGGCATGAATAGCGAGGAAGCCGTCGGCGAAGGTCTGGACCGCAGAGGTCAAAGTGGTGAAAGTCGAAGTGGAGGAGGCGTAGGTGCCGGCCGCCACCGACGGCGAGAATTGCTGGAAGAACGCGAGCGAGATCGGGGTAACACTCAGCGAGCCTTGTGCTTTCCACACAATAAGTGCGTCATACAACTGTTCAGCAACCGCTGCAGTGGTGAGGTACCACGGCTACAATGATAATTGAACAAGAGAATATTCAACGGATATGTGAGCTCACGTTTCCGCCCATGTAGGAGTCTTCAGGGTAACGACCGGTCGCAACTGCGGCGTTGGATGCAATCCCGCTGTTGACAGTGTAGATAGACCTGAAAGAGTCGACATAAACCTTGAGACTCGACAGGGCCTTGTCAGAGCATGGTTGAAAGGTAACCGCGTCCTAAGAGGAAGTTATTAATCCGAGATACTCTCTAGAGGACCATTAACAACACGTACGCAACCAGCTGCAGGATCGAACGTGTGGATCGAGGCCAACGCGGTGTTCGCGTCCTTTCCAGATCGACCTCCCCCTGTGTTCGCAGTGATATAACCTCCAGTGGGGTTCCAGTAGGACTGCAGGAAACACAAAGTATTAGCAGCCTGGGTATTGTAGTTACTGACGACCGAAGTTTGTCCGAGGGCCGTGGCGAGTGCCGCTCCCTCGCGCAGGGATCTGTGCTGAACTGCGGTAGTGAAGAAGGACGAGCTTGAGACTTCCTCCCATAAATCTAGCAAGCAGTCAGATTAATTACAAAGGGCGTGGCGTCCCAACGTACCGAACTAGAGAAAAGGGATTCAGAAATAACTCTGCGCTGAAGGGACTATGACATACCGTAGTTTGGTTCCAGTCGGCGGCCACGTAGTCAAGATCAAGCTTTATCGTGGGCCAAAGAGTATTGACCACGTTCGCCACGGTCGTGTTTTTGAGAAGCCAGTTTGCATATTCAATCATCGCAGTCGCCCGCAGAGCAGGGCCATCTATTATGACCTTAAGGCATGTGTTTCCGGGGCATCACAGTTCAACACACCTCGTTGAGGTCTAGATAATCCGTAAGACAGTAGAAAATAAGAGTGTAGGCAAATTAATTACCTTCCCCAGGCCGCTGTGAAGGCACTCTCGTCAATGTTGTACTGTGTAATGAAGCGTGAAAAATTGAGCGCGGAAAGCGATATGCAGAACTTACATGAGGCTCCCCGAGCCCGCCTGACGACACAGTCCCGCTCGGGTTGGAAACTTGCTGCAAAATCTGCTCGGCCGTTACAAAATTCTGGATCTGGCCCAAAAGGGTCGTGTCTGCTCCCGAGGTGAACCTGGACGAGAATAGAAGCACCCTTCAATCACGCTCTCGGATTGACTTACTGGTCGATGATCGCTTTAAACACCAGAGATGAGTCTCGCGTCCAGGTAAACAGGTAATTGGGATTAGTAGTGCTTGGGCTGGCAATAACTACGCCGGCCTGGCGGACATCTTTATAAATATGAGTTTCAAAATAGAGGAGGTCGCCACGGACCTTCGCGCCTTGCGACTTGGAGCCAGAAGGACCTATGTTGGCTAGTAGACCGGCTTTCGCAATGGGCCCCTCTGTAGCGACATAGGTATCGACCGATGTCTGCGCTAGAACAGAGACGCAGACGGAGAGAGCAGACAGAAGTGCGACACGCATTTTGGTCGGGGCGAGTTGTTCAAACCTGGGGTAAAGAGGAGGCTTTATATACAGCCACCTAAAATCGTCGGCTGTCGACCACCCGGAGGGACGCTGAGCACTGGACAGTGTGCAATGTGGATGTAGTTCGCGTGATCTTGGTGGCACGCTTCTTGAAGTCGCTGATCATGATTGCACTCTCGGCGGATTTCTACGAGTTGAAAGCTCCGGACTGGAGGGAATTCAAGGCTAGATGGCGAAAATATGATCAAATGCGAGCGTTCAATCTTCATACATTGAAGACGCTGTCCAAAATCACGCCTGCTCCTCGAAATTACCTGTGGAAATCAGCGAGACTCCTAGT
This sequence comes from Mycena vulgaris, assembly GCA_029204335.1. Lineage (NCBI taxonomy): Eukaryota > Fungi > Basidiomycota > Agaricomycetes > Agaricales > Mycenaceae > Mycena > Mycena vulgaris. Next base: position 627,009 of record JARGYA010000025.1, read on the forward strand.
AGGCCGTCTTTGACGTCATATGATCTTCGCACGCGAACAAGTCTAATCGGAAAGAAAGATGTCATTATCCGGGGCTTCCATCTCTGTTGGGAACGGCCAAGCTCGGGCATTCCGGCCTTACTATTAAACTAAGATTCACTGACCCTCAAAATGCTCCTTGATTGGACTTGTTGAGCAAGTGTAAATCTCCTCCAGTGGTTTGAGACTGCAGATTCGTAGTGTGGCTCGCACCTCAACTGAGAACAAAATTTAAATAAGTTTGGCCAATTGTGATGAGAAGTTGCGCCATACTTATACCTCTATTTTGGATAGTGCGGGTAACCGCACAGCTAGTCCAAGCGACTCGGAACGAAAGGGGGGTCAAGCCCAACCCCATTGTCAGGCGTTAGTATGCACGGGAGAGGCAGAGACGCGAAGCTGGGCAGGGGTGCGTGTATCTTGAGGAGAGAGGTGCCGGTGTCGATCGCCTGCGGTTTAGTGAACGCATATGTGAATGAGGCATCCAGTCCTTGCGTCGGCGCATATGAAGAATGATCAGCCCAGTGAGATCTCAAGACCAACTTGTGGCTTGCGTGTGGTGCGGGCGGTTACGAAAACAGCGATATGCAAGGAACAGATCCCATACTTTGCTCGTATGATCTGCGCACGCGCACAGATCTAATCCGAATCGGAAAGAAAGTTGAGATTATTCGGTGCTTCCTTCTCTGTTGGGAAGATCGAAAGATAGGCCATCCCGGCCTTGAAATATGTAGCTTCACGAATAGACCAAGAAGTTGGAGCCGCTGACCCTTAAATTCTCCTTGGTTGAAGTTTGGATGCCATGGTTACAGAAGCCGAGCTCGAGAGCGCTCGGGGGACTCCCCGAGTTGTCGTCGTCAGCCGGCCCGAAGTTGGACAGGGCTGATTTTTGAAGAGGAAGGAGAGGGACTTTATACCACTCTGCGTGCAGTGCTTCCTTTGCAAACCAGTCAAAAGCCAGTGATACAGATAAAAGGAACGCGGATGATGAACTCTGGGGCGTCAAGGTACTTGTATCGTCAGCTCGAGAAAGTCATCAGAGAGCCGGGACCGACGTTTCCCCGAAACGCTCGCCGTCTTCGCGGAAGAGGAGAGATGCCATCAAACACGTCCACAAACACAAGCAAATTAAACGGGGAATTGATCGGGAGGAACAAGATGCAAACAGGACGCGATAACCAAGGGATAGCTAAACACCTACAGTGCTCGATTCGGAGAGTCGAGATGCTAACACAGTGAACTCTGTTTCCGTGGAGATCTTACGACATTGCCTAGTTGTACGAGCCGCTCACTTGAAGCGCGCCAATGTCATTGAATGTGGTCGCGAACCTTCTTTTTCACGCTGATCATTTTGTCTGGAGTCTTTTCTACTTCTAGTCGACAGGAAGTCTCAGATCAATCATCAATGTGCGGTGCCATAAGATCTTCAAACGGAAGAATATTTCCGGGGCTGCTAAATAAGTAACGGTTTTACAATAAAAATAAGTACGCTCCGGATATCTATCCGTGGGACTCTGCGCAGAGTCTAACAGTTCCTTCCCGTCCTCAAGAAGTCGCTGAAAGGGAGGTGAATATATTTCTCACCGCGCGCAGCCGCGATAGCCTCCTCGAGACATTTAAGCTTAGCGCAATCCAACAGTTCAAGAGGCAGATACACGTCCTGGACGAACAACAATTAAACCCTATTACGCATAATGAAGCTTTAAAGTTCACCGACCTTCAAACAGTATACTGCGAGTCTCTTTCGATCCTCGTCGTCGCCATCCTGTAATTGGTTGATAATCGTGAAGGAAAGGTCTTCCTTCTGTTTTCCGAGGAAATCATTCGAGAGATCGTTTAGCTTGTACGATCGTCCCTGAAAACGATTGCGTATGTTCCTTTCTTCCATGTACTGATAGATGTCAATTTGGAGACGGCCGGCCAGGACCGGGGCATCTTTCCAGGCCCGTCTAGCCCTAGGAGAAACCCTAAGAGCCCTCGCGCTTACACCTACAAAAGAATCGAGTTAATGGGACTTTCGGAAGCAACAGGTAGCATGAATAACCTTTGAGCCTCCCCAAGCAGGCAAAATCTGACAGTCCAAGCGCCTCGGCCCGAAGAATAAGGTAGACGAAGTCGAACCGCGCGATGTTGTGCCCGGTTATCAAATCCGGGTCGCTCTCGACCATGAATTGTTTCCAAGCAAGAAGCATGGAATTTTCGTCGGCGAACGAAAGAACTTTCGCCCCCTGAATTTTTGCGCAGCCATCGAGAGTAAAGATGCATCGATAACTGGGACCTCCTGAGGAAGGTCAAGAGTTGAAGACGCTAGTGAACGAATCTACACACCACGGCTTGTAATGATGTTTCCGATTTGGATCACGGGCATCTTAGCTGTGTTGTGGTAAGGCGTGAATGTCATGTCTGCTGGAACCCTGGTCTCAATATCGAAGCTCAAGATTCTCAGCGGAGCTGACTCATTCCATTGCCCCGCCGGGGCATGGAAGATGATATCTTCGTGGCTACGCTCATGAGAAAATATGCGGGGAGGAATGACTGCGACGTACTTGAGCGTGACCTCCGCCTGATTGTATGAAAGCGTTTTAGACCCTTCAACTGCTTGGTACTTTCCCACCGGAACCTCCATCCAACTCATCGCCTGTACCTGAATGATGATCAGTGATGCCCGTTACCAGAAACTGAGGGCAGACCTTGTAGTGGCGCAAAAACTTTTGAACGGGCGGATATATGGGTCCAAGATATTCACGAGGAAGCATCGACAAGTTTGTGACGTGGATGAGAACCCTAATTCCATCCTAACACTCGACAAGCTAAGTAAAAATTCGCAAGAGATCGAATTACCACACTTGAGTTACACCGAACACAAGGGCGATATCTTCAGTATGGTCTCGAGTATCCACCTGTTGGAAGACTGGGCAAATTATGAGAGATTAAAACGTGAAACGAAGGGGAAACGTACCCAACGCCTTGGTGAAGTCAATTGAGCCAGCAAGATGAGGGCCCGCCAACAAACAGTCTGACTGAATCAGATAAGATAAGATAGCAAACCTAGATTAGCTTACCATTGTCGGGCATATCTTCAAGAACATCGGCGAAGGATTGCGAGGGACCCAATCTAGCCCTCTTGGAAGCTTGCTCATCGTCCGGAGGGTCAGGTGAGAATCTCTCAGTACGCTTCCTCGACAGGGGTTCGGCGGTAGTCGTCTTCGGAGGATCACTCATTTGTCGGGGGCGAAAGTTGGCTGAAAGTCCAGAATATTCTGGAACGCTTCCTTTTATACTCAGAAACGCCGGCCGGACCCCGAGGATCCACGGCCCCTGGTGAATTAACGGCCGGAGGAGAATATATCAAAAATCCGGGAGGACGACGAGGAGAAACCCGAGAAAATAGGTTACCTGCCCAGAACTGTGGTACCGGAACACGAGCGTCGAGGTCCTATGAATGTCTGCTGTGGTTAAAGCCTGTGTTGACCACCAGTGACAGGAATTCGAGAAATAACCACCAGTAAAATCATTCCGCAAACACCCGACTCAATGTTTGTTTGACCAGATATTCGTCAAATCTACGAGGATATCCGAGTCCTGAGTGGAAGAGCAGGTATGGGTTTTTTGAGCCTGTTGAACAAGTGAAGAAGCGGCTAGAAGAGGGTTCTAAGCAAGAGCGACATTGAAAAGGAAACGTCGTGGTAATTTTAATGAATAAACAAATACACAGTTGACTTAAATCGGCGCCGAGTCCGGGGGAGCTCCGGGAAGGGGTGTCGGAGGGTCCGCCCACTGTCCAGTTTCGGCCACCCGATCAGCAACACGAACGCGGCGTGGCTGACTCAGACAAAAGATCTAGAACATTCCTCGATAACTTCCGGTTCTGGCCGTTGAACTGTGAGGTGTTAGCAGGAACGCGCAGGAAATTCAAGCTTGCCTCGGAACCCTCTTGAATTACAAGCCCGTGATTTCGCCAACCTGTTGGCTTGATATCATATGTCGGATTTGCGATGTGTGCCACGTCTGAAAAATATTGAGTTGAACCTCGGGAAGACTCGGACAATAACTGACTCCTGGAAAGATACACACAGCGATTCTGGGACAGGTGAGAAGCGAGGATTATTCGGAGCCAGAATTCTCGGCCTAAACGAACGTTAGAACATGTCTCGATTTGTGTGTTGGTTTTGGCGAGGAGCGAGCGCTAGTCCATCGCGTCCGTGGCAAGGTGGGAACAGCGCGGAGAGTCCCGCGTCACAGAGTTTGCCCCGGTATGTGGTGCCTCCGGCATCCCAAAGGCCTACGAGCTCCAGTTACCGCTACAGTTGCTGGCACGACCAAGGATCCCAAGCTTCGAACGGCAGTACGGTCTGTGCTCAGTTGATTTCTAACAAGTCTGGATTCCTTTTCGCTGCGACGCGGTGTCCAAACTAGCGGCGCTGCCCAATCCCGAGTCCGGGAAGCTTCCTCTCCAACGCGAGCCGGCGAACGAAATACTCCATGTGGATGAGACAAGAGTCAACGCGGAAGCGAAAGCCGAGATCAAACGCGTCCACAAAGATAAGCAACGCGGGTTTGTTGATTAGAGAGGAAAAGACGCGATATTGGGCGATTTGAGACGATTGGACGTGTTATATTTACAGAGAGCCTTTCTAATGAGTCCCCAAGTATCTCCCAATTTTCCTGGATAATTTCAGTTGGAACTAGAACAGAAAGCGATTTTACAAGTCTGTGTACTGATTGATGTGGCTGTGCCGCGATATTAGTGAGCTGTCACGCGTCTTTTTCAGGCCACCCACTCTTGCCTTCCACCTCCACCTCCCCTCCCTACACACCCCTCCTCTCTCTCCCCCGCCTCCATTTTCTCTCATGGCTTTCGTTTATAAGCGAGGCAAGTCTCTCCCCACTCTCTAACGCGCTTCGGGCTCGCTAACAGCACTTTTTTCGCAGACGGGTATGTCGTGGTCTCGACGCGCTCGACGCGTAATATCGCGCTTTACTGATCCTTCTTTCGCGACAGACGGAAGGAGAGAGTCTTCTTTGACAAGGCGGGTCGCGGTGTCGCGTCGTCGCGTCGCGTGTTCTTACTGACCGTCCTCCCAGATTACCAGTCGGATCGAGAAGCTCATTTACGGGCTCGACCAAAACTATGTAAACCCGATAGAGTGCGTTCCATGTGTACTGCTTGTCGCTGGTCTCTAACATTGCCACCAGGGTCACCCAGAAGGTCGTCGCTGGCGTCTACAATGGCATCACGACAATGGAGCTAGACGTGCGTGTCTCGGGCGCGTTCCCGCCATGAGTGCTTACTCTCGTTCAGAATCTCGCTGCCGAGACAGCTGCTTACCTTACCACCAAACACCCCGACTACGCGATTCTCGCCGCCCGCATCGCCGTCTCGAACCTGCACAAGGAGACGAAGAAGAGTTTCTCGCAGGTCATGTCCGATCTGTACCACTATGGTACGTCGCGCTACTCCCCTTTGTTATCCCGCCCTCATCCCCGTCCCAGTCAACCCCAAGACTGGAAAAGCCGCGTCGCTCATCGCGAAGGACACGTACGAGGTCGTCGTCGCCAACGCGGCTACTCTCGATGCTGCGATCATCTACAACCGCGATTTCACCTACAATTAGTACGTTCACAACAGCACTATGCCACTCACACGCTGACGTCCCCCAGCTTCGGCTTCAAAACGCTCGAGCGTTCGTACCTTCTGCGTCTGGAGGGACGCGTCGTCGAGCGACCTCAACACCTCATCATGCGTGTCGCCGTCGGTATCCACGGCTCCGACATCGACCGCGTCCTTGAAACCTACAACCTCATGTCCGAGCGCTACTTCACGCACGCGACGCCCACCCTCTTCAACGCCGGCACACCTCAAGCCCAGCTGAGCTCGTGCTTCCTCATCTGCATGAAGGAAGACTCCATCGAGGGCATCTACGACACCCTGAAGAACTGCGCCATGATCAGCAAAAGTGCTGGCGGCATTGGCTTGAGCATCAGCAACATCCGTGCTACCGGGTATGTCTTCAGTGCTTGTTATTTTGCGTTATATTTACACCTTTGCAGATCATACATCTCTGGGACCAACGGATACTCCAATGGCATCGTGCCCATGCTTCGCGCATACGACGCCACGGCGCGCTACGTCGACCAGGGCGGGAACAAGAGGCCCGGCGCATTCGCCATCTACTTGGAGCCGTGGCACGCCGACGTCTTCGACTTTATCGACCTGCGCAAGAACCACGGTAAGGAGCAGATGCGCGCTCGCGATCTGTTCCTCGCGCTCTGGATTCCCGATCTTTTGTGAGTGCGCCGCGCCTTCGACACCATACGATATTAAACCGTCCCCCAGCATGAAGCGCGTCGAAGCCAACGGGGATTGGTCGCTGTTCTGCCCCAACGAGGCTCCCGGCTTGCACGAGGTCCACAGCGCCGAGTTCGAGGCTCTGTACGAGAAGTACGAGAAGGAGGGCCGTGCGCGCAAGACCATCCCCGCGCAGAAGCTGTGGTACGCCATTCTCGAGGCGCAGGTCGAGACTGGAGGGCCCTTCATGCTGTACAAGGATGCCGCAAACTGTAAGCTATTCTCGCTAGCTTAACTACCTTTTACTGACTGTCCCTCCAGCAAAGTCCAACCAGAAGAACCTCGGGACCATCAAGTCCTCCAACCTCTGCACAGAGATCATCGAGTACTCCTCCCCCGACGAGACCGCCGTCTGCAATCTCGCCTCGATCGCGCTCCCCAGCTTCATCTCCCATGGCAAATACGACTTCCAGCACCTGCACGCCATTACCAAGGTCGTCGCCTTCAACCTCAACCGCATCATCGACGTCAACTACTACCCCATCCCGGAGACGCGGCGCTCGAATATGCGCCACCGTCCCATCGGCGTCGGTGTGCAGGGCCTCGCCGACGTTTTCCTCGCCCTGCGCATGCCGTTCGAGTCGCCCGCCGCCAAGGAGCTCAACCAGCAGATCTTCGAGACGATCTACCACGGCGCGCTCGAGGCCAGCGCCGAGCTTGCTGAGAAAGACGGACCGTACGAGACATACCAGGGCAGCCCCGCGTCGCAGGGCGAGCTCCAGTACGACATGTGGGGCGTCACGCCGAGCTCGCTCTGGGACTGGGACACGCTCAAGGCCAAGATCGCGAAGACGGGCCTGCGCAACTCGCTGCTCACCGCGCCGATGCCGACTGCGTCCACGAGCCAGATCCTCGGGAACAATGAATGCTTCGAGCCATACACCAGCAACATCTACACGCGCCGCGTGCTCTCTGGCGAGTTCCAGGTCGTGTGCCCGTGGCTCCTGCGCGAGCTCGTCGACCTCGGCCTGTGGGACGACAACATGAAGAACATGCTCATCGCGCACCGCGGCTCCGTACAGAACATCCCGACGGTCCCCGACGATGTCAAGGCGATCTACAAGACCGTCTGGGAAATCAGCCAGAAGCGGATCCTCGAGCTCGCGGCGGACCGCGGCGCCTTCATCTGCCAGAGTCAGAGCCTGAACGTGCACCTGTCCGCGCCGACGATGGGCCAGCTCACGAGCATGCACTTCTATGGGTGGAAGCGCGGGCTCAAGACGGGCATGTACTACCTGCGCACGCAGCCCGCGGCGCAGGCTATCCAGTTCACGGTCGACCAGAGCGTCTTGAACGACGCCAAGGTGCACAACGACAACGCGACGAAAGCGAAGGCGGCCCTGAAGGCGCTCGATGTCGCCGCTGCTGCCCCGCCGCCCGCCGTCTCCGCCGTTCCTGCGCTCGTCTCCAGCACCGGGTTCGCATCGCCGGCGTCCTCGTCGTCTTCGCGGGAGCAGTCACCCGCCACGCCGCCGAAGACAAGGGAGCGCGAGGTCGCGATCAAGCAGGAGTCGGTCTCCCCGGAGCCCCTGCGGTTCTCGCCTGCGCCTGTCGCTGTGAAGGCTGACGTGGAGGCGGAGGAGATGCTCGCCAAGATGGCGCTGGAAGACCCCGACTTTGCGGCCGCGCTGCAGAAGCTGAAGGACCGCGAGCTCGAGGAGGCGAAGATGTACTGCGCGCTGGAGAACAAGGAGGAGTGCCTCATGTGCTCTGGTTAGAGTCCCCGTTGCTGTGTATTGGATAGATTTATGTATCTCTTTCGCTTTGTTTTATCTACCTTCACCCTGTTGTACATGTATTATCACTAATTATCGATTTTCATCCTGATCCAAGATTCTCATTGAATTAAAGTCCACTCTATGGCTCGTACATCTCATCATCTACAAGTGCATTCTTCGTCGGTCTACATCGGCGGTGCAGTAGGAACTTCGACCGTAAAGCCATTGCTCATCCAGTGCTTCTCCACGTCGATGAACCGGTCAACCGCATCTAATATCGCCTCTCTCCACGTCTTGTACGAGCTGAACGAGATCCCAAACGCCTTCTCCACCGGCGCCAAGTCGACGTCGAGCTTGTACGACGGCCAGACGGGGACCTTGCTTGGGTCGGCGAGGCGCTCCCGCAGCTCGGGGCGCTCGTCAGAGATATATTTGATGGCATCGCGGAAGTCGGTGGGGTACGGTGAGACGATGGGCACGCGCTTGGAGTGATCGGGAGCGAGGGGGTTCAAGCCGGCTATGTGGATGCAGGCGACGTCACGGACGTCGAGGACGCCCGGCGAGTAGTGGTAGTTGACGTTGTCTGCGCGCAGGAGCTAGTAGACGAAGCCGTCGGTGGAGAAGGCGGCAAAGTCAGGCTCGGGTACGAACTGCTCGAAGCCTGGTGCGAGGACCGAAGATCCACGGAGGGCAGACTGCGAGAAGTAGGTCAGCGAGTGGAGTGGCTGAGGTGTTTCGAGGACATACAAATGGTGATGTCCATCGCCGGGTGCGTGTTGGCGAACTCAAGAACGGCCTGTTTTCCGAACTTCTTCTCTGCGATGTACAGCACGAACGGGTTGCCTTCAGCAGCCTGTTCTCTAGTTACGGGAACCCAGTCTGCAACGCGAATCAGCTCCTGCGTCATCTGGGCCGTACGCTTTCTCAGGGAAGGTAACTATTGACCCAGTGGCGACAAATTTCTTGACGCCGGCCTTCTCAGCTTCCCGGAGGATGTGGAAAGATCCCTCAATCGCAGTCTGGGACGTCGTTAAATGGAGGCACGGAAAGCGTGTCGATAGGCTTATATTCATTGCAGTCTGGCTGTCCGTCAGCCCAGGCAGCGGCGCCGCAGTGTGGATAATAGCACCAACGCCTTCGTGTAGTCGGCCGTCGCGACATCGGTGATTTCGACAGTCTCGAATTGCGGGTATTTCTCAAGTGCCTTCTTCAACAAGGGAATTTTACGGCCTCGGGCAGCTCTGCGAAAGGAAAGTCAGTCCACTGTACCACCGCAGATGAATCTCCGCACCCTCGAACTGCATACCCAGCTTCAAGAAGCTGATGCACGACTTGAAAGCTGAGGAACCCGGCGGCACCGATGACCTGCGAAACGAAACTCAGTCAACAGTGAGTTAGGCCGAATACAAGGGGCTTGGATTCCGTGGACATTTCGACTTGAGATAACGATGCAGTGGTGTGTTTGGGGAGGCGGTAGAGCAGAGCGGTGCAGTTGTGAGCATCGAGGCCGCGATTCTCTTATTTAGGGAATGTAGCCTCCGGCTATCTCGATGAGCGCAGGCGAAGCTGCTTTCCGAGCCGCTGACGACCGCGCTTTGCACTCCATCAGGATGCTGGAAGATTCGCTTGATAAGAGTCTCAAATGGTGGTCGATCATGGGAGTAAGCATCTGGAATAATCCACAGCAATAGCCAGGAGGACTCGTCTTGCTGAAGGAGAGTCCAGCGCAGGGGCCTGAGGAAGGTGAGAGTAATAGACAAGCGAAGTGATCCCATCAAGGATATCGTGTCCCGTTTGGGCGTCTCTGCGAGCGTTCATTAGAATCATTAATTACTGATGCCCACGAGCAAGCCACAATATATATAGCTGTTACACAGAAGAAATCCAAAGCAGAGGCAATTTTATTGGTACATACGAGCAAATTTTCGTGCGCTTGGTAGACTCGAAAGTCGCAAGCCCTGGGCCTACGCCAAGGGAGCACGAAGGGTTGCGAGCCCGCCCCAGGGAACTATCTACGAAGGTGAAAGAGGAGTCTGAGAAATTTATATAAACGGGAATCCCCCCGTAAGCGCTTCCCGTGCATGCTAGAAGAGGCGGGTCAGTAATCGCGAAGAGAGATAAAAGTAAGGCGACGCACTCGATGAATGAAGGTGTCGTGCATCTGGTCAGCTCAGGCACCGAAGTCTAGTGTTGCCGCGGTTAGGTTCAGAACCTCCCCCGAACCTGGACCGAACCCGAACCAACCTCAGGTGCGGTTCAAGGTTCAGGGATTGTTGATTTTTTGCGAACCTGTTCAAACAGGTTCGAACCGGTTCGAACCGGTTCGAACCTGAAACTTTTGAAGGGTGTTTGGTACAGATTCAGAGGTGATTTTTGACTTTAAACCTCAAGTAACCCGCATTAACCTGTTGGATGATGTTCATGTTGGTGTATGTGAGTGATTTATTGGGTATAGATCACAGGCACCTCCCGGCAGCACCCGAAATCCAACTTGCAAATGTCACATTACCTGGGAAGATAGACATTTGGGCCTGTAAAACAAGACTTGAACAAGTACCTGTGTGATCCAACTGCATACCATGCACTCTATACCCAATAGGACCTCTTGCAAAGCTCCAGGAACCCACCAGTGTCCCCGGAAAATTTACAAGTTCGTTGGGGTTCGAACCGGTTCTGAACCTGGTCTGAACCTGTAAGAACCAAACCCCAGGTTCGGCGCGGGTTCGGTTCAGGGTTCGGAAAATTTCGAAAAAACCGAACCTAACCGAACCCCGGTAACACTACCGAAGTCCGACAATGCAGTCACAGTGGTGTCTCCCGCACGTCATCTGAAGCCCCTCCCTGCCCGGCTCCAAAACACAGTACGGCGCTCCCTACTGACCTCTACGGTCACCGCACGCCCTCCAAGGTTGTGCTCACGCAGGTGTCTCGGATCGCGACCGTCATGATGCCTGCCTCGTTCTGTGGCCATGCGCGTGTGGCGGCGGGTTTGCAGACGACCAAATGAGCGAGCGAGGCCGAGGAAAGCGACAGAAATATACCTGGGTCTTGAAGCGACGCTTGAGCTGACAAAGGGATTCATGAGCGATGGATTGGAACGGGGAGGGACAGTTCTCACTGCATGAGAGGGATGATGGGGGTAGAGAGCAGAAGACGCTGGGGAATGATGGCGAGGTGGCTGACCTTTTATACCCGCCGCGGAAACTTCCGAGACTTGGGATTTTGACCAATTCATCCTACGTGGCTCGCCCATGGCGTACTTTCCTCGTCATTCTGAGGAGCTTGAATATCATTGGAATGGAGGACTGATTCGAACTCCGGATCTCCGAGAGCTCATCGCAGCAAATTGGGGAACAGGTAAGCTGTTCGGCGTTGGGCTGGTCGCCGGCTGGCAGGAAATTGGAGAGCATTTGGGAAATGGCCAAACCGGCGATCAAGCACCGGCGGCACCGGCGGCATGGCTGATCGGTCACTGATGCCGGTGATGGTCACGTCGGAGTTTAATTTGAAAGGACCACGTGACAGTCACGCCGCGTCGTATTTCCCGCTTGTTTTACCTCGAGTCGGGGTCAATACTGAGACTGAATCGACGTATAATGTGTGTCATGTGCGAATTACCCTTTTTGAACTGTCCAGACAACGTGAACACTGAAATAGCAATTCTAAGCATCACTCGGATCCATTCCCTCTGAAAATTGACCCGTTATTCTCATATCTGTGTCTTCAAATAATTTTCTTCTCCATGGAACAAGCCCCCCTTATTTTTAACAGATTGACTCGGTATTCAGCCTGGAAATGAGGAAACAGTATATTTTTTGCGTTCCTTCAAAAATTTGGGAGAGGGTGGAGATCTGGCAGGATAGAATTGTTCGCTATAGTCTATATGTATATGCGTGTCTACGTAGCTTGATATTCTCAGAGGAACTGGAAGGATTACTGCGGCAAAAGCAGCATAGGAGCCCATCAGAGATTTAAACTCCGAAAATGTGCCGATCTCTGCCGCCGGTGGCACTTGCCGGTCTGGCCAATTCCCGAATTTCCTGGGAAATTGAGCGTCGGGTATTTTTTTGGCCACGCTGAGACGTAATTACGAAAACTGAGGCGGGGTGTTGTGGTGAGCGCGACGCCCAGTCTCGAGAGCGCGTTGTTGTGGCAGATTTGAGTCATGTGCTCGTTCTGAGATGATCCGATTGCAATTCGGATTCCGATTCGGTCCGACCGCGTGCCTTGCTTAACTTCTTCCTTCCATCTTCAATCCTGAGTTCTTCAACTGGCTTCAGCCTTACCGCTCTCTCGTTTAACAGCTTATATTATCTGCCGGTCTCTACGTTTTACCATGGCGATGGTGAATCTAACCACACTGCAGCGAAATACGACACCGTTCAACTGCGCTTCTTCTGGTCTACTTCGATTCATAATGAACAAAATGTGATCTAGTCAAACCTCAGCTGGTTTTCTTTTTCTTTTTGGCGCGACGATACAGGATAGGGGTTACTTCAACCCCATGAACTGTGTTTGCATCAGCCGACACAGGACCTGCTCGAGGGCTACTCGGCTCCGGCCCAAGCTTCATTACCCGATACGAAGAACGTAGAGCCGACCGCGAAGCAAGGCAGGCGGTGTTTGAATTTTTAACGGTTTTTAGCCTGCACCTTTTCTGTCTTCTTCCTACACAATGAGGCGCGGTTTTGTCCCGAGTTAGGTAACCTCGATCACATACGGAATTTTTGTCTGATTGTGCCCGCCACACAGCGTCCAAGCCTTGTGCGTCGAGCAAGACATCGTGTCGTTTTCTTACTCATCAAGCTGAAATCCGTGAGTTTCGACGTACTTCCCGCCAGAGACAGGAAAAATAATTGCACTATAACAGTCATTCCCGAGGACCACACGGAATGCCCCCCGAGCGAACGCAGCATCTCGGATTTCGACAAGCCACAGCGTACTCGCCATACCATGAGCCCCGACGGCGTAAAGTGTACGAAATTGCCTATTGGCGCGGGGCCGAAGGAGCCAGTCTCGGAATGCCTTTTGCTTCCTGGGTGCAACGACGCGTTGCTGAACCTTCCTGGCTTTCCTCAGCCACTGATTCACCCCGCCACGCCCGCCTTCCGCATCGCCGCGACACCCGACAAGGGACCAGCTTTCTTCAGCACGCGCGCGCTGAAGATGGGGGATCTTATCCTGAGCGAGCGAGCGCTCTTCGTCGCCGCACGCGTTACCTACGCAGCCGATGTGGAGAAGGAGGACGGCTCGAGCCCATCATCGGGATCGTGCGTACGCACGGGCTGACCCTTGACGGTTTGTGGGCTGACGGGAAGCTCAAGGACGAGACGTACTACACAATCTGCAAGGTCATCTCGCGCCTCAGTCACAGGTGTTCATGCCTCGTGTAGACCACTGCTACGGCTGACGTCTTCCGTAGCAACTCGCCCAATACCGCGCCCCGACCGTCTCTTCACCTTGCGCGACATCGCCGCGGGCGAGGAGTTGACGTCCACCGACACGACCTCGATTCTCCCGCGCCGGAGCCGCAAGGGAAGCCCACGTTCGACTACGGCATGATGAGCATAGGCCCCGTCTTCCGGCGTCATCGCGTCATCGCGTGAGCTCGCGAAAGGGATGCCACAGCCCGTGCTGGTTAACAGGACGATCTTGTTTCCGATCGAATGGTGGCATTGACCATTACAAGTCGCACATATTTTGATCTCTCGAAACAATCACCCATGTGCCATTGAGTATATGCCGCTTGTGAGGGACTGACTGAAGCGTAGTGGTTATAATTTGTCTTCAAGCAAATTGGAAAGTACATTGTTTTCAACTCTGACCTTGCACATTGGAATATAGCGCGGGTTGAAGTTGTTCTTGGGGAGGCTATCACAATTTGCATGGGAAAGAATCGAAAGCCCCATGAATTAAAATTACAAGTACATTATTGGCAACGGTTGTTGCATTACATGGGCGGTGCAGTGGGAATCTCGACTTTGAAGCCCTTGCTCGTCCACTGCTTCTCTACATCGACGAAGCGGTCAATAGCATCCAGGATCGTCTCCTTCCACGTCTTGTACGAATCGAGCGAGATCCCGAACGCCTTTTGCACAGGCGCTAAGTCGACATCGAGTTTGTACGACGGCCAGACGGGGACCTTACTCGGGTCGGCGAGGCGATCCCGCAGCTCAGGGCGCGCGTCAGAGATATACTTGATGGCGTCGCGGAAGTCGGCGGGGTACGGCGAGACAATGGGCACGCGCTTGGGGTGGTCGCGTGTCAGGGGGTTCAGCCCGGCAATGTGGATGCGGGCGACGTCGCGGACGTCGAGGACGCCCGGCGAGTAGTGGTAGTTGACGTTGTCGGCGCGCAGAAGCTGGTAGATGAAGAGGTCGGTGGACAAGGCGGCAAAGTCGGGCTCGGGTATGATGTGCTCGAAGCCTGGCGCGAGGGGGCCAAAGATCCAGGGAGGACAGACTAGGGGTTAGGTCAGCTCGTGGAGAAGGTTGGGGTGTTGAGGGGACCTACAGATAGTGATATCCATCTCCGGGTGCGTGTCGGCGAACTCAAGGACGGCCTGTTCACCGAACTTCTTCTCTGCAATATAAACGACGAACGGGCTGCCTCCGATAGCGTCTTCTTTGGTAACCGGGACCCAATCTTTGCATACAAATTAAATCATGATGGAGAGATGCGAATGTGAAAACTTACCATTGGCACCAAACGCGTTTTCAGGGAAAGTCACCATTGACCCAGTGGCGACGAACTTCTTAATACCGGCCTTTTCGGCTTCCCGGAGGATGTGAAGGGATCCCTCAATCGCGCTCTGGGATGTTGGTCAGATGGGTTGGAAAATGAGCACTGTGGAAAAACATACATTCAGCGCAGTTTCGCTATCAACTCGGCCAGGCAACGGGGCCGCGACGTGGATAATAGCTCCAACACCCTTGAACGCCGCGGCGTAGTCCGCCGTCGCGACGTCGGTGATTTCGATCGCCTCGAACTTGGGGTATTTCTCAAGGGCCTTCTTCAACAGCGGGATTTTGCGGCCTCGGGCAGCTCTGCAAGTGCACAATTAGTTGAGTTTCTGGTCTGCAGTAGAACGGCGTACCCTCGAACAGGATAACCCGCTTCTAAGAGCTGGCGGACGACTTCAAAGCCGAGGAATCCGGCGGCGCCGGTGACCTGCAATGCAATGAGTGAGAAAAAGAAATCAGCACTTCGCTGAAGTACTAACGAATACAAGGGGCTTGGATTCAGTGGACATTTCGACTGGAGGTGTAAAATGGCGTGGGTGATAAGACAGTTGAAGGGAATGCTGGAACGGTGGACGATGCTACTGAAGCTAGAGGCACCCATCTTATATACATATTATTCCAGCCATCCAGAGGTTCAAACATGCGTTCCGGGCTGACAACATTGCTTTGCAATCCCCTTATGTCTTGACATCGGGTTTGTCAGACATCGCCGAGCCCGACGATGCCCGCAAGAATCCATCGAAAACCTTTGTAAGGCGCAGCACCAAAGAAGCCAGCGATGTGGGAAGAATCCGTTGGCGCGGGTGGGTAGGCTTGGGGTAGACTGACGAGTGCGACAAAAAGCGCCAGGGTGAAAAGGTTGCCGGCCCGAGCCGGTCGGGCCGTCGGCAACCTTCGCGGTGTTGTCTCTTGTTATGCCCCAGTTCAACCTTGCAACTTCCATCGGCTTCCATGGCGTCAATGGCGAAGGAGACGTCACTCCAGACCGTTGAAATCTCAAGCAAAGAGAAAAATACTTCTTCTAACGCTACCGGAATTCCTCCGCTCACAGAGTCGTCGCCGCTCATGAGCTCCTTTGTCGATGTTCTCCGAAGGATGCCAGACAATGGTGGGACAAAGAAACATAGGCGCAAACTATTTTTTGACTCTACAGAAGGACAACCTGATGCACCTGCACCCCTCGACCAGAGCAAATACCTCGGTAAGGAACGCGGCATTGATGCCTCCAATCTTTTCCACTGACTGGACATCGGCGATGAGCACTCCAGAACATGGATACACAAAAGCATCCCGGGAACCCGGACGTGATTCTTCTATTTGGAATTACATCGGTATTGATCTCGTTGAATCCCACGAGTTTGAGATTATTGAGGACTCTCAAGGAGGGCCACAGAGTTCTCGTCCATGTCACGGAGTATCTTCCATATATCTACCATCCCGTCCCATTAGAGTTCGAATCCGACGATCTAGACAGGCTCATCACCCATATCAACGTGGGATACAAGTCGCCACTTACGGAGCAATGATTCATTGATATTCTTTAGACTCGACTCAGTGGTAGTGCAGTGCATTGCATCGAGCTCCTACCTGCTACGATGTACCCAAGTCAGCGACCCGTTCAAATCCTGAAGATTACTGCAACTGGGATGCGAGGCCTTGAAAGAATCCAAGATAATCAGCATTTTCACTTTATACATCGTGCAGTTTGTCTGACATGTTTTCCACAAGGCCTCGGTTCTGGCCTGCTAAAATTCAAGGATTATTTAAATGAGGCTGACAAGATTATGGAGAATCCCGTGGACCGACTTTCGAGTTTCCTACATGATTGCAAGGTATGCCAATGAGAGTTTCGGAAATTGTTCTTATCGTGGATATAGCTGAAGCCCATGTTTGGGGTATTGATCCGAGCAGGAGGATACGACAAGCTTCCGGCGGCGATGAAGTTATCTCATTCTCAACTGGAGTACAAAGCTAGGTAAGCTCTACACACGGCGAGTCAAATGCTCTGGTCTTGATTTATCGCAGGTATAATGAGCTTGTCGATCTTGGCTGCCACATAGATACTGCATGGAGGATCCTCAGCTTCAGTATTAAGATCGCATTCCCGGACGACAATTCTCCCCCCTCATATATGAAGAATTCAATCATTCAAATTGCAGCGATGGTGACTCGGAAGGGTGGGTCATGCAATGATGTACACGTATATATCCAGTCTAAAGAGGACCACACACAGGCGAGCCCGAGCCGTACCTGCGCGCGATCTTCACGCTCGGAGCATGTTCGGCAATTTGTGGTGCAGAGGTGCATGAATATACCGACGAGGTGTCTCTCCTCCTCGGATGGAAGCACTTCCTTATCAGTACCGACCCAGACGTGGTCACTGGCTATAATGTGGCTCGATTCGACCTCCCATACCTTCTTTTCCGTGCAAAATACCTCGACATAACAGAATTTCCGTTCCTCGGAAGACTAAGCAGTAAGTAGATTCTACCAACCCCTTTCCTCAAACTTATTCTGCTTGCAGGTGTTGAGACTGTATCCTCTAGTAACAGGAGTTGGAAGGAGCCCCCGACGTTGACTGGGAGGCTTCTATTTGACGTGTGCAAGCATGTCGAGGAAACCGTTCTGATAAGGGGGGCCGACACCAGACGCCGCTCATTGGTTAATCAATACTTGAACGAGTTCAAAGGGGACCACGTTGACACTGAGTCCCATAATCACTTGCAGGCGGGTGGCCCCGACGGTCGGCGTCAGCTTGCGGTCTCCTGCTTAAAGGTTCGCTCGTGGCTGTCCATGGTTGGCGTTGCGCTAACGATTCTTCAAGGACGCGTACATCCCTCACCGTTTGCTCACCTGCCCTACCCTTCGGTTCCTTGAAGAGGCTGCGAAGGCTGCGCGCGACAACAATGTCCCGTTCAACTTCTACGCAACACATGGACCGGAATTGCCGAGAATAAGGCGATTCAAATAAAGGCAGTTGGATCGGGATGATGCATACCAGGGTATTGAAGGGAATCTCTTTGTCTAAGTTCTAACTCATCATCGTTAAAGCGGAGCCGTGTTCAAACATTACATCAAAACCCCAACCGTGGGAAGACGGGCAACGTCGCATGAGGGCCAGAAATTCAGAAAAATCCAAAGCGTGTTAAAGAAACTCACTCAGTACTAGTAATAAGTAGTGTATATGTATATTCCCTCCCGGTGACGCTACGTTGTTCACAAAATAGTATTGGGCCCACCGAATCTGAGAATCAAGAACATCATGCATATTGAACGCAGGGTGCTAAATTGTACCGGCATGCTGGTCAGTTTAATATTGGTACAGAAACATTACATCCAGATTCGCGCATTTTAAATCAAGCCCCAAACGCCGCCCAAAACGCCTCGCTCTCGTGCCCCTCCTTCATCTTCACAATCAGCGTCGCAGCCCCATTCGCTTTACCTGCGCCGTTCTCATACAAATACTTCTGAGCGTACTGCGGCGCGAGCCTCTTCTCCCCCAGCGACGCCTCCTTCCCGAGCCACACGTATATCGCGCGCGAGGCGTCAAGGAGGAAGGCGTCGTTCGACTGGAGCGAGCCACGCGTGGGAGGGTCGACAGGCTCGAAGGTGACCTGCCCACTGGCGTCGGAAAGGCGGAAGAGCTTTGGGGCGCCTGCGGCCGCAACTGCCGCCCGTGCGGGTAAGACCTGCGAGTGTTCGCCGAACTCAGCGAGAAAGGTGCCTGCACCCGAGCCGCCCTCGTCTGAATACAATTAGGAACGAAAATGCGATGGCGCGAGGGGGGAAGACTCACCGAAAACCTTGATATCGCAATGGCCCTGGCGTGGTGCGATGAGGCTCTGCGCGAACTCTGCGGCCTTGAACTTCTCCTTCCCGGCGCTCGTCTTGGTATTGAACTGCCAGACGTGTGTGCCCTTGTCGAGGACGTAGACGTCGCCCTCGATTATGCTCTCCGCGGCTGCGACGACTTCGCGCACGACGAGGCTGGTCTTGTTGCCGGCCTTGGAGAGCTGGATGAGGTAGAGCTTGTGCAGGTTGAGCGCGGGCGGGTCGGTGACGTGATGGAATCCCGTCGCGACGCCACCGCGCAGGGATAGGAAGTGAGGGAAGTAGGAGAGAAAGCGCGCCGACTCGAAGCCCTGCACCTCACGGTATTGGATAGGGGCGCCGTGGAGATCTAGGATCCGCTGTACAGCTGGGACAGTGAATAGAATGGCGAGACTCACGGTCATCTAGTTCTACGGTCTTGTACGCAGCGGTGCCCGCCTCGTCCTGGGTTGTGTTCTCGCCCAACCAAAAGTGCAGATCGTAAGATAGCGACTCTGCATCGGGGGTTTTCTTGTACGTCTAGAGATGGATTAGCAGAGAACGCAAAGACAGCAAGAATTTGACGCACGTTGAGAACGATGTACGAATCGCCATCGTAGAACGAGCCTAGCTTGTCCTTGGGCCACTGCACTACAGCGAATTTTTCGATCCTCCACACCTGGATACCAACAGCGGTTCCGGCGCCCGCCCAAGCCGCCTCCTTGTCTCCGGCGGCTTCCCGAACGTGTTTCTCGAGCTGGCCAATGTCAGGATTGCGACGTGGATGCTCACAAGCAGCTTACATCGGAACCTAGCAAGGCGATGTTGGAGTCCTTGATATCATAGGTGGTTGGTTTCGTGAGATGAGCCATTGGTGTAGATGGGAAGAAGGAAAGGCAGTTTGAGCTCGCCGCTCATCGCCACGACCATCAGCGCCCGACGTCGGGCCGAGTCATAGACGGTTGTGCACAACAGATCCAAACATGCTAATGATTTATTCTAGCTACTCAGAATTGGCCTGCCATCGTTCGGGAGGTTAGAAATCTATTTCCTGATCCTCTACTGTTTCCGCCGGAGTTCGATCTCGGACCAGGTGGCAAGCCGGGCTCTGAGGCCGACACCCACTGTCAATCCTCTTCCTTCTGCTGTTCGTATTCTTGCACGTCTAATCTTACTGGTCACTGCTCTAAGGGAAATTCTTTGGACCATTCCTTGACCATTCCACACCACCAGTTCAGATTCCCCAAAATGCCCTGCCGGCGGCTAATTTGTGGCACGGGGGTTGCGCTCGGTTTTTCATGTTTCTTTCATATCACAGGAGAAAGACTAACTTTCTCGCTGCATCATCCTCATGGAGTTCAGATCTTTCTCTTCGCACATTCAAATGGTCCCGAAGTAGGAAGCTTCTGAATGGATCCATACGGTTGAGTATTTGGTTCTCGGCCATTCCGGCCATCTGGAGCATTAGACGTTTTCAAAACAACATGCATACGCTTCCTACTAGGATAGCGAAGCCAGGAGGTCAGATCAAGAATTCGGACAAGATTTTAGGCAAATTTGGGCTAAAAAAAACGCAAAGTACCTGTCTTTCCGAGAGAAGCGTTTTGGCCACCTCAAAAACCGTGGGAATAAAAAATTGTTCGGACATTTGTCAGCATTTGGCCCATTTTCTGCATCTGACCTATCAACCGATAAACCAGGGTCCTAGCGAGCCGCCGGGAATTGACGACACGAGACTTCGCGAACTTGGCATATCAAAGTACATATGCTCTCATTTCATTTATGTCCACGCTAGACGGGCCGCTTGCAACAGAGACATATTTAGACATATGCCGTCGTCCTGTTGCACTGGCTTTTAATTTATCCTGAGTCTTATCCTGTTACAATCGCCAGTTGCCGCAGCGGCAATACACTTGCCAAAAAAAATGCAGAGTAGTGGAGCATACGATTTCTGAGAGGCGAATCTATGAAGGCGCGCGCCCCCGCCCTTTCCTCTTACTTTTGCCAATTCCTTCCACCAAATTTCCCTCCTAACCAGCCTATCCCCTTTGGCCCCGCAGCTGACTCTTGACGGGTAATCAGGTAGTCTGTCAGTGTCTGACTTGTGTCTTGGCCGACTCGGACCTGTGTGCGTGTGTCGACCTTTGTAAGCTTTTCTGACAAGGTAAGTGCAGATCCAGAAGTCTCCTATGTACATCTGAATCTACCTACCTACTAGTACCTATGATCAGTAGACTTGACTACCGTACACACCACCAGATACGTACATACATTATACTCTCATTGCTGCCAATAGAGCGTATTAGTTTTCAAAAAATCCGAAACCATTATTGGAGATCCTGTAATTTGATTGGCTGAGATCAAAAAATGTGATTCGCTTAATGAAATCCTACAATCCGATTGGCTGTTCTTGACTCTAATGCATTTTTTTAAACCGCCACTATTTTCGTTCGATCCCATCTTGATTCGGTTGACATCCGTCCCTCTCGCTTGTGCAAGATCTGATGCTCGGTTAAGGTGTCTATCGCCGGTCGCCTGTCTCCGGTAGAAAATGGCTGTCTTACGGGCGTCTCTGAGAGACTGGAGCTGACTGGAGGCAGTCTTGCGGTCTATCCGGTCTCTCGCGTCTCCCGGAGACGTCGATAGACATCCGTTATTTTCCTGGCCAGCATCGAGCCGCTTCTTGACCGCTTCCTTCTTCTTTCCTTTCTATCTTGGGAGTACCAATCTGTGATTATAGAATACACATTGGGCGTAAAGGCTTCGAATCATTACTCCGGGGTCGCACGTTGGGCTCCGTGACATCTTCCAATCGGCGGCCATGTTGGAACGTTTCTCTCAATTTATCCTCCGCTGTACGGGCCAGGCTACACTTCTCGTGCTCCACTGGTAGCCAATATTTCACGACCCTTTCTACTCCCTCGTTGTCCACCAGGTCACTTTTGCGTGCGATTGCCAATTTCAAGTCGGTCCTGGGGCTTGGCATGGTGCGGTTCAAGGGCGGCCTTCTGAGCTGTGGCGCATATACGGCAGCTGTTCCCGCCAGTCGGCCGACAGCTCAAATTATCTAACTCCTCTCGGGAAATCCCAGTATCGGCGGCTTGGCTCTGGACGTCGAATGTTCCATCTGTCCACAACTTTTCTGAATCGACCGAGGGCACCTCACTGGCTACTACTTCTCTGCCGATAGCACTTAAACCGGCCCCTCTCAAAGAGCGTACTGTGCCTGACGCTACTTTCCTTGGCCCATGGGTTTAACTTTATGTGGGACATGAAGCTGTAGTCGGTTCGTGTCCCTGAATGAAGTTCAAGTAGCAGGATTCCTCTGCGGTCTTTGTGGTCGATAGATCCGGGTCCTCGGTCGCCCCTGCATCCGAATCTTTTCGCTTCCCAGGTAACTATTTATTTCGGGGTTCTGGCGGATGCAAGGTAAGAATCAGTCTATTTCGTTACTACCACCGTATAAGAACGTGATCCTTTTGTTTGAATAACCGTACTTCACCCCGCACCATGTCCGACACCCCACCCGCCCTTCCGGACTACGTCCTCGACCCGAACGCCGTCCTGAAGGATGCCTCCGCAAAATGGCGACACAAGAAAGTGCCGGACTATAGTCGCACGCGCGCGGATTATGAACAAAGTACGAAACCTTCCCTCCAATTGCCCCACCACTCACCCTTCCCAGCCAAGAAAATGGACCACACGCCCGGGAGCCTAATCTCCCTCGTCGAGAACCTCGTCAAGAACTGGGAGATCGAAGCCTCCTACAAGCTCGACCTCGCGGACTGGCGCACAATCGACCGCGAGCACTACACCTTCGCAGTGAACGGCCTCCCCGCGACCTCAGGCGAGCACATGCTCAAGGTCGGCACGTACAACGCGATCATCGCCCCGAACGCGTACTACAGCCCCGCGCACTCGGACTTTGCGTCGAGCCACATCACGTTCAAGGCCATGATGCCGACTTTTGCGTGGGAGGTGCTCGAGGTGTACAGCGGCCCGCCGCAGGTTGCGTTCCGCTGGCGCCACTGGGGCGAGATGAAGAGCGACTATGACGGCTTTAACGAGTGCGTTTTTCCCTTCCTTCCTCCGCGCTGAGCTTTGAAGAACTGATTATATGCGCAGCAAGGGCGAGAGGGTGACGATCAAAGCGCACGGTGGGGTGCTCGAGATCCAGGGGGTGACCGTCGCCGTTGTGAACGATAAGCTTCAACTCCAGAAGGTGGAAACATGGTTTGATCCTTTGGAGATGTTCCGCCAGATGGGGCCTGTTAACGATAACAAAGAAGGAGGTTCTAAACATGGGTCTGGCGCCAACGTGTCGGGTCAATGCCCCATGGGATTCAAGACGAGGCTGTAAAGATGAAGGGACTGGGTACTTTTATTTAGCATATCTGCGGGTTTAGGGTGCTATCTTCTATCTGGGTTCGGGTATAATCATGATAGTCTTAAAGTTAGTTGGAGGGTTGCATTTTTTCGATTGGCTGATGTCCTTCGTTCCGAATATATACATGCGTTCGGCAGCCAGAGTGAAGAAGATACATAGAACAACCTTTAGGCTAGGATTTTGAACCAGACCTATTCGAGCTAAGCAGTAGCTGGCGGTTCGACGTCAGCCGTTCGGCAGCGAGTAAGGGGTCGAATAAACAACCTTTAGGGCAGTAGAATTACAGTTGGAGCGAATTCCTACCGAGGGACATACGACGTAAGCTAAGCAGCAGTTAACACCTCGACGTCAGCCGAGACACCCCCAAGTACATCATCATCCTTCTCCTCCCACCCCAAGGCCCGAAGTCGACTCGTCCGCGGGCGATACACGCCGTAAAAGTCATACTCCTCGCCTGAACTCTTCGGATCCGCCGTCGCGATCCTGCCCTTCGCATGTAAAGCAGCCCCGATGCGCTGCGCGACGGCGAGCCACGTCGTCTCGACGCGGTTGTTCACGTTGAAATACGGGTTGCTTGTCACATCTACTTTCGAGTGCTCCAGTGCGTCCTGAAAAAATAGATGAGTTGAGTGTTCCAACTTGGAATCATGAAAATTCAACACACAATCAGGATGGTAGATGCGGCCACGAAATCCGCGATCGATATGTGTGCGAAGGTCGCTTGCCCATCGCGGCCGTATGATGCATACCCGTCGCGAAGAGCATCGTTGATCTTTGCCGGAATCTGGATTGAAATCTTCCGGAATGGTCTATACGATTGCCAACGGTGTCAACGAACCCGCATCAGAACTTTCAATGAGACACACGCACCCAGTTCCAACCCCGTACACAGTGGCGGGGATCAAGATCGCAATCTTCACCTGGCCAGCGAGTTCTTGGCTAGCCTTATACCATGCCAGATCGACCAGGCGGTGCGGCGCAGTCGGGCTCAAGCTGTTGATAATAACCGGGTCGGCATCGTCGTAGATAGTATCGATCGGGTTGTGAGGAGAGAACCGGTGTCCGAACACGCCAGCGCTGGTAAAACATAATTGACTCAGCCATGCAGAGGGATAGTACAAGTTACACACCCGCTGATTTGGATGTAGATCTTCTGTCCCCCGGCAGCATTTTTCGGGCTCCGCTTAAGGGCTTGAATCGACGCGTGGGCAACATCAAGGTCGTCCGCGCTCGCAGCGTTGATTGTAATCTGGCAAGATCCCCGCAGTTCAGTCGCGTAGTAAATTATTCAGGCTGGAAAGATGGTTACATCGTGCGCCTGGACCGCGGAACCAATGGCTCCGAGGTCTTGGAGGCCGGCTTGGATAGTTTTGACGCCAAGAGTAGATAGTACAGCAATCTGGTCTGCAGACCGAGCCATCACGGTGAGAGCATATTGGCCCGTCTTGAGGAACTCCGTACTGAGACCAGCTTAATATTTCGTTCGAAAATCGAGGATTATAATGACGCGTACAGCAGAGATCCTCCAATGAGGCCAGGGCCGATGATCAAGAGGGTAGGTTTCACAGACATTGAGGTATCAGAGGCAACACTGAAGAAGGAAGATCGTCGCCATTCAGCTATATATACACGAACCTGATGATAAAGCGGAATAGAACTGCAACGATGAGTAATACGGCTTCGAACTATCTTGGGGTGACAGACATCCAACCGTGGGAAAGTTCTGACCAAGCCCAACTTGTTCTGACCGAGCCCGAGTTTCGTGGACTGACCAAACCCGGCTTCGGGTATTTTATACTTACTCTTGGGCCGGACTTCGCCGACTTTTAAAACCTCAACCGCTGACTTACGCTGACTTTTGAAATTTTCAACTGCTGACCTAGCCCGAGTCCGAGCCCGCCTTTGGACAAGTGAGCCGCCAGGAACTCGATGATAAAGCGGAATAGAAACACTGAGACGTAGGAGTAATGAACTTCGCACCTCAAACGGGCATCTGCTGACCTGCCTAGGTAAAGATAGGCGTACAGACTTGGAGAAAATGACCGTTGGGTCAATAGAATTACATTTATAGCGAATCTCTACCAAAGTACACACGACGTGGAGGGACTATGTAGTTCCCAAGTTAAGCAGTTAGCACCTCGACGTCGGCCGAAACACCCCCAAGCACATCATCGTCCTTCTCTTCCCACCCCAAAGCCCGAAGTCGACTCGCCCGCTGGCGATATACGCCAACAGACTCATATTCGTTCCCTGTGCTCCTCGGCTCCGCCGTCGCGATCTTGCCCTTCGCATATAGATCAGCCCCAATGCGCTGCGCGACGGCGAGCCACGTCGCCTCGACACTGTTGTTCGCGTTGAAGTAGGGGTTGCTTGTCACGTCGACTTTCGAGTGCTCCAGTGCGTCCTGAGAACAATAGATGAGTTGAGGGTCCAATTTAAAATCACACGGAAAATCGAACACACAATCAAGATGGTGATTGCGACCACGAGATCAGCAATAGATACGTGCGTCAAGGTTGCTTGCCCATCGCGGCCGTACGATGCATACCCGTCGCGAAGCGCAGTCTTTATCTTCTCTGGGAGCTGCATTGAAGTCTTCCGGAATGGCCTAAAAATCCCAAAGGTGTCAGCGAACTCCGGACATAATTTTTAAATAAGAATGCATACCCAGTTCCAATCCCGTAAACAGTGGGTGGGATTAAGATCGCGATCTTGACTTGGCCGGAGAGCTCTTGGCTAGCGTTCCACCATGCCAGATCGACCGGGCGATGCATCGCAGTCGGGCTCACGCTGTTGATGAGATCCGGGTCGGCATCGTCATAGATAGTATCGATGGGGTTGTGAGGAGAGTACAGGTGTCCGAACACGCCAGCCCTCAGAAAATATAATGACTCAGCCACGCGGAGGAATGATTCAAGTTGGTTCAAGTTACACACCCGCTGAGTTGGATGTAGATCTTTTCCCCCCCGGTAGAATTCTTTGGGCTCCGTTTAAGAGCTTGGATCGATGCTTGGGCAACATCGACGTCGTCTGCGCTCGCAGCGTTGATTGTGATCTGGTGAAAGCCATATAGGTCAATCGCGTAAATCAAGTAAGCTGGGAAAATGGATACATCGTGCGCTTCGACGGCGGAGCCGATTACTTCGAGGTCTTGGAGGCCGGCTTGGATAGTTTTGACGCCGAGAGTAGACAGTACAGCAATCTGGTCTGAGGACCGAGCCATTACGGTGAGAGCATATTGGCCCGTCTTAAGGAACTTCGTACTGAGACCCGTTTAATATTTCGTTCGAGAATCGAGGATTATATTGAAACTTACAGCAGAGATCCTCCAATGAGGCCAGGGCCAATGATCAAGAGGGTAGGTTTCGCAGACATTGTAGTACCAGAGGCGACAGTGCAGAAGGAAGGTTGTTGTTATTTCCTTATATACCCTCGAACTTGATGATAAAGCGGAATAGAAAACTACATTGTATGAGTAATACGGCTTCGCACCTTAGTAAGATGCAGACACATGCGACGCTGAGAGTGAGACTGACGCGAGCAGCGGGGATACAACCTGCAGTCCGAGGTCGATGACTGAGCAATCCGGGACGTAAAATAACCGGTTCAAGTTCAGTTTGAGAAAACTTGAAGCACCCTCAAGTTCAAGCCACCTCTCGTCTGAATCGTCGCCAGGGAAGAACATTCGACGTCAAGGGATCTCTGTCAGAAGGTCGTTGGGATCTTGGGATATTCGTTCAACGTCCCTGAAGCTTCAGTGCAAGTTAGCAGCGAGAGAACACAGCGGACATACCAGAATGAAGACGGGTCGCCGGGCCGGCTGACCGGCTGACCAAGCAAATGAATATTTTCGATTTTTTTTTGAGTAACTACCTCTTTTTAACTTTCCCCGTCGATGTCTTCCCCAGGACGAGGGAAAAGTTCCGCTTCAAGGGCTCGACATACTCCATGCCCAGCTCTCGCATCAACTCTTCCTCCGTCTCCGCGCGGACGAGCTCCCAGAACCCGCTCTCCCCTTCCTCCTCCACGTCCGCGCTCTCGTTCCAGCGCCACAGTCCGAACTCATTCAGGTGCATCCCGATCTTCGACGCACGGATGCGGAGGTCGCGGTTGAACTCGGTGTCGCCCGTGAGGGCGAGGAGCGCGGCGCCACGCGATTTTTGCGCGACCATGCTGCAGCGAGTCAGAATGGGCGCTCGGAGGGAGATGTAGATCATTCACTTGAGGTCCATGCGGCGGTACGTGCCCTCCCCGCTCTCGATTGCGGCTAGGCGCCGCTGCCACTCGCCGATTTGGTCGGCCTTGGTCGGCGAGTCGGAATCAGGGAGGAGGACGACGCCCTGCCATTTCAGGTCTCCGCTGGAAAGCGCCGCGGCGAGCAGGCCGCGGGTTTGCAGCGCGGAAACGACTTCGACCTGCAGGAGGGATGCGGGGAGGGCGGCGCTTCGTTTTCTAGGCGTGCTGCTGGAGATTTTGGAAGGGGTGCCGACCGGTACAGGGACGTGGACATGGTCAGGGTGCAGGATGATCAGGTCGATGTCGGAAGAACTGGGGGCGCCTCGGCGACTGAGAAGGCGTATTAGTCGAAACACGAGCCAAAGGGGTAGGTGGACGTACTAGCTGCCACCGATAATAACTTCAAATTTCGAGGGTATGGCGTCGCGAATGAATTGCTGCGAGCCTTTAATTGTGTCATGCCAGAGCGAGGTCGTTAACACTCACAGCGACCGTTTCTGCTTCGACTCGAGAGACCCGTTCTTCGAAATGGTGGAAATAGGTCACACCAATGCGCTGGACGGGCGATAACATGGCCATATAATCCGGCGTCTGCAGCTGCTCGAGGGACATGCATCCGGCAGCTACGAGCTCGCGTGCCTTGACCGGCCTGGAGGCTGTCAGGATTGGGGTGGACACCCGGTGAGGGTACGCACCCTATTCCAGTTATCTGCTCTAGTTCCGCTCGCGCGACTCTGTTCCGCTTCAATTGGTCCGCTGCACCGGGATCGATGACGTCGGCTGGGGAACCATAAGCACAGAGCATTGGAACGCGCAGGGCACATACGGGTATGACCGGACGTCTCAAAGAAATCTTGTATTCGTCGGAATATGCCCGCGCCAACACCTTTTAACTGGGATGAGGATCAGCAACGGCGAAAATAGAATCTAGTCAAAAAAACCAGCTCACTGCTTTAGCTTCGACCGCAGACTGAAGGGGATGATCCAGCTCGCTAATGACCTTTATAGCACTTGTAAAGGCGCGTATTTTGTACGGGTTTTTATCCGGACTCTGCGCTTCCTCCTCCTTGTCTTGGGCGCATCAATAAGGTCGGGCGTTCGTAAGATGACCTGAACGAACCTACTGGTTTTCAACATTTCGAGGATGGCATGATTGGGCCCCTCAGTTCCTACAGAGTAGGTCCGTACATTAGCTCTGAGGAGACGGGGAGCAAGCCGGCTGCGAGCAAGCAGCATCCAGGTTTGGGAGGGGCGTCAACAAAAACAAACAATGTCTGCTGTGAGCCAAATGCATGGATCTCGTGCACCACAGACTCTGCCAACCCCTGAACAAGATTTTATGAGTAGCTGAACTCAGCTGGCGACACACGATATAACACGAGGATGACTCGGACGCCAGACTACAGTGACTCGTCCGCCTCAATCCGCATCAGTGGCTTATTCTCGTCTTCCGCCGGCATGAAACTGCGGCTCGACGTTTTCATATGGCCCAAGTTTTCCAAGTCCTGAATTCTCTATTCAAAAATCGCTTTCCGCTTGTTCGAGGCTGCGCTACTAGAATCAAGACAATCCCGACTTTTCCTTGGACAACGTTCGTGCAGATGCCTCAAATTCGTCTGAGAACCTGATTGCTTTTTGCGGCCTGAGTTTCTGGATCAAAGCATAGCCGCCCTGGATATATCTTCAACATGTCCTGTCTTCTGCTTCTGCATCTTGATTTCAGGTCAAGCGTTGTGGTATCAAAGAACAGATCCTCAGCGGACACTGCGAAACTTGATCTTGAACGTCTACAAGTCCTCGTCCTTGGGCTTGACGTATTCTGAGATTTTTCATCCGACGACAACGACTCGGAATCAAGCAGGGCAATGTATGCATCTCTGATCGCACCTAGCGAGGAACGAGCGGGAGGATCGTTATAGCGTCTGTCAAGAGAGACTAGATCGCACCCCAGCTAAACCGTCGCATTCGCAGAACTCCATGTTACTGCCCAAGACGCTAGCGATTTATGACTGTAATACTGAGCTGTTTGAACGAAAGGAAGAAAACGACTGGGGCAGAATCGTACATGTGCTTATTTCTGAATATCTATAAATCGCAATATCGAGGAAGTGACGTTTGTCACGCGTGGGACTTCGTGTGACAGTTGAAAAAAAAAAGCGCAGCCTAAGCTTCTTCCCATGGCGCATACGAGGTTCCCTGAAGACAGAGCCCTATCGATGAATGACTCCGCTGCTTTCGACGGGACTGGCGGTTCAGTTTCAAAGTTTCTAGACTTGGCAACTTCCACTGGCTCGTTGAAGCGCTTGTCCTCTGAGTCTGCCTCGTTCTTAGATCCGCCGCCGCCCCCGCAGCGATTGAAAAGAGCCTCAAATATAGACGAGAGCTACCAAGCAGGATCATCCGCGACCGAAGAAACGCAGATATATGACTCCCGAGTTACTTCTCACCCATCAGTTGAACCCATTGCGGAGAAGTCAAACCGATCCAGCGATGAAGACTTCTCATACGTGAGTTCCCGCGCTTAGCATTCGGCGCCGCTCATGTTTCAATGCAGCTAAAAAAGCTACTCGTTGACAACAAGGCGAGCCTCACGAGAATCGAGTAAGTCTTGTCGCGGTATTTCTCCTTAATCCGCGTCTCAGGTGTTTCATAGAAAATTCCTTGAAAAGGCGGAAAGAAATAAAGCCTCTGATTCATATCCGACCCCTCCCATCACTCAGAATGGACATGACGGCCCCTCCCCTTTGCCACCATTACTTACCCGTGCGTCTTTATTTTCGGTGAACCTCCCCACATCCTCCATGCCTTCGTCGGGACACATCCCGGGGATCCATTTTTCTGGTAGCCGTTCCCCGCAGGAGGAGGAGGCAGATATGTGGGGAGCGTTGGGGGACGTGCCGACACCCCCACGAGAACCTGATCTTCCGGCTCCAATAAATGCAAAACTTGTCGCCGCTGCGACTAAAACGCTCAAGCGAGTCTTCAAATTGCAAAGTTTTCGGAGCGATCAAATTGAGGCAATTGCCGCCACTATGGAAGGACACGACACATTCTTGCGTATGCCCACAGGCAGTGGAAAAAGCCTGTGCTACGAGCTCCCGGCGGTGCTTCAGAGCCAACAAACCAAGGGTTTCGCGGTCACTGTCGTCGTCTCCCCCCTGCGGGCGTTAATACAGGACCAGGTCGACTTTCTCATTTCGAGGCATGTTGATGCTGTGGGCTTGATCAACAGACCCGACACCAAAGCGGTAGAAGATCGTCTCCGGAGTAAATCCAAGAAGCCCGCCCTGGTATATGTTACCCCCGAGAAGCTTCAAAAAAACGAATCTCTTCGTAAAATATTGCAGTTGCTCTACCAAACGAAGCCTAGGCAGCTCGCGCGGTTTGCTATAGATGAAGCGCATTGCATCTCCACCTGGGGTCACGACTTCCGTGAGGCTGTAAGTAACTCTCACCGAACTGCCTTGCTGTTTAACTGATTGCATATCTTCTTGCATAGTACCTCATACTTCACACACTTCGCGACGACTTCCCAGAAGTCCCGATCATGGCTTTGACCGCCACAGCAACTCCCAGGACCGTCGCCGACATCATCAATCGTTTAAAACTGAAGACCCCCAAAGAGTTCAGGCAGCCGTCGAACCGCCCAAATCTGACCTACTTCATCAGGCCAAAGTGCAGTGACACTATTGCCCCGGACATAATCGAGTTTATCAAAAACGGCCACTTGGAGGACACGGGAATAATATATTGCACAGGAAAAACACAATGCCAGAAATTCGCGGCGCGCCTCAGAAAAGAATCCCTCAGCGCGAGGCACTACCATGCGGACCTCAGTCCCGAGGACAAGATATCAGTCGCGATGGACTGGAAAATAGGCAAGTGCAAAATAATCGTTGCTACGGTGAGGGCTATAACCTGTCTTTCCTAATGTTCCTCGACTAACATAATCTTAGATTGCATTTGGGATGGGCATTAACAAAGCAGATGGTACGTTGGCCGGTTCTGTAGCAATGCCTTGGGTCACCCTTCCCGCGAAGTCCGCTTTATCATACATCATGACCTGCCGCAAAGCCTCGACAAGTAAGCAGTTCGCGAATTCTCGTCCTGGAATATGTTCATTTTTTTTTCCTTCCTAGTTATTATCAAGAAACTGGACGCGCCGGGCGTGATGGATTACATGCGGAATGCCTTCTTTGTATGTTGAATGCAAAATCTAGAAACCAGTTCTTTTAAACTCGTTCTTCAGATTATAGTTTCCGTGATGAGAAAACACTGATCGATTTGGCTTCATCTCGCAATAAAACCTCCACCTCCGAGTCTTCAGCGCAATTAATCCAGCGACGAAGGACTGCACTGCGGGCGGTGAAGGATTACTGTGAGACGCAGAGATGCCTTCGTGTCCGGCTCCTCCACCACTTCGAAGAGAAGTTCGACGAGAAGGACTGCACCGGTTGTGGGAATTGTTCTGATGAATGTTCGCTTCGAGATGTTACTGAAGAGGCGCACCTTGCCATCTCTCTGGTTCAGTCCCTGAGGGAGGACCAGATAACGGTTCCGCAGTGTATAGAGGTATTTCGCGGGGCGAAGTCCGAAGACGTCCGGAAAAACGGGCGCAACGAGAAGCCCGGATACGGGGATGGTAAACAGCTGTCCAAGGAACTTGCGGAGCGTCTATTTGATCGCCTCCTTTCCATCAACGTCTTAACGGAATATAAAGTCCAACGAAGTCGTGGACATCACTACTACCTGACGGTACCCTTCTCTTTGTTCCATTGAGACCGTGTTGTTGATGAAATATTTAGCTAGGACCGAGCGCAAAGGAGTTCCTTGCACAGAAGCAAGAGGTGAGCATAAAACTCGCCAGGTGCTCCACCAAGTTACCCCGAGCACATGAGCAACTTAACTTCTGCGCGGAGTCGTCGGTCATGGATAACGATAACACTCTGGATCGGAAGAATAGTGGCCAGGTCTATCATCAAACAGACGCTTCCGACTTTTCAGATCTCCCAAATCGTGCAGATCGGAGGAATCTATACCGAGACCTACAAGCGCATCGCCAAAACGTAAGGGTGAAATACAGATTACACTTCCCCTGACGCACATTCTTTACTTGATTAACCAGATCGCGAACCTTTCGGGCTTGACAGCATCTGAGATAGTCGAGGATGAGATTTTACACAGGCTCAGTGTGGACCCTCCTCGAGGCATGTTAACTCATCTTGCCCCATTCTTATCTCTGATTGAGTCGCTTAACCCAGACGGGATCCGATTCAAGAGGATCCTTTTGCGAAGCTGCCATGATAGTCAAGATAGTCTGGCGCAAGCCAAAGCAGTCGTCGAGGCAAAGTATTCCGCCATCGACGAGGGATTCCTCCAGTTATGCCAGTCGTCGCATGTGACATTCGAGAAGGTCTCCATTTTGCCGCAGCATTCCGAGATCAATTTTGCGGACCTCCCTATGCTGGACTACCACGAAACCACCCTGTCCCCGGATATCCTGGGCCCTCTTCGCTTTGAGCTGAATTTGATGAAGAAGGGGCTATAATATCGCGCACATCCAGGAGTCGCCGCGCACATTGACATGCTGTTACGTCGGTTTGCGGAGCGTGCTACGCATCGAAGATAAGCCAGTAAGCCAGACCTCATTCATAACCATCAAACTTCGTTAAGTTAAAAAACTATCTCCTACTTCAATTTTCTGAATCTAAAAAATGGGGCGCCAGAAAAATCTAGAGGCTATCTCACCTTGGATCCTTATTTTTTCGTTTTGGAAAACTGAATTAGAAGATAGTTTTTTGACATCGAGGTGTTCAGATGACTGTGAATGAGGCCTATCTTATGAATAGTGTTCCGTCTCTGTCCTTCCGATAAATGTAACTACTTATATGGCAATATTTTTTTCCCCGTTTTCTCGACCTCGCCAGAAAGAAAATTGAACCAGAGTCACGTGACCTTGGTTGAAGAACTCAAGTTGAACGATTCTACGAATAGGACGACTGACGCAAATGAAGGGTGAGCACATCAAACTGTTAAGGACTCTATATGGAACCCGGCACTGGTGGACCCCCTCCCACATGTTCCGTCCTGCAACCTTATTCTTCAGATTACTACGAAACATAATCTACTTCCGACAAAGTGAGCCCCACAGTTCCAAAGTTCCTCAACTGATGCAACCATCCAGACCCTGTGGACCGTTGCACCTTGATTTTGGCGGAAAGTGAAAATAGGTTACAGTGTTCTACTTGCCCAGTGGAGCAACTTGGGAGCAGCTATAGAACGTGTAATTCCTTCGGCACCAGATGCTGCTATCGTCATGATGGCCCACTCTCAAAGTCGATCATATCCGTGGCAGCGGTGCTGCGGAATGGGCCGCAGGCAGATTGGCCGCGTGGCTATTGATATGTTGAAACCGCTCCTCTCTCTTACTCCCATGATGTCTTCCAATTTCACAAATGAGATGAGCCTCAATATATGGTTGTCGTTTCGATTGCTTTTCGAATTAATTTCCATTGGCATTTGGTTAACTCGGACAAGATTCGGACTTCCAGAGATGTTCCTCCTCATCCAGCACCATGTCTTGTGATATTTCCATGGTGTTTCCAACTTCACCCTCTAGAGCTGAGGCAGCCAAGCGTCCGAAGCTCGGATCGCATCCGTTTTCTCATCGAGCGAGCGGACATCCCGATGGCATTCAGGCAGATACATCAGAGACTGGCACTTTAGACTCTGTCGGTCCATCTTTTTGCATTCGACGCCGCTTGCAATTCATCCAGAAACCGTTAGCTCAGTTGGAAAAGCTCTTTAATTACAGCCAGGAAGGGAGACGAAAAAACGCACATGCCTTGCGGAATTGCAACCCGTATGAAGAGGACATGTTCGTTCTGGCTGCCATCCTGTATATCCCAGTTTCCCTTTCAAACCGGTGTCTAATCTGTTTCCTAGAAAAATATTCGACGACCGGATCAGAGAAATCCAAGCAGCCATCGCCTTTAAACCATCCGAGTCGATCACGTCTTCTCCCAGTGGGGACATAGTTCATTTTTTTTTTCCTTTTTCCATAAACCCAGTCGCGCCTGTTCGGCATCCTCCACCTACCTTCCCACGTCATCGGGCAACTCACTTGAGCGCAGTCCCGACGGCGATGATAACTCCCATGCAAATCATCAACGATGTTGCCCAGTCTGAAGATCAATATGAATCTCTCGAAGCGGCGAATTTGCACTTCGAGGAAGTCCTTCAGCGGGTATTCCAAATCCACCGATTTCGGACCGGCCAGCTTGAGGTCATAACTGAATCCACGGTGAGATGCGACACGCTTGTTTTAATGCCAACAGGTGGGGCAAAGCCTCTATTATCAACGCCCCGCCGTGTTTCAAAGTGAACAGACCAAGGGTGGTGCTGTGACGGTGGTCGTGTCCCCTCTGGTTTCCCTCATCCACGATCAGGTCAACGCTCTCAAATCTAGGGGCGTTGATGCGGAATATTTAACGGAGGAGACAAAAAGAAACCTGGTAGAGCAGCCCCTGCGCAGTGACAGGAAGCCCGCGCTACTTTACGTCACACCAGAGAAGCTTCAAAAAAGTGGACTCCGTGCGCCCCTTTGTTTCCTTTACCGAAACGGCAATTTAGGCTGCCTCGGCATGGACGAAGTCCACTGCATCTCGACCTGGGGGCTGAAGTTCCGAGACGCCGTAAGCACTTCATTTTGAACTGGTTTTTTGATTTGACTGCGGATGTCTAGTACCGAAAGCTACATACCCTTCGCGATGATTTTCCTAATGTCCCAATCATGGCGTTCACCGCCACAGCAAGCCGCAAGACTATCGATAGTATTGTCAGCTGTTTGAAGCTCAGCCCCAAAGAAGCTTCAACGGTCGTTGAATCGTTCAAACCTGCAATCGTAAGCAATAGTGCTCGCCACATTTATTGCGTTCCATATTGCAGGCTGGTAATGAGTCTAATCTCCGACCGGCTGTCACTGGCGGCATCTCTGTCTAGTCTTTAAACTCGGTTCGGGAATCATCGACGTCAGCCGGGGCGCAGAGCCCCCCGGCGTGCTCTCGTCTACAGCACCTCCGATCCGTAATTCAAGCAATTATTTGCAGAGGGATGTAGCAAGGAAGAAGTTTGATTCTCTCTAAGCAATAAAAGGGTCGCAAGTCCGGATCGGCGAATAAAAGTGTCGCGAAATCGCGACCTCTGCGACACTTACTTGAACGATCTCGAAACTCATAAAAGTGTCGGAAAGGACTAAATTTTGCCATAAAAGTGTCGCAAAACTGAAAAACACACGAAAAGTGTCGGAAGAATAAAAGTGCACTTTGACCGCCATATTCATCTCTCTCCCTTACCGTTCCCTTACGGCCCTTTGGCATGAAGCGGTATTTTTCAACATAAAACCAAGATTAGAGTAATATTTTGTGTAGCCTGTAGCTTGTATTAAGCGTTCCATAACCCTCAACACTTGCACGGCCGAAGTTGCGTGAAAGTTGCGTGAAAGAATGAAATTGAACTAAGGTCACGTGACCTCATGTTTGCACTTCGGCTTTGCCGGCCGTGATCCAGGTTTATGACGTGCTGCATGGAATTTTACTTTCGGTATGATATCGATGTCAGAGATAAGACAGTCAGAAGCATCGGATAATATTCGCATTTGGTTGAACAAATGTAACTCCTCAATACCACATCTAAGTATCATGAAGGATCAGTAAGACACGATAGATCCGAACGGCGATTGCTTACCTGGCCTACTCAAGCTCGTCTGGAGAATAGGGCTCTTCATAGTTAAGCGGCCCCGCCGGCGCACGCCTCTCCATTTCATCAGGCGAGTAAGGCTGCTCGTAGTTCAGCGGCCCCGCCGGCGCGCGCCTCTCCATTTCGTCAGGCGAGTAGGGCTCTTCGTAGTTCAGCGGTCCCGCCGGGGCACGCCTCTCCATCTCATCAGGCGAGTAAGGCTCCTCGTAGTTGAGCGGCCCCGCCGGCGCGCGCGCCCC
The DNA here is from genome assembly GCA_029204335.1 of Mycena vulgaris. NCBI lineage: Eukaryota > Fungi > Basidiomycota > Agaricomycetes > Agaricales > Mycenaceae > Mycena > Mycena vulgaris. Next base: position 663,266 of record JARGYA010000025.1, read on the forward strand.
CAAAGCCAGGGCTTCCAGGGTGAAAAGCAATCAGTGGGAGGACGGGTTGGATCTCGGGGAAAGACAGACCTCTAGATGCGGAAGATTGGGCCTTCAAGATGCATACAAACAAGCCAGCGAAAATGGGAGTAAAACGCATGGTTCAACGGGAGTTGTGCGAGGATTCGCTGAGGTCGGTAGCCAGGAAAAGTCTCCTTTTAAGCAGCCGACACTGCAGGTGAGAAAACTTACGTTATGACGAGGGCTTGAAATGAACCTGAAGTTTGGAATCCCCGAGATCCAGCCCCCAGTAAGACATTGAAACGCTCGACGGTATGCCCGAATTGCCGACCTTGGGAGCGAATGTTATTACTTTCTCGCCTTGCGGAGCCGACACCAAAAATACAGGCGATGCACCAGCCTCGTTGCAGTATATTTCAAGGCGGCGTATACTTTTCGGCGCCCCGAATACGGCGGGTAAAGCGGGAATTAATTAAACACGGCCATGCCCGCGCCTTTCCAGCTATCCTTACGAAAGAATATATGTATCTGAGTCACGCGAGCTGCATTAGCTCGAATCCTGACGGCGGGTTTTGTTAATAAAGAACGGAGATCAACATAAATTACGAACCGAGCGGCGGCATCGAGAACACCTGGTCAAATTCCAGTCTGCACGCCGTACAGGCCACCTCCACAGTGATCTCCGTATCTCCGAGACAATCGAACCGTGGAGTCGGCGCCTTGAGCTCCTGCGCGTCTAGATACCCCAGTCGAGTCTGCGTCGCGCGGCTCGTGAAGTTGACTGTCCCGAGAAGGGAGAGGCGTGAGGGGCGCGTGTTCCAGCTCATCGTCTTCAGCGATTTCTGGTCCGCGGGAGCGCTGAGGTTCCAGATTTCGATGGTGGTAACGTCGCCATCCGACATGTAGCTCTTGTGGCCAGCGATGAGCTCTTCGGCAGGCGATACCCATCCACTGAGATAGCACTTTGGCCAGCTGCTATTAGTTCTCCAGTGATAGATCATTGAGTCCTTGGCGCACAATGTTCATTCATTCTGATAGATAGAAGTAGCGCTTACGGTTGGACTGAGGACAACTGAGGAACCGGATTGGTACACCGCGTCTGGCGCAGCTGCGTTTGCGCGCACGATGAACATTGGGAACACCATTCTCGGAACTAAACAAAATATAATATCGAAGCCTGAGTGTATAAAATCACGCACATTTGAACTTCATCTTCTTCATGATATTGTGCCCTTTATCGAGATTCGGCGACGGGCGTGCAATCCGGAAACTAGATTCGATGTCCGTCGGCCGTAGCAACAACTCTGGTTCGTGAGTTGCGGATAGCACGTTCAAATGGAAAGTGGCGGCAGCAGTAATAGCAATCAGAGCCATTAGGAGGCTGAGGAGCAGAGGATGATAGCGGGGGGAATTCTCTTTGGTGTCCGGATTCGTGGATTTTGGTTCGATGTCGTACCCCGCGCCGTCGTCTGGCGGCCCCGACATGAGAGGGGTGTATTCTGCCATGGCTTCAAAAAGTAGAAAGTCGCTCGACCGCAGGTCGGAGGGAGCCTCGGGTCAATAGAAAATAAACAATCGAAACTTCCATGACTTACCTTTCCCGCCCGCCTAAAAATATGAGTCCAAACACCGAAGCTCCCGAAGGACAACCCTGATTGGGATCTCCGTCAGGCTTGAGGTAAACGAAGAAATCTGTAATTGGATACACCCTCGAATAGCCGCCTTGGAGCCACCTGAATCCCGGTTCTACGACTAGTGTATATGCACCTAGATTGCAATCTAAACGCCTAATCGTCAAGGTCAGAACAACCACCTTAGTTCGAGCGCCCAGAATTCCTCACCACGCCACACAATGGTCAAACTACCCACACCGACCGCGCTAGAAATCGCCTGGGCCGGGCTCCTCCTCAGCATCGGCCTCAACATATCCACCATCTTTGTCTTTCGGGGCCAGCCAGCGGCTTGCGCACTCCCGAAGACTGTCGACGACAGCCGCTTCAGTAAGTGTCCCGCACTGCGGCGCATACTGTACGTGCTGACCGAGCTGCACAGGCTACAGAGGCGACGACTACCCGCACCAGCTCCCGCTGCACATCCCGCCAGTGGCGCTCGCAATCGAAGACAGCGAGAGATACGGGCTGTCCGACCTGAATGCGTACGCCGATTGGCGCACGACGGACCTCTTCCCGCGCAGCAACGGTTTCGTCAAACTCGGGCCCGAAGGTTCGTCTTGACGCTCCTGATACCGCTCGAGGCTTACCTGCGTCCAGGACGCACCTTTGGTACAGTATTCAACCGATACTGGCGTCCCCGACAACTGACAAGAGCTGAATCTCGTCAGGCATCGCGATGTTCCACCAGATGCACTGCCTACAACGGATTCGCACCGCACTTGTTCAAGGCGACCCGGGCCACCACACGCGTCACTGCCTCAACCTCCTGCGACAGACTGTTCTCTGCGCGAGTGACACCACGCTCGACCCACTGAACTCGGCGAAAGGGACGGACGGACTCGGGATCGTGCATGTTTGTCGGGACTGGCAAAAGGTGTATGATTTTGTGGAGGAGAACCAGCTGAGACATATGAACGCGTCGGGGAGCGGGTGATTAGATAGCAAATATATGATGAAGCTTTTCAAGAGAGAGGAGACATACGTGGTACGTATGTAGCTCTGAATGAGTTGGTGTGAGGGCTTGGTCCTGGTTTGACCCACGTCGGCCGACACGCCGACGACAAACTCCGAAGACTTGCCAAAAAATTACTGGACACGCCAAAATTCTTCATTTGTGCAGGTCAGGTACATCGAAACTCCTCCACACTACCTCAGCCTACCTGTCTCCCGCACTCATCACCAGTACAAAGACCCTCAGAAGAAGAAAGATGTCCGCCCCGCATAGTACGCCCACCAGCACATTCCTCGCCGGCAGACGTCTCCACGCAACGCAACCACGCTCAATATCGCCCCCGCACCCCCGCAGTCCGCGCGCGCCGCAGTAAAAAGCGCGCACATCCTCCCGCGGTGGGTGCCGCCCAAGCCGACCCGTGCGCGGTGCAGTGGCCGCGCGCGGGGGGGCGGGGGGGCTGTCGACGAATGATCAAAGGAAGAGAAGAAGAGAAGGGGGAGGAGACGATTAATCGGCCGTAGAATATAATTGGACGGCGGGTACGTAGAACACATCGCATTGGTAGCGTATCCAGAACGGGTCGGGAAAGGGTGGTACATGCGGGGCAGAACACAGGGATCGTATGGTGGTGTATCCGGGACCGAGGGTGTAAGAGAAGGGATGGGGACGGAACGCAATAACACAATATTAAGTGACGTACAGAGGAGCCCTCGAGACGAAACGGGTCGGATTTTGGTTGGCGAACGGGACAGACAGCAGAGGGAAAGCAAGGGACGGGAACCAGCTGGCAGCGCGAGCGAGGCTAAGACACGCCATTCCCTCCTCCCCCTCCCTCCGCCCCGCTGGCGCCGCCCTCCTGCGTCGGGAACGCGTTCATGATGCTCGCGAACGAGCTCCCGTTCCCGTTGCTTGGCGGAAAGCCCGCCCCGTTAGGGGGGCCGGCGTACCCCGCCGGCGGGCTCGCGCGGCTTTGCTGCTGCGTGTGCGGGAGGTAATAGCTCCCGCTCCCGCCCGAACTCCCACTCCCCCCTGCGCCGCCACCAGGCGGTACCACCACCCGCGACCCATCCCGGTACTCCTGCTGCGACGGCGGCCGCTGCACCGGCGCCGTCTTCGCCTGCGCGAGAATGTGCGGCGGATAGTAGCTCCCGCGCTTCGCCCCCTCCTCCCCTTGGGGCGGGTAGTACGCCCCCACCGGCCCCCCGACCTTCTCGTACTCCTCCGGTAGCGCCGGGATGACCGCCGCGTGCCGCCCCCCGAGCGGGCCCCCCTCCACGAAATGCTGCCATACATAGTCCCGCAGCCGATCCGCGTTCGGCAGTTCCTGGATCAGATGCTTGATCGTGTTCTGGCCGAGGCCAAAAAAGTCGGGGCCCGACACCGAGTTGGAATGCGCGCGCTGGCGGATCGCGTTGGCCTGCTTGACGATGGCGGACCACGCGCCCGTCGCTGTGCCCGCGATGACGGGGCGGTCCGGCACGTCTGCGGGGATGATCTGGAACTTGGGCCCGTCGCCGCCGTCCAGGATCGTGCAGTGGTACACTACCTCTGTCGCGGGGTCCACCGTCGAGAGGTACCGTCGCGTCACCTCGTAGCCAACGGGGAAGATGTACCGTTCCGTGTGGAAGTGCTCGCGCATGCACACGGCGCCGAGGCTGATGACGGTCATGATCCCCACGTTCAGCGGCAGCATCGGCTTTCCCGTCTTGTCGCGGGGTACCATCGGGATGCTGTAGCTCTTGCTCGTCACCGTATGCGCCTTGAGACGCTTTGGCTTGGCCGCGCGCGGGGCCTCCGAAGGCGGGCGCGGCGGGGCAAAGTGCTGTGGCGGCGGCATATAGGCGGCGGCCATGGGCGGACTCATGTAGTACGCGTAAGGGTTCGCGTACGGGTTGGGCGTAGAGGGTGAGGGAGCGAGGTAGGGGTAGTATGGGTTGAAGGCGAGGTTGGCGGGGCGTGTCGACGGGCTGGCGGCGGGGGTGCTCCCGTTGGCACTCGCGCTGTTGGGTGCGGGGGACTCCAGCTTTAGCGCGGCTGGCTCCTCAGCCGCGGAGATGGGCGACGGAGCTTCAGCGAGGGGTTTGGCGTGGGCACCGGTGCTTCTTCTGGGCATCTGGATAACTCTAGCGCGCGACGTCGATGCGGGGGCGGGGGGAACCGGCGCGCTGCGGCGCGACGAGCGGCGGGGTGCCTTGGGCTCGGGGGAAACCGCGATGAGGGCATCGCCGTTGTAGTCCCCGCTGTCACGGCGTCTTTTAGTGCCTTTTGAAGGGGGCGAGTACTCGCCCGAGTCGTCGTTCTCGTCGTCAACAGGCATGCCGCCGCTGTCCGGAGAGATGGAGCGGGCGGTGGCGTCGATGGACGTCGGTGGATGGGAGGAGGATGCCGAAGGGGAAACGGCCGGATCCGCCGGGTGATCATCGCCACCAACAGGCCTGATGCGCAGCCGGGTGCCGGTGCTAGATACCATGACGGGCGTGTCGGCCGGTGGGCCCTCGCCGTCGGCGTCGTCGCCCTCGTCGCCCGACGCGGCGGCGGTGTCGCTGCTCTTGTTTCCGCGCGTGCGGCGAGGGGAACGGCGGGTAGTCGCGTCCTCGCTCTGGACGTGCCGTGATGTCAGGGCTGGGTCGATTTCGGCGTCGGCATCGAGATCGTCCTCTGCGGCGGCATCGCGGAGGTTCTGGGTGAATGATGTGCGCGCGCGCGACGTGAGAAGGCTGCGAGGGAATGCGCCCGACGGGGTGCCGTCTGTGGGAGATCCCGCGCCGGACGGCGGCACGACAAAGCCGGGCTGGGCTTCGAGCTCGATGATACGGTCGAGGAGAATGCTGGTTGCAAGTCAGCCAAGCAAGAAATATAATTTGGACGAGTCGCGTACTTGCGCTCCTCCCGCATCTTCACATTGCGTTCTCCCGATCGTTGTAGCTCTGTGCTCGTTTCCTTGTGTTTCTGACAAACGTCAGCTCCTGTTCTCTGGGAAGTGAAGAGAGCCCTGGAGCGCTGCTGACCTCCTCGAGCTCGAAGAAACGGCGCTTTAGCTTGCGGTATTTTTCGTGTATCTCCGTCTCTTTGGTTTTTGGTGAGGTTGAGGACGAAGCCGCAGCCGGGGGGTCCATCGGGACATCCAACTCGGTTGTGGAGGTGTCCTGGGCAGACATTTGTGGGCCAGGAGAGGAGGGGGAAAAGAGAGGGCGTAAGGATTAGCTCCAAACAAACTGTCGCCATCCGATGCAAACATGATCAACGTGGACCTTGATCCCATCACTTCCCACTGTTCAACACTAGTGGCGTCCAATCGTTTCCTAGACTGTTCAATTCTGTTTCCATCCCAGGTGATTGATAATGACCGCTACTGGATCCGTATCCCGAAAATCCCGGGCCAGATTTTAATGGTTCCGCGATACCGAAAACTAGATGAACATTGAGTTGGCGAGTGTCCAAATTTGAATTCCTTGCGTGTGAATACCACAAAAAAGTTTGCGCCCCGGGTCCTGTATGCGATCAATTATTCCCAGTAGGTTGAATCAAAATGCATAGGATTCTATCGATCAATTGGAGGCTGTTATGCGTTGGTTACGCGCGGATAATTATTTGTCCAAAGATCTTGTTGAACTTCAAGTTGAACGTTGAAGTTCAAACACGACTTGGGGGGAGCAAAATATTGTCAGATGATAGTAACTGCGCGAGAAACAAATCATTACGTTGATTCCGAGCCTTGATATCCGGCGCCATGTCTCCACTCCGAGCTTGAACCTCTTTCTTGATGCATCGTATGCCGTGGCAAAGTGAGCCGGCACAGAAGGAAAATTGATCGGGTTTGACGGTACTTGACATGGAAAAGAACGCACCGACAAGCACTCCGGATTCAGGAATACAAATTCCTCCGAGGGCGTGTCATGAAATATCCTTGCCACCAACTTGAATTGCCTGTGATTCGTGTTTGAGTCATAGCTAATCAGGAACCCGTCCCATACTTCGCCCGGTTATCCGTTTCCTTCTGAATCAGGGATGGCTGAACACAGTTACGCTGGGACGAGGTCGCGATACCTTCCGGCAAGACAGATCAAGATCGGGCCCCACTCAGGGTAATGGATTCGAATAGGACAAGCGATTTTGAGAGATCGTCTTCCATCTGCGTGCCTCCACGCAAATTCCAAGCCCGTGGCGTTCGACAGTTTATCCTCGCGGGATCAGGCAACATGGAAGGTAAATATAAGCAGGCGTGGAAGCCTATGGAGCCCGGTCTGCTTTGATCATTTCCCTCCTTGAATTTCATTTGAGCAAGCCAGAACAAGAGCCTCGTCAGAACCCTGTCTATATCGGACGAAATGTGCAACAGATCAAAAGGCTGCGCACCTACTTATGAGGATCTGAAAGCGTAGCTTCCTAGCACAGAATTTGGTGGAAAGTATCAATAAACCAGGCCCAATCGATTCCAAGTCACAGTGTGAATCGTTTCCTCGCTGTTCAAGCTCAAGGGCCGACAGTTGTCGAACCCGAAGACGGTAGACCCATGACCAGGGCTGTGAGGCAAATGGGGAAATTATTCGTGATATTCCTTCGTCCATGTCATGGAGTTAACGTGGTATTCTTGCCCTTTCTTGCCTTTGCATGGGAGCATGAAAGAAGTTGAACCAAAGGTTGAACTGGGCACAACATGAAACAACACGGTAACTCAAGTCGGCCCGACCGGAGCGAAGTCCGACTCCCCATTTTGACAACGACCCTCATTATCCCCGTTCAACGCTTCAGCGCTGGGGTCCAACTCTACCCACCAGTCAACGAGAATACTTCCCAGATTTCGCTGACTACTTGGGTGCTGCGCCTTACAAAGGTTTTCGATGGATTCTTGCGGGCATCGTCAGGCCCGGCGATGTCTGACAAACCCGATAATCAAGACATCAGAGGATTGCAAAGCAATGTTGTCAGCCCGTCGGAACGCATGTTTGAACCTCTGGATGGCTGGAAGAACGTATATAAGATGGGTGCATGTAGCTTCAGTAGCATCGTCCACTGTTCCAGCATTCCCTTCAACTGTCTCATCTCCCAAGCCATTTTACATCTCCAGTCGAAATGTCCACTGAATCCAAACCCCTTGTCTTCGTTAGTACTTCAGCGAGGTGCCACTTTCCTTTTCTCACTTGTCACGTTGCAGGTCACCGGCGCCGCCGGATTCCTCGGCTTTGAAGTTGTCCACCAGCTCTTAGAAGCGGGCTATGCTGTTCGAGGGTACGCATTTTCTACTACAGAATAGAAGCTCAACTAATTGCCAAGTTACAGAGCTGCCCGAGGCCGCAAAATCCCGTTGTTGAAGAAGGCCCTTGAGAAATACTCTAAGTTTGAGGCGATCGAGATCACTGACATCGCGACGGCGGACTACGCCGCGGCGTTCAAGGGTGTTGGAGCTATTATCCACGTCGCGGCCCCGTTGCCTGGCCGAGTTGATAGCGAAACTGCGCTGAATGTATGTTTTTCCACAGTGCTCATTTTCCAACCCATCTGACCAACTTTCCAGAGCGCGATTGAGGGATCCCTTCACATTCTCCGGGAAGCCGAAAAGGCCGGTATCAAGAAGTTCGTCGCCACTGGGTCAATGGTGACTTTCCCTGAAAACGCCTTTGGCGCTAATGGTAAGTTTTCACATTCGCATCTCTCCAACATGTTTTAATTTGTATGCAAAGATTGGGTCCCGGTTACCAAAGAAGACGCTATCGGAGGCAACCCATTCGTCGTTTATATCGCAGAGAAGAAGTTCGGTGAACAGGCCGTCCTTGAGTTCGCCGACACGCACCCGGAGATGGACATCACCATCTGTAGGTCCCCTCAACACCCCAACCTTCTCCACGAGCTGACCTAACCCCTAGTCTGTCCTCCCTGGATCTTTGGCCCCCTCGCGCCAGGCTTCGAGCACATCATACCCGAGCCTGACTTTGCCGCCTTGTCCACCGACCTCTTCGTCTACCAACTCCTGCGCGCCGACAACGTCAACTACCACTACTCGCCGGGCGTTCTCGACGTCCGTGACGTCGCCCGCATTCACATCGCCGGCCTGAACCCCCTGACACGCGACCACCCCAAGCGCGTGCCCATCGTCTCGCCGTACCCCGCAGACTTCCGCGACGCCATCAAGTATATCTCTGACGCGCACCCTGAGCTGCGGGAGCGCCTCGCCGACCCGAGTAAGGTTCCCGCCTGGCCGTCGTACAAGCTCGACGTCGATTTGGTGCCGGTGGAGAAGGCGTTCGGGATCTCGCTCGACTCGTACAAGACGTGGAAGGAGACGATCCTGGATGCTATTGACCGCTTCATCGATGTAGAGAAGCAGTGGACGACCAAGGGCTTCAAAGTCGAGGTTCCCACTGCACCGCCCATGTAATGCAACAACTGTTGCCAATAATGTAGTTGTGATTTTAATTCATAGGGCTTTCGATTCTTTCCCATGCAAATTTGTGATAGCCTCCCCAAGAACGACTTCAACCCGCGCTATATTCCAATGTGCAAGGTCAGAGTTTAAAACAACGTACTTTCCAATTTGTTTACATAAAGACAAATTATAACCACTGCGCTTCAGTCAGTCCCTCACAGGTGGCATATAATCAATGGCAAATGGGTGATTGTTTCGAGACATCAAGATATGTGCGACTTGTAATGGTCAATGCCACCATTCGATCGGAAACAAGATCGTGCTGTTAGCCAGCGTGGGCTGTGGCATCCCCTTCGCGAGCTCACGCGATGACGCGATGACGCCGGAAGACGGGGCCTATGCTCATCATGCCGTAGTCGAACATGGGCTTCCCTTGCGGCTCCGACGCGGGAGAATCGAGGTCGTGTCGGTAGACGTCAACTCCTCGCCCGCGGCGATGTCGCGCAGGGTGGAGAGACGGTAGGAGAACGAGCGCAAGTCGAAGCGGACGCGGTTAGGAGCTCGATGTAATGTACTGCACTACCACTGAGTCGAGTCTAAAGAATATCAATGAATCATTGCTCCAAAACTCAGGAGTTTCGACTTGTATCTCACGTTAATACGGGTGATGAGCCTGTCTAGATCGTCGAATTCGAACTCTAATGGGACGGGATGGTAGATATATGGAAGATACTCCGTGACATGGATGAGAACTCTGTGACCCTCCTTAAGAGTCCTCAATAATTTCAAACTCGTGTGATTTAACGAGATCAGTACCGATGTAATTCCAAATAAAAGAATCATGTCCGGGTTCCCGGGATGCTTTTGTGTATCCATGTTCTGGAGTGCTCATCGCCGATGTCCAGTCAGTGGAAAAGATTGGAGGCATCGATGCCGCGTTCCTTACCGAGGTGTTTGCTCTGGTCGAGGGGTGCAAGTGCATCCGGTTGTCCTTCTGTAGAGTTAAATAACAGTTTGCGCCTATGTTTCTTTGGCCCACCATTGTCTGGCATCCTTCGGAGAACATCGACAAAGGAGCTCATGAGCGGCGACGACTCGATGAGCGGAGGAATTCCGGTCGCGTGAGGAGAAGTATTTTGCTCTTTGCTTGAGATTTCAGCTGTCTGGAGCGACGTCTCCTTCGCCATTGACGCCATGGAAGCCGATGGAAGTTGCAAGGTTGAACTGGCGCATAACAAGAGATAACAATGCGTCTCAAGGTTGCCGACGGCCCGACCGGCTCGCCGGCAATCTTCATCATCCCCGTTCACCTTGGCGCTTTTTGTCTAGTCTACCCCAAGCCTAAGCCGCGTCAACGGATGCTTCCCAGATCGCTGACTTCTTTGGTGCTGCGCCTTACAAAGGTTTTCGATGGATTCTTACGGACATCGTCGGGCCCGGCGATGTCTGACAAACCCGATGTCAAGACATCAGAAGAGGATTGCAAAGCAATGTTGTCAGCCCGGAACGCATGTTTGAACCTCTGGATGGCTGGAAGAATATTTATATAAGGTGGGTGCTTGTAACTTCAGCAGCATCATCCACCGTTCCAGCATTCCATTCCACTGTCTTATCTCCCAAGCCATTTTACATCTCCAGTCGAAATGTCCACTGAATCCAAGCCCCTTGTCTTCGTTGGTACTTCAGAAAAATCCTACTTTCATTTTCTCACTTGTCACGTTCCAGGTCACCGGCGCCGCCGGATTCCTCGGCTTTGAAGTCGTCCACCAGCTCTTAGAAGCGGGTTATACTGTTCGAGGGTACGCCTTTTCTACTGCAGACTAGAAATTCAACTAATTGCCAAGTTACAGAGCTGCCCGAGGCCGCAAAATCCCGTTGTTGAAGAAGGCCCTTGAGAAATACTCCAAGTTTGAGGCGATCGAGATCACCGACATCGCGACGGCGGACTACACCGCGGTGTTCAAGGGTGTTGGAGCTATTATCCACGTCGCGGCCCCGTTGCCGGGCCGAGTTGACAGCGAAACTGCGTTAAATGTGTGTTCTTCAACAGCGCTCATTTTCCAACCCATCTGACCAACTTTCTAGAGCGCGATTGAGGGATCCCTTCACATTCTCCGGGAAGCCGAAAAGGCCGGTATCAAGAAGTTCGTCGCCACTGGGTCAATGGTGACTTTCCCTGAAAACGCCTTTGGCGCTAATGGTAAGTTTCCACATTTGCATCTCTCCAACATGTTTTAATTTGTATGCAAAGATTGGGTCCCGGTTACCAAAGAAGACGCTATCGGAGGCAACCCGTTCGTCGTTTATATCGCAGAGAAGAAGTTCGGTGAACAGGCCGTCCTTGAGTTCGCCGACACGCACCCGGAGATGGACATCACCATATGTAGGTCCCCTCAACAGCCCAACTTTCTCCACGAGCTGACCTAACCCCTAGTCTGTCCTCCCTGGATCTTTGGCCCCCTCGCGCCAGGCTTCGAGCACATCATACCCGAGCCTGACTTTGCCGCCTTGTCCACCGACCTCTTCGTCTACCAACTCCTGCGCGCCGACAACGTCAACTACCACTACTCGCCGGGCGTTCTCGACGTCCGTGACGTCGCCCGCATTCACATCGCCGGCTTGAACCCCCTGACACGCGACCACCCCAAGCGCGTGCCCATCGTCTCGCCGTACCCCGCAGACTTCCGTGACGCCATCAAGTATATCTCTGACGCGCGCCCCGAGCTGCGAGAGCGCCTCGCCGACCCAAGCAAGGTCCCCGTCTGGCCGTCGTACAAGCTCGACGTCGACTTGGTGCCGGTGGAGAAGGCGTTTGGGATCTCACTCGGCTCCTACAAGACGTGGAAGGAGACTATCCTGGATGCGATTGACCGTTTCATCGATGTAGAGAAGCAGTGGACGAGCAAGGGCTTCAAAGTCGAGGTTCCCACTGCACCGCCCATGTAATGCAATAACCGTAGCCAATAGTGTAATTGTAATTTTAATTTCACGCGGCTTTCGATTCTTTCCCCTGCAAACTTGTGATAGCCTCCCCAAGAACAACTTCAACCCGCGCTATATTCTAATGTGCAAGGTCAGAATCACTTTCCACCAACTACAGTCCCTCACAGACGGCATATAATCAATGGCAAATGGGTAATTATTTCGACACCAAGATATCAAGATATGCACAACTCGGAATGGTCAATGCCGCGATTCTATCGGGAACAAGATCGCACTGTTAACCAGCACGGGCTGTGGCATCCCTTTCGCGAGCTCACGCTCGACGCGATGACGCCACAAGGAATGTTTCGGGTACGCGGCGCTCGCAGGGTCCACTAGTGCCTCGGTGCCCATTTCGTTCCCCTTGAAACACTTGTCCAGCTTTGCTGTCCACTTGCTCGCGCCCTGCGCGTCTCCCAGGCAAATATATGACTCCATCAACGTGTATACCCCCTCAATTTGCAGTCGGAATTCCTCATTCGTCAGAAGATTCTCGCGTGCCAGATCCACGCGGGACAACTGGAGTAGCGTTTTCTCGCAAGGTTCGCGGAAGACAGGGGCTATGCTCATCATGCCGTAGTCAAATGTGGGCTTCCCTTCGGGCTCCGGCGCGGGACAGAGGTACGTGTCGGTGTACGTCAACTCCTTGCCTGCGGCGATGTCGCGCAAGGCGAACAGACGGTAGGAGAACGAGCGCAAGTCGAAGTGGGACGCGGTGTTTGACGAGGTGCTACGGACGACGTCAGCCGTAACACTGGTCTATACCAGGCATGAATGAATACCTGTGACCGAGGCGCAAGATGACCTTGCAGATCGCGCGGTACGTCTCGTCCTTGAGCTTGCCGCCAGCCCACAAACCGTCGAGGGTCAGCCCAGTACGTACGTACGTACGCACAATCCCGATGATGGGCCCGAGCCGTCCTCCTTCGGACTACTCGCCAGCGCCATGAACGCCGACTTGGCCGCGGGGCGCATACGGCTCACAGACAGCTGGAAATACTTCTCCACATCGGCTGTGTAGGTAACACGTGCGGCGGCGAAGAGCGCCCGCTCGCTCAGGATAAGATCCCCCATCTTGAGCGCGCGCGTGCTGAAGAAAGCTGTTTCCTTGTCGGGTGTCGCGGCGATGCGGAAGGCGGGCGTGGCGGGGTAAATCAATGGCTGAGGAAAGCCAGGAAGGTTCAGCAACGCGTCGTTGCACCCAGGAAGCAAAATGCATTCCGAGACTGGCTCCTTCGGCCCCGCGCCAATAGACAATGTCGTGCACTTTACGCCGTCGGGGCTCATGGTATGGCGAGTACGCGGTCGCTTGTCGAAATCCGAGATGTTTCGTTCGCTCGGGGCGCATTCCTTGTGGTCCTCAGGAATGGCTATTATAGTGCAATTGTTTTTTCCTGTCTCTGGCGGGAAGTACGTTGACACTCACGGATTTCAGCTTGACGAGTAAGAAAACGACCCGATGTCTTGCTCGACGCACAAGGCATGGACGCTGGGCGGCGGGCACTACATGATCGAGGTTGAACCACATCACCTAACTCGGGCCCTAAAGCACAAGCTTTGGCCTTTGAGCTATTCAAAAACCGCGCTTCATTGTGTAGGAGTAAGAAAGAAAAGGTGCAGGCTAAAAGTCTTCAAAAAGTCAAACGCCGCGTGTCTTACTTCGCGGTTCTCAACTCAGCTCCACGTTTTTCGAAGAGTATCGTGTAATGAAAGTCAGGCCGGAACCGTGGAGTATGGGTCCTGTATCGGCAGATGCAAACGCAGTTTCGAACGGGGTTACTGTAAAGTAAGCCCTATCCTGGATCATCGCACCAAAAAGAAAAGAAAGCCACCTGAAGTTTGAATAGCACACGACCCTTCGAAGTATCACCAGGAGAAGCGTAACGGTGTCGTATTCCGCTACAGTGTGGTTAGATTCACCATCGCGATGGTAAAACGTAGAGAGCAGCAGATAATCTAAGCTGCTAAACGAGAGAGCGGTAAGGCTGAAGCCAGTTGGAGAACTCAGGATTGAAGATGGAAGAAGAGCCAACTTACGCGGTCGGACCGAATCGGAATTGCAATCGGATCATCTCAGAACGAGCACATGACTCAAATACGCCACAGCAACGCGCTGTCGCGTCGCCAAGAGGTGGGCACCGGAAGATTCCGTGATATCGACCTCCTTTCGAACTCCGCCCGGAACGCGATCCGGTCACGTTTCAGGCTTGGGCGGTGGTCTGGCTCGACTTCCGTTTTGCTCCCTTAAGACTCACCAAATCGTAAAATATGATTGACAACCCCCCCCATTTCTGTATCTTCTGAATCGATTCATGTCCTCCTTACAATATTTTTGTGGGGGGAAACGAAGATATCTGATAATTGTCTCGGACCGGACACCGGTGTTTGTCCGTCGCAAACAACGCGTATCGACTATTCGCTTCCTTCTTCCACTCCCCAGCACGCGCTCTCCCTGCATTTCATTCGCTTTTCGGACGCATTCAAGTTCCACAATCACTCCCTTCCGGTATCCCCGGTCCATATGGCATTCAGAAATGTCAATTTTGGTCCTGGTTTCTTCGATATGGCGGGCCCGACGCAGTCTCTTTCTGGCGCGCCAGAAGGGCGCAACGAGCCACCGACAGTTCCTCCATCCCCAGTCAACATCCTTCATACCAATGCTAGTTCCTCATCTTCTGTAGCTTCAGCATCCTCTGGCCGGCCATCGCTTACTCCATTACATATCCCCTCCCCGTTCACATCCTCCATTCGACCGTTCAGAACGCCTGATAGTGGTTACAATTCATCGTTCTCATTCTCCTTTCCTTCCCCGTCTCTGTCGCGTTCCTCCGCAAGTTTCCCAGCTCAAAATTCTCCCATTTCACCGCTCGAGCACCGCTACTACAGGGCTCCGCGATTCACCCACGAGGATTTTCAAGAACTTCCTCCTTCCGATGCCGAGGAAGATGAGGAGGAAGATGAAGATGATAAGGAGCGCGAGACTGACCTGACCCGCCTGTATAAATTGTACAAGGCTGGACACATCGTCACCGAAGTTGGAGAAAATGGGTGCTGGAAATTCCATTGCAACCGCTGCAACCATCCCGTTGCAACCTCAATCCCTGAGCGTATTCCTTTGGACTTGTCCGGACAATTCGGCAGCCTTGATTCTCATCAACGGGGCCGTAAATGCATGTATAGCTCAAAATTTGTCCGTGGCGCCTCAGCTCCGCCTACTCGCCAGAACGCACCTGAAACTCCGGCTCCAGAGCCTATGGATGTGGACGAGGATCAGTTCGACTTCCAGTAAGCTTTTCACTCACATATTGAGCACACAAATATCAATTCTATGCAGACACGGGCGCTCATCTTCTGCACCGCCCGAGGACATGTCCAATCGCCCCCTCACCACCCAAGAACAATATGTATCTTCCACCCATATCCCACCCTCCATTCCTCCTCCGATGACCGTTACATCCGATACTTCGACCTTCACCAACTCGGGTCCATGCCCCGGCGTAGCCGTCGACTGGAATATTGAAGCCGGTTCTGTCGGATGGACTTTCCCGTGGCATCGAGTTATTCAGAAGGGCGCAGGGGACGCACAAACCGAGTTTTTTCGGGTGGAGATTGATAGTAATGAAGTCACCCGCGCTTTCTCGAAGGAATGCATCGGAACGACCACGACCGAGCTGCCATGCGCCGAATGCACGAAAATTCCACGGCGCCTTCTTGAACTCGAAGATCTCGCGACCAACACACGGCCTCATACCAACTATCGTTATCTGAATTACCAGCAAATTACACAGCTTCTTACTGACAAGGATTCGGAATTGCGCAGATGGCGCTTGAAGGTCGGTTTCTATCTACCCATTGGACTTCACTAAAATCCTATTTTCATGTTCTAGTGCGCAAATCTTGCACGGAAACTCGGCAACTGCATTAAAAAGCTTACAGATTATCGGCACCTTTCTCTTGCTGTTGCCGAGTCGAACTATCCCCGAATCACCCAGCTACTCTCTGCTGGTCTACGCAATGGTGCCAGTCCAAGAAAACTAATTAATCTCCTTGGCGACGTCGTTGAAGGTGTGGTCAAATACACCCCTCGGGCCTCAACCGACTCTCGTACCATTGATATTACGCTAATGTCCTATATTCTTGGTGGCCGTAAACTCTTGTATGCGCTCAGTCACGGAACCGGCCTCCCCTCCCTCCGCACTCTTCGACGCCACATGGCCTTCACGCGAATTATGCCGACCGTCGGCACAATCAATATTTCCGATATAATACACAATATCCAGGAGGTCGTTTTGAAACCTCGGGAGGCTGCAAGCCGCACGAAACTCCGCGGAGTCAGCCTTTTAATCGATGAAACGGCGCTGGAGGAGCGTGCAGTTCATTTCCGGCACAACAATCATGTCGGTGGTGTCTGCTGGCGCCACTCCCCAGCGGTCAACTTGCTGCTGAATACCTACGAGGCGGCGTTGAAACTGGCGAAGGATATCAAGGCTGGTCGAGCTCACCTCGCGAAAGAACTAACCGTCGTCGCCGCTCATTGCTTTGGCGAATCCGGTACCTACCCGATCCTCGCCCTACCATCATGCAAACAGGTGGACGCTGCTGACTCCGGAACCATTTACGAGGTAGTAACGAAAGCGTGGAACGATCACGGCGCTGCGAAAGTTGGTCCCCTGTGGGCCTGGGTAACCGACGGCGATATGAGGCGACGAGTGGCCGGGTATAAACATTTTTTAGCCCAGAAACTCCTTCCGACGTCCCCCATTTACGGAACCCTCGCTGGAATGGCCGGCCTCAATCTCTATACAGGGTTGAACGATGTTACACTCGATTTCGACTTCAAGCATATATTCAAACATACGTCTACAGCTAATAAAGTCTACTGTATTTAACGAGTGTCAACAGGCATATGTACCCTTCTCAGATCCGTCCAAGGAATCGTTCTGAACAACGGGCGAGTAATAAATCCAGCAATGCTTGCCCGCTACCTCCTTCTCCTTCCGAATGAAACAACCGATTCCGTGCACAAAATGTTATTCCCGGATGATCCACAACACGTACCTCACGCCGTCGAGCTTCTTCTCGCAGTCATCGCCGTCGGTGAACTCGACCACGGTGCCATGGATGCGGACACCTGTGCCGATATTGATGCACTCCGATTACTTGGCGCTGTTATCAAATCTATCCTTGAGCCTTTTATCAACACGGGAATGAGCCTCACCGAGCAAATTACCTCCCTTTCCACATTCTCACATCTTTCCTTCACTCTTTTCCGCGTTTCCCGCACGCAATTTATGTCGAACCAGCTGTACGGTGACAGCCAAACAATGGTCAAGAATGTACTGTTCTGTCTCGCCAAGCAGAATGTGCTCGATCCTACCCAACCATTCTATCTATTCCATGTCGGAGATGACCCTCTCGAGCGTCTCTTCGGCAAACTCCGCATGCTCGGCGCCCATAACTCGGCCATGAACTATGTGCAGGCCATTGATCGTCTTGGACATGCCGCCGATCTCCAAGGGGCATTCATGCGCAACCCAGACCTTGACCAAGGTGAACGCCGTCTCAACATGTCACGCTCAGAAGGTGTCGACCATCTCACCATGAAATCCTTCACCGGAGATCTCATCGCCGGTTCCTGCCATGAAACTGGCGCGTGGAACGATGGCAAAGACATTGCAATCTCGATTCTCAAGAACTCCGCCGTTCCCCCGAAGGAATATGACTTTGATACAATCTTCGCTGACGGAGTCACAGATATGCTTGCACCATTTGGAAATGGCATATATCCTGGTGTCGACACATCGGAGCCTGATCGGTCCATGCTTACCCCAGACTCCGCATCTGCCCCTTCCTCCAATGACATCCCAATGCCGGACGCGACCCAGGATCCCGAATCTGACGATGAAGGTGATGGTGTATCGTTCGAAGAGAGCATCGATCCCGAGGCCGTGCCCGAGCTCCAGCTTCCCTCGGGGCCCGGAATCACGCCTGAGGACTATCTCTCTGTGGACGGGAAGTGGGTACATAAGCAACAGATTTGCCGTCTGGTCATCAGCAAGGATTTTGAGCCAAAATCAATCGTTCGCCTGCTCCGAGTCCGTGGCCATCGGAATGTCAACGCGAAGCCGCGCGACGACACGAATATTGATCCAAGTGTTTTCCTCCGCAAGGACACTTTCTTCGTCGGCGACCCAATCCTCACACTACTGCGCACCGAAACCAAGGTCTCTGTTGCCGTGCTACGTACCACGGGTATACATCAAGATGGTATCTCCCGCTCCAGCATCCTCACAGCTACGATCAAAAATCCTGCCGCGAAGGTCAAGATAACCGGCCAGGTTTATTCCCTCACCTTGATACGCAAGACGGCGGCTCCTGATTTCGTTGGTCCTATTCAAACAAAAATGATTCGAGCGAAGAACTGGCTGGAATCCGAGGAAGACTCAGAGTGGGCTTGGATCTGGAACGGGGAGTACTTGAAGGTGGATGCCGTTATGCGAGGGACATCGGGTGCGGACAAGGTGGCGACAGACAAGGTCGTTCTGGTCTCGGTCCCCGGCGTTTTGACAGAGCTTGTTAACCCGACGATGGTGGATGCAGAAATTCGGCTGGGCGAGCTTGCATCTCGAATCAACTCCCTTGGTCAATCCTGGGAAATCGACGATAAGCAGCTTGGGCTCGTGGCCGATCTCTTATGGGGTCAAGCGGTGGAGAATAATGTATCCGCGGCATCAATTACTCCGGTTAGTAGAATTTCAGAGACTTTTCCGTATGTCTTCGATGACGGTACACATCTTTTCGCGGCTTCCTCAGAAGCATTTCTGATTATTCCTCCAGGCAACGCCGCTCTTCTCTCCTCAATCCCTACCCAGCAGCTCACTCATGAACACGGCGAACGGCTAAATCGCGTATGCGAACTATGCGGCGAGAAAGCTGAGAACCAGCGCGCGTACATGGGAATACATATCTTGCACAAACTCCGTGGCGTTCAAGACACTTTGCGCAAGCCGGTTAGTTGCCTGCGCTTTTCCCGCTTTTCTCCCTCTTCTGATCCACGAGAAACTGCACCAGGTCGGAGACTCCCTGCCGTGCGGGTTTTGCGGTGATTCGGGACATGCTGCATGTACTATCTGCATGCAGGTCAAGACATCCGCGGTCACCGTTGAAAGCAACTGCCGTCTTTCAATGCCCTTCAAGTACGCTTATGCAGAGCGCGGTTCCAAGGCCACTCCATGTTGCAATGTTCCTATTGTGTGTGGTCTTTGCCCGAGCGTGCTTACAGCTGGGAAAGAGAGCCGCTCGCAACCGGGGCAGTGGCGCTACAACATGGAAGAGCACGTAGCGCAGGCACATCCCAAATATGCATCACCACGCAACCCGGATGGCGCTAAGCGGCTCCCGCACGCGGTTTGGACCAGCATGCAGATCAGCCATGGGGAGGAGGTCGCGCTCGGCATCCCGCTCGGCAAAGTTGCTGCGCCATTTACTCGTGTCGCGGGACCCGACGAGGGTGTAGATGATGGTGTTCAGCAGATAGGAGTGCGCAGAGTCCCCGTTCGGACGGTCGCACCCAGCGGCGCGGCGAACTTGAGCAAAAGACGGAAAGGTAATAGCGGTAAGGCCGTAGTTGCCAGTGGATCAGGTTCACGGTAAATTATTCTTGTATGTACTTACAGAACTGTAGATGTATTATTATTGCTGTATTTCTATGTCATTTTGCCGTGCAGCGTTGAGTAAAAGCAGAGCGGACAAAGCGACCATTGAGAATTGGGTGCGGACACCGGTCCGCATCCGGTCGGTCCGATCAACCGGTCACGACGGGGGGGTGGGGGTGGGGGGTACAGCCACCGTCGAGACTTGGGAGCTTGATATCAGGGGTTTTCGGCACGCCCACCTCTTGCGCGTCGCGCTCACCACAACACCCCCCCCCTGAGCTTTCGTAATCACGGCTCAGGGTGGCCAAAAAAATACCCGACACTCAATTTCCTGCCAGCCGGCGACCAGCCCAACGCCGAACAGCTTACCTGTTCCCCAATTTGCTGCGATGAGCTCTTGGAGATCCGGAGTTCGAATCAGTCCTCCATTCCAATGATATTCAAGCTCCTCAGAATGACGAGGAAAGTACGCCATGGGCGAGCCACGTAGGATGAATTGGTCAAAATCCCAAGTCTCGGAAGTTTCCGCGGCGGGTATAAAAGGTCAGCCACCTCGCCATCATTCCCCAGCGTCTTCTGCTCTCTACCCCCATCATCCCTCTCATGCAGTGAGAACTGTCCCTCCCCGTTCCAATCCATCGCTCATGAATCCCTTTGTCAGCTCAAGCGTCGCTTGAAGACCCAGGTATGTTTCTGTCGCTTTCCTCGGCCTCGCTCGCTCATTTGGTCATCTGCAGACCTGTCGCCACACGCGCATGGCCACAGAACGAGGCAGGCATCATGACGGTCGCGATCCGAGACACCTGCGTGAGCACAACCTTGGAGGGCACTGTGTTTTGGAGTCGGGCAGGGAGGGGCTTCAGATGACGTGCGGGAGACACCACTGTGACTGCATTGTCGGACGTCGGTGCCTGAGCTGACCAGATGCACGACAACTTCATTCATCGAGTGCGTCGCCTTACTTTTATTCTCTCTTCGCGATTACTGACCCGCCTCTTCTAGCATGCACGGGAAGCGCTTACGGGGGGATTCCCGTTTATATAAATTTCTCAGACTCCTCTTTCACCTTCGTAGATAGTTCCCTGGGGCGGGCTCGCAACCCTTCGTGCTCCCTTGGCGTGGGCCCAGGGCTTGCGACTTTCGAGTCTACCAAGCACACGAAAATTTGCTCGTATGTACCGATGAAATTACTACTCCTTTGGATTTCTTCTGTGTGACACAACTATATTATATTGTGGTTTGCTCGTGGGCAGCAGTAATTAATGACTCTAATGAACGCTCGCAGAGACGCCCAAACGGGACACGATATCCTTGATGGGATCACTTCGCTTGTCTTTTACTCTCACCTTCCTCAGGCCCCTGCGTAGGCTCGATTCCAGCCTGTCGTATCGAAAGTAAACTGTCGATAGACAGGCTGGTCGATCTCGGAAAAAATTGACGTGTTAAGCGGGTTCCCATATAAGGCTATTCCGGACCGCTCGATCCGCCCCTGCAAACAGTGTGTAAACAATGTGCTTCTCTTCTCTTCCCTCGCGAAACACACTCTCGAATGCGTTGTAGCGCCATCCAAAGCTATGGAATCGACTCCAGATCCATCTCGTCCTTCTGCTAGGGAAAACCAGCCCACCAAACCGCGCGGATCGAGCAGTCCAAAATAGCCTTATATGGTAACCCGCTTAACACATCAAAAATCTCCGAGATCGACCGGTCTGTCTATCGACAGATTTCTTCATAGACAGACCGGCTCCGGTCTAGCCCCTGCGCTGGACTCTCCTTCAGCAAGACGAGTCCTCCTGGCTATTGCTGTGGATGATTCCAGATGCTTACTCCCATGATCGACCACCATTTGAGACTCTTATCAAGCGAATCTTCGAGCATCCTGATGGAGTGCAAAGCGCGGTCGTCAGCGACTCGGAAAGCAGCTTCGCCTGCGCTCATCGAGATAGCCGGAGGCTACGTTCCCTACATAAGAGAATCGCGGCCTCGATGCTCACAACTGCACCGCTCTCCTCTACCGCCTCCCCAAACACACCACTGCATCGTTATCTCAAGTCGAAATGTCCACGGAATCCAAGCCCTTGTATTCGGCCCAACTCACTGTTGACTGAGTTTCATTTCGCAGGTCCCCAGTGCCGCCAGGTTCCTCGGCTTTCAAGTCGTCAGCTTCTTGAAGCTAGGTGTGCTGCTCGAGGGTACGGAGATTCATCTGCGGTGATAATGTACTGACCTTCCTTTCGCAGTGCTGCCCGAGGCCTTAAAGTTCACTTGTTGAAGAAGGCCCTTGAGAAATACCCGCAATTCGAGACTGTCGAAATCACCGATGTCGCGATGGCCAACTACACGAAGGCCTTCAAGGGCGTTGGCGCTATTATCCACACTGCGGCGCCGCTGCCTGGTTGGACGGACAGCAAGACTGTTCGAGCACATCGTACCCGAGTCCGACTTTGCCGCCGTCTCCACCGACGGCTTCGTCTACCAGACAACGTCAACTACCGCTACTCGCCGGGCTCCGCGACCTCGCCCGCATCCACATCGCGGGCCTGAACCCCCTCACTCCCGATCACCCCAAGCGCGTGCCCATTGTCTCGCCGTACCCCTCCGACTTCCGCGACGCCATCAAATATATCTCTGACGAGCGCCCCGAGCTGCGGGAGCGCATCGCCGACCCGAGCAAGGTCCCCGTCTGGCCGTCGTACAAGCTCGATGTCGACTTGGCGCCGGTGGAGAAGGCGTTTGGGATCTCGTTCAGCTCGTACAAGACGTGGAGAGAGGCGATATTAGATGCGGTTGACCGGTTCATCGACGTGGAGAAGCATTGGACTTCCTACTGCACCGCCGATGCAGACCGACGATGAATGTACTTGAAGATAAGATTGAGATGTACGAGCCATAGAATGTACTTTAATTCAATGAGAATCTTGGATCAGAATGGATGACTTTCCATAAGCATAGAATAATCCCCGAGCTTGTTTGAGAGTGCCAACGATGGGATCAACCCACGAAATATTCAACTAGTCTGTACACGGCCGACGTTCCCATAAGACAGAATATATAAAGCAGTGTGGTCCTCATTCGTGAACAAGGGTCGGAACGAACTCCGGCAGGCAATGGGAGTGCACCAGACTTTTCTCGAGACAAATGGGTAGCTTGATGGTTCGGGAGGAAGGCGAAGAGTGCCCATCACCACCCAAGAGAGTTTATTCCATCTAATAAAATCTGTAGGGGGGGTCCCTACCCCCTCTACAGACTTTCATAGATTTCGACTTAATCTTGTACGTATTCTTGTCTCCGAGCTGATGGGGTCCTGACAGCTGCCTCGGCAATGGCGGCGGCAAGTGCGTAAATATTCTGGGGAATTTATCTATGCTTATGGAAAGTCATCCAATGAAAAATCATAATTAGTGATAATACAGGTACAACAGGGTGAAGGTAGATAAAACAAAGCGAAAAAGATACATAAATCTATCCAATACACAGCAGCGGGGACTCTAACCAGAGCACATGAGGCACTCCTCCTTGTTCTCCAGCGCGCAGTACATCTTCGCCTCCTCGAGCTCCCGATCCTTCAGCTTCTGCAGCGCGGCCGCAAAGTCGGGGTCTTCCAGCGCCATCTTGGCGAGCATCTCCTCCGCCTCCACGTCAGCCTTCACAGCGACAGGCGCAGGCGAGAACCGCAGGGGCTCCGGGGAGACCGACTCCTGCTTGATCGCGACCTCGCGCTCTCTTGTCTTCGGTGGCGTGGCGGGCGACTGCTCCCGCGAAGACGACGAGGACGCCGGCGATGCGAACCCGGTGCTGGAGACGAGCGCAGGGACGGCGGAGGCGGCGGGCGGCGGGGCAGCGGCGGCGACATCGAGGGCCTTCAGGGCCGCCTTCGCTTTCGTCGCGTTGTCGTTGTGCACCTTGGCGTCGTTCAAGACGCTCTGGTCGACCGTGAACTGGATAGCCTGCGCCGCGGGCTGCGTGCGCAGGTAGTACATGCCCGTCTTGAGCCCGCGCTTCCACCCGTAGAAGTGCATGCTCGTGAGCTGGCCCATCGTCGGCGCGGACAGGTGCACGTTCAGACTCTGACTCTGGCAGATGAAGGCGCCGCGGTCCGCCGCGAGTTCGAGGATGCGCTTCTGGCTGATTTCCCAGACGGTCTTGTAGATCGCCTTGACATCGTCGGGGATCGTCGGGATGTTCTGCACGGAGCCGCGGTGCGCGATGAGCATGTTCTTCATGTTGTCGTCCCACAGGCCGAGGTCGACGAGCTCGCGCAGGAGCCACGGGCACACGACCTGGAACTCGCCAGAGAGCACGCGGCGCGTGTAGATGTTGCTTGTGTACGGCTCGAAGCACTCATTGTTGCCGAGGATCTGGCTCGTCGACGCGGTCGGCATCGGCGCGGTGAGCAGCGAGTTGCGCAGGCCCGTCTTCGCGATCTTGGCCTTGAGTGTGTCCCAGTCCCAGAGCGAGCTCGGCGTGACGCCCCACATGTCGTACTGGAGCTCGCCCTGCGACGCGGGGCTGCCCTGGTATGTCTCGTACGGTCCGTCTTTCTCAGCAAGCTCGGCGCTGGCCTCGAGCGCGCCGTGGTAGATCGTCTCGAAGATCTGCTGGTTGAGCTCCTTGGCGGCGGGCGACTCGAACGGCATGCGCAGGGCGAGGAAAACGTCGGCGAGGCCCTGCACACCGACGCCGATGGGACGGTGACGCATGTTCGAGCGCCGCGTCTCCGGGATGGGGTAGTAGTTGACGTCGATGATGCGGTTGAGGTTGAAGGTGACGACCTTGGTAATGGCGTGCAGGTGCTGGAAGTCGTATTTGCCATGGGAGATGAAGCTCGGAAGCGCGATCGAGGCGAGATTGCAGACGGCGGTCTCGTCGGGGGAGGAGTACTCGATAATCTCTGTGCAGAGGTTGGAAGACTTGATGGTGCCGAGGTTCTTCTGGTTGGATTTAGCTGTGGGGGGGGGGGGGGGGGGGGGGGGCAGTTAGTAAAAGGAAGGTAAGCTGGCGAGGACGGCTTACAGTTGGCAGCATCCTTGTACAGCATGAACGGCCCTCCAGTCTCGACCTGCGCCTCGAGAATGGCGTACCACAGCTTCTGCGCGGGGATGGTCTTGCGCGCACGGCCCTCCTTCTCGTACTTCTCGTACAGAGCCTCGAACTCGGCGCTGTGGACCTCGTGCAAGCCGGGAGCCTCGTTGGGACAGAACAGCGACCAATCTCCGTTGGCTTCGACGCGCTTCATGCTGGGGGTCGGTTTAATATCGTGTGGTGTCGAATGCACGGTGCACTCACAAAAGATCGGGAATCCAGAGTGCGAGGAACAGATCGCGAGCGCGCATCTGCTCCTTGCCGTGGTTCTTGCGCAGGTCGATAAAGTCGAAGACGTCGGCGTGCCACGGCTCCAAGTAGATAGCGAATGCGCCGGGCCTCTTGTTCCCGCCCTGGTCGACGTAGCGCGCCGTGGCGTCGTATGCGCGAAGCATGGGCACGATGCCATTGGAGTATCCGTTGGTCCCAGAGATGTATGATCTGCAAAGGTGTAAATATGACGCGAAATAACGAGCAGTGAAGACGCACCCGGTAGCCCGGATGTTGCTGATGCTCAAACCAATGCCGCCAGCACTCTTGCTGATCATGGCGCAGTTCTTCAGGGTGTCGTAGATGCCCTCGATGGAGTCTTCCTTCATGCAGATGAGGAAGCACGAGCTCAGCTGGGCGTGAGGTGTGCCGGCATTGAAGAGGGTGGGCGTTGCGTGCGTGAAGTAGCGCTCGGACATGAGGTTGTAGGTCTCGATGACGCGGTCGATGTCGGAGCCGTGGATACCGACGGCGACACGCATAATGAGGTGTTGAGGCCGTTCGACGACGCGTCCCTCCAGACGCAGAAGGTACGAACGCTCGAGCGTTTTGAAGCCGAAGCTAGGGGACGTCAGCGTGTGAGTGGCATAGTGCTGTTGTGAACGTACTAATTGTAGGTGAAATCGCGGTTGTAGATGATCGCAGCATCGAGGGTGGCCGCATTGGCGACGACGACCTCGTACGTGTCCTTCGCGATGAGCGCCGCTGCTTTTCCAGTCTTGGGGTTGACTGAGACTGGATGAGCACGGGACAACAAAGGGGAGCTGCAGGACGCACCATAGTGGTACAGATCGGAGATGACCTGCGAGAAACTCTTCTTCGTCTCCTTGTGCAGGTTCGAGACGGCGATGCGGGCGGCGAGAATCGCGTAGTCGGGGTGTTTGGTAGTGAGGTAGGCAGCTGTCTCGGCAGCGAGATTCTGAGAGAGAGTAAGCAATCATGGCGGAGACGTGCGCGAGACACGCACGTCTAGCTCCATTGTCGTGATGCCATTGTAGACGCCAGCGACGACCTTCTGGGTGACCCTGGTGGCAATGTTAGAGACCAGTGACGCGTAGTACACATGAAACGCACTCTATCGGGTTCACATAGTTTTGGTCGAGCCCGTAAATGAGCTTCTCGATCCGACTGGTAATCTGGGAGGACCGTCAGTAAGACACGCGGCGCGACGACGCGACACCACGACCCACCTTGTCAAAGAAGACTCTCTCCTTCCGTCTGTCGCGAAAGAAGGATCAGTAAAGCGAGATATTACGCGTCGAGCGCGTCGAGACCACGACATACCCGTCTGCGAAAAAAGTGGTGTCAGCGAGCCCGAAGCGCGTCAGAGAGTGGGGAAAGACTTGCCTCGCTTGTAAACGAAAGCCATGAGAGAATATGGAGGCGGGGGAGAGGGAGGAGGAGTGTGGAGGGAGGGGAGATGGAGGTGGAAGGCAAGAGTAGGTGGCCTAAAAAGACGCGTGACAGCTCACTAATATCGCGGCACAGCCACATCAATCGGTACACAAGCCCTTGTAAAATCTCTTTCTGTTCTAATTCTTTGTTCAATATTCCCAGAAAGATTTAGAGTACTTTTATGGTCACAAGGAAGTCCCTCTGCGCATACGACGTGTCCGACCTTCCCAAATCATCCGATATCGCGTCTTTTTCTCTCTAATCAACAAAACCCGCGTTGCTTATATTTGTGGACGCGTTTGATCTCGGCTTTCGCTTCCGCGTTGACTCTTGTCTCATCCACATGTGATGGAGTATTTCGTTCGCAGCTCCGTGACGGTTGTCTAGTTGCTCGAAGCCCGGATCTCCCTGGGAGAAGGTTAATGGACTTAAAATTGGACGGCGCTGCTTGCTTGGACGCCGCGTCGCAGTAAAAAAGAATCTAGACTTGTTAGAACTCAACTGGGCACAGACCGTACTAGCTTGGGATCCTTGGTCGTGCCAGCAACTGTAGCGGTAACTAGAGCTCGTAGGCCTTTGGGATGCCGGAGGCAACACATACCGGGGCAAACTCTGCGACGCGGGATTCTCCGCGCTGTTCCCACCTTGCCACGAACACAATGGACAGGACGAGCATACCGGCATTCTCGCCATGTTAACCCTGGATAGATCTTAGATTTTTTTTAAAGTATTCCCCTCGACGAAACATGTCCCCTCATCGCTAGACTTCCGCCATATCAAACTCGGCTTTCCCTTCGGCGTTGACTCTTATCTCATCCACATGGAGTATTCGTTCGCAACTCCGGAACCGATGCTGAACCTGAACCGAACCTGAACAGGACCTTAATTCCAGTTAGGGGTTCACATTCTTCTGAATTTGGCCAAACCTGAATGAACCTCACCGAACCCGTACAACGAGCAAGTACGTTTGGTGAGTGAAACCTATGCTTTGACGGTAATTTCACTCACACTCAACCGAACAAGGGATAACCATTCACAAAAGAGGTTCACTGCGTTTAGGAGAGTCGAATCTTTTCCCCTTGGGTTTGTGGGCCGTGAAAGGACGGGTGATCCTCCTATTTGTTGTTTAGAGGCCCGTGCTCATCAAAATATGCAAACGGAGTTCTGTTCAGGGAAGACATGCCTTCTATCTATACCGTATCAATTTCGCTGCCCACGAAAATCACTTCCAGTACGTGTGATTTTTTTGAACCTGTTCTGAACCCCAAATGAATCGGACCTGAATGAACATCGAATGTGTAGAGAGCTCATCCGCCGGATGCCATCGTGAAGGATTTACGCTCCACCTTCACGGCCCTATTACCTTCGCTCGAATAATGAGACACCTAAACGACATTTTCCATGCTTCAAGGCCTGTCCTTCACGCGTATCCTGATACTTCAAGGTCGAAAAAATCCCTCCACGAGGACGTTGAGCCTTCACGGCCGTTCCATCGGACATGAAAGATACCAACCCTCGTTCATGAGATGGGCTGTCCTTCACGACCGTGATCCTGCATTTACTTACGGCACCTTAAGTATATATTCACCCGTTCACGATTATCCAATAGCTGCATGGATGACTGAATCGGTAAATCTTACATGTAACACGGTTTGAACAGAGTTTACTATTTTACCTCCATGTATCTGCAAGACGAGTATTTCCGGCTGACCATTTCAGCCAGTTTCAGGTTGAATTGAAGTACGATACCGTTGAATTTTGGTTCCACGTCCTAGTGTTCCTGAACTGGTATGCAAAGTGTCGATATTAAAGGCCTTGGACTTTTGTTCTTCAAGCAGGCACGAACTGCACTGATTTCTCCTCTATGCATTCGTTCGCATAGAACTTAAGGCTGTAACTGAGCGGCAGAGATTTAATGGTCGTGAAGGAGCCTTAACGTACTAGGGCCCTTGAAAGCATCGCCAGGCCCGTGAAGGTCAGGTCAGGGCGTGAAGTGTGCGCAAGATCATGAAGGGTAGACAGACACCTGAACGAATAGACATGTTGTGACGGAGATATTGAAGGCCCGGGGCCGTGAACTGTCTTGGATAAATCTATTTAACAACCCCCCTTGTTGGTATCAACCGGGTTGTTCAATAGAAAGTTGCTATTTAACAACCCCATCCTATTTATAAAGGGTAGTCAACATTACAGTAATTACCTCGAGAGTTTATGGCAACGATGCAATTGTCTTGCGCAGAGAAATATTTCGGCCTTCTGGCCCGCGGAGCCCAGAAAAAATCTTCGGCCAAGCCCACCAGGACACAGAAATACCTATTAAAGCATATATAATCAGCAACTGTAGGACTCGGAAGGAATCACGAGATTCAATATTAGCCGAGAGGGAACGAACCGGCATTTGGCCGGCGTGAAAGCTGAAAAAATCGTCGGATAGAAAAGACTTTCGCGCAATAATCACCATTGACCACCTAGGGCCTCTTTCAGTGCTTTATTCGAGCGGCCAAAGCGAGGATTTGCGAGAGTTGTGACAACTTGAACCACGTGAAGAGGGTTGTTAAATAGCGGCCGAGTTGTTGCCGACAAGGGGGTTTTTGAATAGATTTATCCGACTGTCTTGCATTTTCGTGAAGATTGTCAAATTTTCGTGAAGGTTAACAATTTTCGTTCAAGTGTTCGTATATCGTGAGAGATTTGTCCAGTCGCGAAGGTACCTACAGATCGCGAAGGATCTCGTCCGCCAGATGAATCCTCTAGACATTCATCGTTCTCGGCCCTGAGGTCAGGTTCGAGCTTCGGATTCTTTGGCAAAAAACCGGACCCATAACCGGACCGGCAACACTACGCGACTCGAAGCCCGAATCTGCCTGGAAGAAGGTTAACGGACCCGAAATTGGACGGCGCTGCTTGCTTGGACGCCGCGTCGCAGCAAAAATGCATCTTGTCCGGTTAGGATTCAACTGAGCGTTGTTCGGAGCGGGGCGGGGTTTTTTTTCAATGGCCGCTGTTCTGGCCTTGGATCTGGACGGTTTCGAAAATGCAAAAACCAGATTTGAGTTTGGCTTGAGTTGCAAATCTGGAGATATCTATCCCCTCAGAACTTCCCTGGGGCCTTGTTTCATGAGTCCTCGCCCATTTCTGTTGGTCCGTTTTCCTCAAACTTTTTTATATTCGAGACGGCTACATGTATAGCTTTCATTTGCACAAGATTCAAAGAGATTCAGATGAGAACTCATAGAGCAGTGGTGCATTTTGCCAGTTTTGCCGACCGAAGCGGGTCATTTAGTAGAAGTGATAACTGGTTTTACAACCGAAATGATTCGATGACACAGGATAATTGATGGCCGTGATCGGCGTCACTCAAAATTCAAGGAAATTCAAATTGGGTAATTTCATCTCACCTCGTTGACACAACGTGGCCGAAACGTAAAGATTCAGCAGAATGGCGCGCTGAAAGTAACTTCATCGACGTTGTCAGCTCGGCCGAGATTAGTTCTTTTCCAGGGTGAATGCTACCTACCTTCCTACCTACCTACCCGCCCCGCTCAATTGCCACCGAGAAATACCAGTCTGCTTGCATACGGCACAGTGGTCGCTTCCCCCTATTTTGTATCTCCGAGCGTTGTGTTCCGTTATTTGATTGTTGTCTCCACCGAGGTTCCCATAGAAACATGATGGGGAAAAAAGTCAGATTTTCAACTTCGCATCATTGTCCGCCAGTGGCCGGCTGGTTCGAAAAAGTTACCAAAGGAAAGAGGATAGTGCATATGTGGCAAAAAGCACATCCACAAACGGCCAATTACAGTTGATTGTCCGCCGTGTAATTCGTCCAACCCCAGGCCGTCAAACGGGCGGGGACGAGTAGTGTGAGAATCCAAGTATCGGCCATCCGGATGAAGACCGAGAGGGTGTATTCTAGCACCGAGCGGTGAGTCGAATGACGAACAGAGGGAGGATTCCGAGATGAATAAAGGTAATCTACGAGGACATGTGTGCAATATTTATACAGAAATGAACTGTCGCTGGTTGAACAATAAGAACAATAAAGGTTCGAGAATGTAGAAGAACAATAAGGGGGGAGCAAGAATGAAGAGAACAATCAGGAATAAGACTTGGCAGGCAGTCTGGAGAGAACAATAAACAATAAGACTGCAAGAAATTAATGAAGAGTCCGATGGAGCGTGAGAGCGAGGGGTTTCTCACAGTCGACGGGTCACCCCTGGAGAGTCCGATGGAGCGTGAGAGCGAGAGGTTTCACACAGTCGACGGGGTCACCCCGCGACCCGTCACGGGTTAAAGCCTACCCTGAACGCCGAACTTCAACCGAACGCGTTGAACCTGAACGCCGCGTTTCACGTGCCTGTGGGACCGATCGCCAGGTTCAGGTTGAAACTTTCAAATGAAACATTCAAGTTCGGCCTTCAGAGGAAATTACTTGGGAACCGAACGTTGCAAGCACTATATATTAACTAACAACTCGCTACTAGCTCCCTTGTTCTTCTACTCTAATGGTTTCCTTCGTGTGTATTTCCGTCGCAGGGTTCTGCACCATCTTGGTCCTCTATGTCTTTCGTTCCATCTCCTATAGGCTGTCAGTGAGGGGCAAGCTCCCGATCGCGGTATGTGATTTGATTTCGTCATTTTGCGCGTCTAACACCTCGCAGCCAGCGGATGAAGCGAGTTGGTGGCTGGGACACGACTATCTCGTTGCAAAGAACGAGGTCGGTGTCGTGTATGGCCAATGGACGAGGCTTCTGGGCTCCGTCTATCGCATTAAATCTGCACTTTGGCAAGACGACGTGGTAAGTCAGGGTGCCACTGCGTATTCTGTACCGATTCAGACTGAGAGACCTGCAGGTGGTTCTCTCTGATCATTCGGCTGTAAAACATATATTCTCTCAAGCAAACACTTACAGTACGTGGCATCTTCCATTCTTTACCGGTTCTGAGTTCTGGCTACAGTCAGGTCTCCCGCGTTCATGCCTCTAATCGTGAAGACTACCGGCCGTGGTATTTTTTGGGCTGAAGGTGATGAGCACAAGTTCCAGCGGAGGCTGGTATCCCCCGCATTCTCGTCAGTCCGCTCCGTATCTCTCATGTTTCGTAATTTGAGTTTTTGGACAGTGTCTCGGCGGTCAGGAAGATGGCTCCCCATGTTTCGACGTGCGTCGAACGGCTCGTCAGCCGACTCCAGAACGAGTGTCCAGAGGGTCGAGTGTTGAACATGTGTGATTACATCCCTGGCGCCACGTAAGTATCGCAACAATTATCGGACTATCTGTACACTGACATATACAGTTTGGACATTATTGGGACAGTGGGCTTCGGCTATGACTTCGGGCCCAATTCACCTGAGGGCAAGGCTATTCTCGGCGCGTGGCGGACCGACGTCGATCTTTTCTCGAGCTTTGGCGGCTTCCTCGCCCCAATTGTTATCGGAGTCGCCCCGTGGGTCACCAAACTCCCCATCAAACAGTTCCAGGAGGACACTACCGCGAAGAAGGTCATCCGCAAGGTCGGTCGCAAAATGCTTCAGGAACCTCCCAACGTGGACGGGACCGACATATTTTCCATCTTGGTTCGTGAGTCGTGGGAGGGTAAAATGAAGCCCGATGGTGAGAGACGACTGGACGATACCACCCTGATCGATAACGCAAGTCCTTTGATTTACTATGACTAGAGTTGTGCTTACGGTTCGGTTCGACAGATCCTGACCATTTTGTAAGCACCGGGAAGACCTTGTCTTCGAGTCGTGCTCAACCCTACTAGCATGGCCGCATTTGAAACAACCTCCGGCACTATCCAGTTTATTCTGCACGACCTTGCTCGACATCCCGACGTTCAAACCAAGTTACGACAGGAAATTATTGCCGCACATTCCTCCGAGGCCGATGTCCTCGAATCGCTTCCGTATCTTGACGCGGTCACTCGTGAAGGGTGAGTTCCGCTTTAAATGAAGATATTCACGCTTTAACACCCGTCTAGTCTCCGTCTGAATCCCAGTGCGCACGACACCCATCGCATAGCGGTTCACGACGATGTCATCCCTCTCAAGAACCCTGTTACTTTGAGCAATGGCGAGACTGTAAGCTCGATCCCTGTGAAGGCCGGCGATGTGGGTTTTCCCTTCCGCGTCGCTGAAATTATCCTGATGATGAGCGCAGGGCTTCATCATTCCCTTCCTCGTCATGAACACCGACACGAACGTCTGGGGCCTCGATGCTGCTCAATTCATTCCAGAGCGCTGGCTTGAAGGAGGCAGCAATCCGTCGAGCCAGGATCTGCCCCGCGGCCCGTGGGGCAATGTTTCCAACTTTGCAGACGGCCCGCGGCACTGCCCTGGCTGGGCGCTCGGTGCGTCTCTCTTCCCTCAGTACGCATAGATAACTGATGGACGACGGTGACCTTACAGCGGTCCAGGAAATTAAGCTGATCGTCGCCGCGATGATCAAGCACTTTGAGTTCAGAGATACGGGTGTCAAGATTGAGAGATATACTTCACCGGCCATGCAGCCATTTGTCGACAGGAAGGCCGGGCAGCTTCCTCTTGAAGTCATCCCGATTCAACACTAATGGGATACTTTCCACGGCTCGGTGGTCAATTTATGTTCAATTTTTTTCAACCATAGTCACTACTAATAGTCACTACTAATATTAAAGTTATGAAGCTCGTTAGTTATGGTTACTGGTACATTTAATCTAATATTACCATTTTAATAACATTTTGCTAGAGTTTGAACTTTTTTTTTTCCATGGTCAACTTTTTTTTTGCATAGGAATCGGATGACTTTTGGAGCGCGCAGTCAGTCACGTGAGCAGTCGCGCTATTTGCAATCAGCAAGCAGTACCAAACATGGTGGTTTCGTTAGCTAGTGCCCCAACGCATAAATGATACCTCATTATGGCGTGTATTTGAATTATACCCATCTGTTGCTCACATGGCTAGCGTCCAGACCCATTTCCGCCCAACACACTGAAATCACTGTAAAATGTGTGCAATTCCCACCCGCAGGGGGCCCACATTCACTGTCGAGCTCTAATGCCGTCGTTGAGATAGCTCCACAGTCTAGACCATCTTAAAGCTCTCCAGGACTGATAGGGCAGGCCGTAGAACTGGTCATTGACTTGTTTTCCCAAACAGGCATTGACGCACGTCATCACAGAGTTAACCGAAAGAAAAAGTTGTTCGAGCTCATAAAAGTGTATGTTCTCTTCAAAGGGAGGGATATTTCTGTGTGCTCTGTCGAAAATGTCATCAAATCGATATGTCAGTGTTGTTTTATTACATGTATGTCGGTGGAGCCAGCGCACAATGTTCCGGATGATTCCGTGATGTTCCCACGTATTCCGCGTGCTTCGGGATTGAACTCCAACAGCTAAGGCGGCATATTTGCAGCAGCTTCAGCGATTAACGTTATGTAGCGTTGCAATTTACTGATCAGAATCATTTCACTCTCAGAATATTTGCGGTGGTGCAGGAACAAACGAGGTGAAGGGTCTTATCGCTATCTTATCAGTCAACGTGTTTGATGTTTTGACTTGAAATCAAAGACCCCTGGCCCCCCAAGAGGCGAGCGATCCTAAAGTCGCTGACACAGACCTCACTTTGTCGGTGACAGCTGTCAAGGGGGGGGGGGGGGGGGGGGGGTACAGCCACTCGGGCCGTGATCCGCATGCCCAAAACGGGTGATGGACTTCGCAAACTACTTTAAAACACTGTTCCAGCTGCGCCCCGGTGCCCTCTCCCTCACTACGGAGCTTGAAGTACACAGAAACTCGGAATAGATCCGAATTTACGATTTCTGCAATAAGATTCCGGCTCAAGAAATACAAAAAAAAGACAGGTTACGTTGCTACAACTTGAGTACCCCGGCCCTTGCCCCGTTTTGCAGCGTTCTCCGCATTGGATCCACGCCCACCACGCTTTTCCCCTCGACTGTCAGCTTCATCCCCAGCGACAAATCGGGTGAACTCGGGGGATATGGCTACACCAAGTGCCTTTTCTTCAGCCGCGCCGATCCGAGCACTCTCCCAGACTTTGAAGGGTAATGGGGCGCCTTCCGGCTGCAATGGTGACGCGTACTCCGGGTGGTTGTCGCGCAAATGGTGGGCCATATTGTAGCGCCAAACCGCGGGGTAAGTGGGATAGCGGCCATCGGGTCTTGAGCAGAGGTGACAGATCACGGGAATGTTGCGGCACGGTGTAGTAGCCGAGCCCTTGTTCGCGCTAGCATACTGGAATGTTACGGCGTATCTGCACTTCGTATTGATCTCGAAGCTGTCTCCCTTTGGCTTCATGGTAATTGCGCATTCGGCTCGTCCTGAATGACCGCAAAACCCACAAGGATACGACTCACCAACCTGCAATATCATCAAAAAAGACGTGGATATAGCCAGGGTAAATGAGCGCACCTCTGGATAAGTTTGTATTATCCCGGTCTTCTTGTCCTTCTTATCGCGTTCGACTTCCCCCGCACATCTGAGCTTGCGAAGAATATGGCCGCCCATATGGCCGCGCCAATTAGCGGGGATCTCTGAGCAATAAAGACACTTGTTCCCTCCCGGTTTTTCGGCGAGGAGAATGGTCCCATCGTCGCATATGAGCGCAAATATACCTGAGAAGAACAGTAAATAAGCTTAAAAGCAATGCACGAGATATACGATGGCGTCGGCCAAGATTCAAGCACTATAAACGGGTTAATTACTGCAGACAAAACCGCTGAAAAAAAAACCAAAACGTACCTCGAGCTTGAGCTTGTTCAGTTCCTCGTTCCGTTCAATCAAAATTTCGCGCAGCTGGTTATGGCTCAAGAACCTATAATTTGTGCCTTTTCGGGCATCGCGAGCAATCTGCGCCAGATCTTGAAGCCGACCGCGCATAGCATTGCATTCTTGGCAGTGATCAAAATGTGCGGTAGTCTGTTTCCTACACCGTTTGGACCAGACTGTAACGACCCGTCCGCGATCGTGAATTTCGATTTCGAATGGAAGATCACCCTCATCGCCGCAAATGGTAAAACGGTGAAACGGGAAGGTGAGACGGAACGAGAGTTCGGCAGGCCACTCCAGATCCAAACCCGCGCATGCGCCACCGAATCCCGGGCGGTCTGGGGGGTTTTCCGGGGGAGCAGACGAGAACCGTTGTAACCTAAACCTAAAATCAATATCACAGATCAAGAGTACGAATAGAATATACTCGCCATGGGTCATTTGGATCAATTGGGGAGGCGTTCGTGTGCGGAGACCCAGAGTTCGGAGGAGAAAATGCGGGGGAGGGATGCGGGGACCACGGATGAATGGAACCGCTCGAAGAGGATGGGGAAAAGGCAGCGGGGCTATGCGCATACGAGGTTCCAGCAGAAAATGCTGCAGCGCGGGAGATGGGTGAAGGCGCAATCGCCGATTTGCAGCGTGCTCCCCGCATATGCGCCTCCAGGTTGATGAAATGTCCAGGCCGATCCAGGAACCGTACCGCGGAAAGAGACGTAGGGACCCACGTCTCACACCGGGGACACTGCAGTTCCCATGATTGCTTTGCACCCATCCGAGACGTTACATTGGGTGCTTTGAATGACTCGTAGAGATCGTGGGTTGACGGCGTTGCTGAGAGAGCTGGGGCAGCGGCATTCTGATATTCTGTTGATGATGGTGGGGGACGAGAGTCGAGATACTGCGCGTTGAACGCAGGAGACGGAAACGGCAGAAGGGGAGAATGAGGAGAGCCGAACTCGCGAGAATCACTAAATGTGCGCAGACCCAGATTTGACGTGTCTAGTGCCGGAAGACGCGTAAATGGCTGCTCCGGAGCGTGGTGTGAGTGTGAACGAGACGAGTGTGGGGTGTAATATGGCCCGCTACTGTGCTGGGGCTCTCTGCCGGCCGGCGGCGGCATTTCTACGTCGAATTCCACCGGCTCATCACGGTCAAAGGAGAGTAAAAGACCGTGAGCATGGGGAGACGGGGGCTTTCGAGACGGTCCAGCGCTAGGATACATGAAGGAGCGGCATGGGAGAAGGAGGAAGAGAAAAAAATTGGTCAAAGGCACGCGTCGCGTCGCGATTATTACTCAAGCGATCAAAGTTCGGACAGCTCCGAATCCATCAAAAGTCCAATCCGCATGGTCCCCGGAGAGAAAATAATAATCCAAGCACATAGATCTATGCATAATACACCCAAATGGGGGGGTAGGCAAAGTTGTGGGCTTATCGCGCCAAGCATGAAGTCGCAATAAAAAGTCCAGAATCGAGCTCGATGAAAGTCCAGAGAAGTCACGAGACGTCTCGATTTGGGGACCCTGTCAAAGAGGTCAGTGTTTGATCGAGACCGATCGCTCGCCTCTTGTGGCCCCCTGGGACTGTTTTGGGACTAAAATCTTTGACTCGTTTTTCTGTTTTTCGTCCTTATTCGAGTCATGGCGAAGGCGATTTTTTTCTTCATCTCGTTCCCAGTCGCCCTATAGTATGCAGTCCTCGACTTGTCTTTGAGCGCTGGTTGGGACGCTACGTGTCGCAAATCAAGGCCGTGTCCAATGGACTTGGTTCTGCACCAACTACTGCTATCGTCATGAACAAGGGCCGTTAGTTGTGGACTGCAGGAATCGCTCTGAAGACCATCCCTGCCAGGCCTGGCTTGATACGACAACGACTGGGATCACCCTCTTCAAAGTTTATCCGCCGCGGTACCGAACACCAGTTTCGGTGCAAGTTTTCTGAAGACAATACGCTTTTTTTTCATCCAATTCAGGCCTTCGCATTCTTGAATCCTGGAAGCTTTATGGGCCAATTTAATCTGCAGCTCTGGGGCATTTATCGCGACTGGTCGGGGTCTTTTTGCGTTGCCCAGCATTTAAGATCGCGAAATTACGGGATTTCCCCCTCCTCCTCCCTCAAACTTTCGTCGTCCCCAGAACTCTATGGGTTCCTCTTTGAATGGAAAGCGGGCTGAGAGGCCCTCGCCGGATCCCCAAGATGATAACCGAACTAATATCAAGAGGGCTAAACCGCTGGATGCCTCGCAGTCGTTTGCCGACGTCCTCAAAGAGATGCCTGTCAATGGTGAACAAAACTCATTTCTTTTGACGGTCACTATAGCTCATGTGCCTGCTGTTGTCCAGAAAGTTTGCTGGGAGGACTCGCTAACGCAATCCGCGTGCACGAAGACTTAGGTTTGTGGCCATTGTTTACATCGCGACATCTGATCTTATCCTATCATTTATGTAGTCTTCCAATATGTTGATACCCAGCCGCATCACGCCAATGGAGATGTAGCTCTCGTCTTTGGCATGACAGAAGTAAGTCTTTCGTTCACGATAACTCATTTCTTTCGCTGAATTGCCCAATTAGGAAGGAACCCGAGTTCTGATTCATGTTACGAACCTCTCCAGCCTGCCTCCAAGCAAGCTATATACCCCGTTTCAAAGCTTCATGCGTCACTACGAGGTCGGTTCCTCTCTCGCAGTCTCGATCCCTGTCCTGATTGTCCGTTAGATCACGGCAATGAGCTGGATGGAAATTTCTGCGTCAACATTTGAGGCAGTCCACGGCGCCGAAATGCTTTCTTACAATCAGGTCGAATTCGCTGCCAGGTGCGTTCACTTGGGTGTCGCTTTATACGTGTTCTCATTGGGACAGGCACGAGAATATGTTATTCCACCGCCCAGAGGGCCAATGGGCTGAGTCCGTTCCGCTGCGTATACTCAGCTTCCACATAGAAACTATGTTGGCCCCACTCTCGGGCAGCTTCACGGGCAGTAGATCGCCGCGTTACGAGCACGAGCCGATTATTCAGATAGGAAATATCCTGACGCTCAAAGGTGGGATAATCTCTTAGAACACTTTCATTGTAGTAACGTATCTCAGGAGCACCTGACCCGTATTCCCGATGGATCTTCACACTCGACACTTGCTCCGACATCCCTGGCGCAGAAGTCAAGCCTCACGAGACCGAAGCGGACATGTTACGAGCATGGAGGGAGTTTGTCATCGAAACAGACCCGGACCTGATCATCGGGTACAACATCGGGTGTCTCGACTTTCCTCAGCTCATTCTCCGCGCCGGGACTCTTGGGTTAGCCGACTTTCCGTATCTCGGGCGGCTTAAAGGTCGGTGTAGTCCACGCCACTTTTCTTTCAAGCCTAATATTGTTGCCAGATGTTCCCGCGATAGCAGACCCTCTCCCGGTCAAACACCGAAAGCTGCAAGATGCCCCCGTGTTAGCTGGTCGCCTCCAACTCGATATCATGCAATACATGCGAGAAAGCAAAATCAAGCGGTCGAATTTTACGACGACCAAGAAGCCGAAATGCGACCTCGATACCATCGCTTTCGAATTCATCGGCAAGCGGAAGGAGGGCATCACGCCCTTGGAATCCCTCCAACTTGGCGGGCCTGACGACCGCCGGAAGCTCGCGATGTACTGCTTGGAGGTTCGGCCATCTCGTCGTTTTATTTTCAGTCGACTGAATAATGTTTTGTTGTTCTTTCAGGGCACCCACCTTCCTCTAGAGATCATGCAGTGCGACCAACTCCGCTGCCTCGATGAGTCGGTTGACGCTGCGCGTCTGAGTGAGAAGTACATGTACCGTCCCTTCCGCGAATTCCTGAGGAATGGACGGAACCTAAACTGATGTATCGTGGATCCAAATTGTATTTTCTTGATATATGGGCAATTTATTCGTTCTCTGGCCCTCGTACCGTTGAGTAAATTTGAGGCGCGACCCAAGCGCGAAATATTAGCTGTCATGGCTCGTGGCGGTGCACGTGTTAAGTATCCAGCTTCCCCCCCGTCCATGTCGACTCTGCAGCCCTGTCTCACTACAGAGCCAGGCCTGTTCACCTTCGGGAGCTCTACTAGCGACTCGACCGCCGAGTCTATGCTGAAGCGAAAGCGCTCGGACAGCCAAGCCATGCTCGTCGGATCACCAGAGAAATTCCAGGTCATGTCGGCGGAAAGGGACGGCGAGGAGACGTGTACGCCCTCAGGGAGCCGCGCTCACTTCGCACACGACGATACATACTATCTGGAGGACGGGAGCTGCATCATCTTGGTCCAGGACACGTTGTTTAACGTGGGTCGCCTGCATGCGCATTTCTATGCGATTTAATGTGCTTCTAGGTGCATAGGACCATTCTGTCTAAAGGTATGACTGCAGTTGGTCCCAGAGGATGTGCTGACATGTATCGAAGACAACTCGTCGTTCTCCACCATGTTCACATTACCGCAGGGGGAGAACGAAATCGAGGGCCGGTCAGACGACAATCCCATCGTCTTGACTGGGGACACCGTCGCTGAATTCCGGCACTTTCTGTGGGCCTTATATGCTCTGTGAGGACATCCATGATCATCCCGTTCGCTTTCTCATTTTGTTTCTAGTCCCCCAGAGCTGCGAGTGATCCACTCGGTAAGGACATCCGTTGCCACCTATCCACTTGTCTAATTTTGGTTTGTGACTCGCAGGACAAGATGAATCTCACCCAAGTAATAGACGTGGCACGCCTCGCAAACAAATATTCCTTTAAGACCTTGGAAACGTGGTCGCTCGACGCGATCCAAGAATACGTCAACCGCAAGCCCTCGCCCATCCTCACCTCCATCCCCCCGCCCAACTCGTACACGTTCTCCCCCAACTCCCCCTCCTCATCATCCCAAGGCTCTACACCCATCGAGAGCACCGCGCAGCTGACGCGCCTCATTCGCCTTGCCCAGATGTGCAACCACGAGAGGCTGCTCTCGACGATGATCCAGCTGCTGCGCCAACTCATGAGCTCGTCGCTGCAGTACGCGTACCTCGCCATGACACTCGCGGACGAGCTGGACCTGCGTGCGCTCCGCGGCGCGGCGTACCTCGAGGTGATGCAGAAGGCCGTCGTTGTCCGGCGCGCGAAGGTCGACCCGATCACGCCCAAGCCCGCGTCGGCGCCAGCGCCCACGCCGGTCGCGGGCGTGGCGGGGCCCAGTACCGCGGCTGACGCATCTGATGAGACGAGCGAGGGCGACGTCGACGAGGAGGGCCGGCTCGTCGTGAACCGCGCGCAGCAGCTGCGGCTGCTGTCGGGGTACTACCGCCTCACGGGCACATGGGAGCGCCTGCGCACGACGCCGCCGCACTTTGACCACGCGCCGTCGTGCGGGGCGACGTGGCACCAGCACGGGTGCACGCAGAGCTGGCTCGAGTTTTGGAAGGACAAGACGCGGAGCGACGCGGTGCTTGCGCTGGGGCTCGCGGATGTGCTGGGGCGGCTAAAGCAGGTGCAGCGGGACTACGACAGGTGGGGGAGCGCCACGTACATGCATCATGACTGTCGGATGGCGGTGCGTTCTGTCTTCTTTCTTTCTTTGGAGATTGGCGCTTAGGGACTCCAGGCAAAGCGAAGCATCCTCGAAGTCCTCAAGACCGTCGAGGATGCGCTGCCGGATTATTTCTCAGAGCCGGGTGACGAGGCGTCAGACTAGATGACTCTCTTCCGCTCATTTATGACCACTGGAACCCTATATCCCTCCCAACTCGACGCACATTCATGACTGTACATACATATCGCCACCCACACTCCGTTGTATACAATATAAACTACCATGCTACATGATTGATAACTGAAACTGAAAATCGCTACTTGCGGCTCTTCCCTTTGCCCTTTGCGCGTTTTGGGGCCGTGAATCGGCTGGCGTTTGCGCCGCCTTCATACGCACTTTGATTCCATGGGCCGTTGGTGACCGTGGCGTTCGCGCTCGCGTCCGCAGCCAGTGCGCTGGAGCTCCCCATCATGCTGCGCATGAGCGAGTCGATGTCGCTCGGTATGGTGTGGTCCTCCAAGCCGGCCTGCGAGCCGCGCAGCATGGTCTGCTCGAAGAGCTCGTTTTCCTCCAGCTCCTCCACCTTTGCACGGAGATTCCGCACGATCCGCTCAGACAGCACTGCGAATGATTCGGTTCAGTACATAGTGTTGCTAATTGAAAAAGAAAGACGACGCACCGCGCTCCTCCAAGGCGCCAGATGGACGCGGAACCAGCGGGTCTGCGTCCGCGAGCTCCTCCTCACGCGTCGCCCGCCGCAAATCGAGGCGGTCCTCCCACTTGCGCTCGAATGCCGGCTGGTCGATGATGCTCTCGCTGTCGGAGGACGCGGTCTGGTCCGGGCCGTAGACACTGCCCACCGAGCTCGCAGGCGACGGCTCGCGGATGACGGGGTCGGCGTATTCTGGGTGGTTCTGCGCACGAGACATTCAAAGGAAGGGATGTAGCTGAAAATTAGAGGATCACGAAGAAGAGTTGGGCATGAAGTGGGGACGGCGCCGTAGAGGCAAAGGCAATGTTGGCCGTCGAAAGAAAGAGGCGCGTACACTTGTCACAACAACGCGCGCGTCAACTGAAGCGTGACCTCTTCTCTCCTTGACCTTGATCTGAATCAACCCCACACGAAACGTGGAATATCTGGCTCTTCCAACCGTTCCCGGTGGATTCTTGACGGCCTTGCTGTTTCATTTCGGCGGACACCAGTCACAGCTTGAGATTCATACGTTCAGCTAGTAGCCGCCACGTCGACTCCGTGAACCTTGGTTGCTGAGTTGGACCCAAGATCCTCATCGAGGAACCTTCATCTTGGATTAAACCACCAAGGGCCCGCTACTGCCACTGATAGTGAATCACGTTGGCTTGCAATGACGCCCCGGGAGGCTCCACCAAGGGTTCAATCCGGAAAAGTCCTCGAATTCGACCTCAAAAAGCTACTCTGTGGCGCCAGTCGAGGCTTTAAAAGCCACTATCAGACATGGGTCTGAGGCTGTGATTCAGAATTTCCCGCCAAATTCAAGCGAAAATCGTGTTCTGCCGAGTCATCACGCCCCCTATCGAGAAAGCTTCAAGCGCTACATAGTTAGCGGGCAGTAACAATGCCGCCGGCGTACCAAACCTCCGCCTCTAGAGCTGAGAGAATTTTCTAAATCTCGGGTTAAAAACTCAAAAGTCAACTTTGCGGACGAGGTTTCCGATATTTCGCCTTCAAAAAGTCACCGTTTGGACCAGGAGAAATTTTCAGCCGCAAATGTCATTTTTTCGGACAACCCTTCGGTGGAGCCTCATGTCGACTCCGTGGTCCCACAGAGGGAAATCCCTCACAGCATAACGGATCATACTACTCTACTTCACAACTCTTCATTGAGGTGAATTACGCTTGCACTGCAATGCTGACAGAAAAGGCACGGGCCTCGAGTTTTTCCGTTGGTCTATCGTCAATGCGACGCAACGCTCCAATCCGTGCTGGCCGATTTGGCCACCGAAGTTGGTCGTCTGCCGTTTCAATTTCGCGTGGAGCCGCGACATACGGATGTTAATTTTTTCCGTCTCTTACCAAAGGCGGGTAAGACTCAACATAATTAAAGGCGACTAGAGGGGACCCATGTCAGTGACGAGTGTTGGGTTTGCTGGCCTTCTGGAACCGAAGGCTTCTTCCTTAGCCTCAAACCAGGCGAGACATTCAACAGCCAAGCTCACGTCACCGCCACTCGATGGAGCTGATGGAGTTTTGTGGAGTAACTCGCGATCGCGCGCCCCTCATCCGTGCTTGCAGGCTTTTTTTATCCGGCCTAAGTGCCGCGGTAAGCCTATAGGTAGGCTTATTTCTTCTTGGTTCGCACGAGAATCCGACAAGTTTAACTGGCGTCGGTCGGATAGGTCGCGCGAGAGGACAGGCAAGCAGAAACCCTATTTTGGAAATACTAAGTACCCTACCTCGTCTCATCCATCTCCCGAAATTTCGATCACCGGTTTCAGACACACGATGACGTAGTGTTCGATCTTCGACATAAGGACCCGTTGCTTCCTTAAATTGACAATCATTCGGCTATCTCTAAAACTTTCCCTCGCCACATTCCCCTTCTACCCAACTCGCACACTACCGCCACCATGTCAAACACGGAAAAAGCCGAGGCGGAGAAGACCGTCTCCCGCCACACCGAGCACTCCCCGGGCTCTTCCAGCCCGAGTTTGGATGGCTCGATGACAATGAACGAGAAAGATCCTGTCGACGTGATACAGGGTCCGTCTTTTTCTGTGTCCTCGAGGCCTCACGCTGATCTTCCCCCCAGCTAAACTCGAGAATCCCCTCGCGGGATTCACCCGTTCTCGCCTCCAACGAATGGGCGAGGATTTTGCCACCAACCACGGGCTCGCCGAGCACACTGAGCTGTTCGGCAAGGCCGCCCAGGTCGTGAGTCTCCTCCATCTCTTTGAAGCGTGCGGGGCTAAGATTTTCTAGGCCCAGGATCCGACGAACTTCGAAAACATCGAGGACCTGTCGATGGAGGACAGGGATGCCCTGCGCCGAGAGTATACTCATCGCGTAATATTTTTTTTTTTCACGTCCTTGAATAAACTCATCTCGTGCACAGTGGGATCAACCCAAAACGTTGTACTATACTATCTGCCTGTGTTCCGTAGCAGCAGGTAAGCAAATATACACGCCGTTCCCACCTTCCTCCGCTGACTCTTCCTCCTTAGCCGTACAAGGCGTAAATCCCTTTTTATCTCGCGTCCGTGATCAGTGTTAACACATTCTTTAGATGGACGAGAGTGTGATCTCCGGATCAGTAAGCCCGTCTCCGCGGATTCAGAGATAAAGCTGATTTATTTTCTCCAGGTATTATTCTACCCGGCCTACTTCGGCATCAGTGCGTCTTACCCTCTGTCAGCCATTTCTCTTTGCTCACCTTGCT
This sequence comes from Mycena vulgaris, assembly GCA_029204335.1. Classification (NCBI taxonomy): domain Eukaryota; kingdom Fungi; phylum Basidiomycota; class Agaricomycetes; order Agaricales; family Mycenaceae; genus Mycena; species Mycena vulgaris. Next base: position 707,342 of record JARGYA010000025.1, read on the forward strand.
CTCCAGGTACCGACGCTGCAGTCGTTGGGGCGACGCTCGCAGCACGTAATGAGTGGCTGGTCGGCGTAAGCGTCTGCACGGTCATGTTCAACACACACTTACCTTCATCCATGCTCCCAGTTGATCAACGGCGCTCCATACGTCAGTCTTTTCTTTATGAATAAGACTCCTGTACTGAAATTATTTCCAGCTATGCTGTGGAATTCTCGGCTGTCCGTATTAATTCCCTCGCCCCTTCGGGCGTTCGCTCAACCCAATTCTTCTTCTAGGTTGGCTCACAGACCCCTTAAATCAGCGGTCGGTATTCGTTCTCCTACACTACTCGCTTGCGCTAAACTTTACCCTGCATAGACTTGGCCGCAAGGGAACGATCCTGTTAACTGCTATTGTATCGGGCCTCGCCTGCTTCTGGGGCGCCCTCACCAACACCTGGTGGCACTTATTGATCGTGCGTTCGCCCCTCACAGTCCTTCGTATTCCAACTGACACATTTCAACAGTCCCGCTTTGCCCTCGGTCTCGGAATCGGGCCCAAGGTAAATTCGCATTGCACCGCGCTTTGGGAGCGTGCCTGACCATTCCCTCCAGTCGTCCACCGTCCCTGTCTTCGCCGCTGAGTGTAGTCGTGAGTCCCATTCTCCTACCACCATTTTCGGTATGCTCATTTCCTCCCTCAGCCCCGGCTATCCGAGGCGCCATGGCTTCGATGTCCGCCCATTTTCCTTTCCATCTCCCCGCGCTCGATTTTCATGCATTCCCCTATCAGGTGGCAAATGATGGTCGCATTCGGCATCTTCGTACGTGGCCTCCTTCCATCCGTACACCATCGCATTAATTGCAACCACAGCTCGGCTATGCCGCGGACCTGGCTCTGTTAAACGTCCCCGACCACGGCAGTGTAACAGGGCTCAACTGGGTGCGCACGCACTCATCCACCTCCCATTTATCCAGAACTGACAACCTTCCGTAGCGGCTGATGCTTGGCTCCGCCGGCATCCCCGCGGTATTCCTGGCGGCGCAAGTCCTGTTCGTGCCCGAATCGCCCAGATGGTGCGTTATTCATCCCACAAAATCAACAATCAACAGCCGCTGATCTTCTCCTTAGGCTCATCTCGAAAAACCGATGTCCGTCCCACCGTCTTGTGCCCTGATCGCTTCTGACAGTCCATCCAGACCCCCAAGCTTTCAAATCGCTCTGCGATCTCCGGAAACATCCCCTCCAAGCCGCTCGGTAGGCCCGTTATTTTATTCCCGGTCCCAGCTTTACTGACACATCCACCAGTGACCTCTTTTGTCAGTCTAGTTCTCAGTTTGGCGAGATTTGGATTTAGACTAACCCGTCATCAGACACTTCGCTTCTCCTGGAGCAAGAACAAGAGCTCGCGAAGGCGGCGAACGGCAACCGGTTCATTGAGCTGTTTACCGTTCCGAGGAACAGGAGGGCGGCGTTTGCGAGTACGTCATTTGATCTGAATGTTTTGGTTGAAAAATGCTGACATTCTGCAGGCTTCATTGGTTCGTTCTATTATTCTCTCCTCCTGCCTGTTCTCATCTCATTTATTCCTGTTCAGTCATGTTCATGCAACAGTACGTGCATCCCCGTCGTTGTTGGCATTTTCTAATTCCTGTTGAAGATTCTGCGGCGTTAATGTGATTGTGTATTACTGCTCGAGCGTCTTCGTGTCCTCTGGCTTCACGTACCAGCAAGCATTCGGTGCTTCCCTCGGTTTCGGAATCATCAACTCCCTCGTCGCCCTTCGTGCGTCCTTTCGTCGACCCTTCCTTCCTTTCCTCAATAAACTAACATTTTCATATTTCCATTCCAGCCGCCATCTACACCATCGACGTCTTTGGCAGACGGCCGCTCCTCCTGTGGACCTTCCCCTTTATGACGCTCTTCCTCCTCATGACCGGGTTCGCTTTCTGGATTGAGGACCTCACTACGCGCGTGGCGGTCGTCGCGCTCGGGATCTACCTCTTCGACATCGCCTATTCGCCCGGCGAGGGCCCCGTTCCCTTCACCTACAGCGCCGAGGCGTTCCCGCTGTACGTCCGCGATCTCGGGATGTCCCTCGCGACGGCCACGACCTGGTTCTTCAACTTCATCGTCGCGCTGACGTTCCCCCGGCTCAACACCGCGTTCACGCCCCAAGGCGCCTTCGTAAGCACACACATCCGATGCGCGCGTTGGTGTCTTGGCTGACGAGGTATGCAGTCATGGTACGCAGCCTGGAACGTCGTGGGATTCTTCGCCATCCTCTTCTTCGTACCGGAGACGTATGTCGATCAGCCACCCTCCTCCGAGACCCCCGAGACTGACGACTGATGTTCGATAGGAAATCTTTGACTCTGGAGGAGCTCGACCAAGTCTTCTCGGTACCCACACGGAAGCATGCATCGTACCAGCTCCGGCAGATCCCGTATCTGTTCCAAAAATACATGTACGCTTCTCCTTGGGATTTTAACACCGGTTTCTTACTTTTCATTCTACAGCCTGCGCCGCGACGTCCCGCAGGAGATTCTGTACCCCTGGGAGTCCGTCGAGGGCCAGGCGCTCCGCGGCATGAAGGAGAAAGGTGCGTTTGCGTTATGATTCAGCTCAATGTGCTTTTGCTCACTCTGCGTTTCAGATGCAGTTCAGACCGTCGGTGCCACCATGGCATGAGTGCCATTTCGTCAGCACCGAGCGGGCCCCTGTTTGCATTCGGCCTACGGCTTACAAAATAAGCCACGAGCCACGAGAGCTAGAGAACGGGCGAGATGACCGACCGTGATAGACCGCAGCATTCGAGAATTAATTCTATCGCACACATTGTATTATAATATACCACGCACATTACGATTTTTTTTTGACACACACATTCATGTTGGATTCTAAGCCCGGAAAGCCCACGCTCCTGCGACACTTTCACCGTTGCCCACCTTTGTTCAACTTTGGCTCCAATTTTATGGACTCGGAGCAGGTTGTACGAGTGAGGGATGAGCTGAAACATCGCGAGTGTATCTCGCTCTTGCCGGTGATTGTCAATTTCTTGCAAACGATGCACAACCTCCAGATGTCGGAGTTTGGTCCCCATCGTTTAAAAGTAGCGTAAAGGACCATTCTGGGCTGGGGAATCGTCTCTGATCTGAGGGACTGAAAACTGAATTGCCTCCTAATCCCGAGCGAAGTTTAAAGAGAGATCATTTATAAAGAGCAGAACAGAAAGTAGCAAGAAACGCCTGGGAAAATGCTAAATGCAATCAAAAAACGCATACAGATGAGATTTGACATTACAACAGTATACGGAAGAAGGAAGCCATTGAGATCCAAAGATAAAATATTCATCATGGTTCAACTTGAAGTACCCCGAGTAGACGTGCCGCAGCAAATGTCACAGAACATTTTTTACCAGTATTAATATTATGACTAGTGTTGAATCGGAACAACTTCAAGAGGAAGCTCCGCGGCCTTGCCGTCAACGAACGGTTGTAAGGTCGGCGAGAAGTATTTTTCAACCTTGGCGCCCGTATCCCTGAACTCAAAGTTCTTGACCATCGCGCTGACGATAAGCTTGATTTCTTGGATCGCTGAAAGTCGCCGTCGTACGTCAGTTGTATGTACGGGAATAACGACGTACCCAGGCGCCAGCCAATGCAGTGGCGGGGGCCGTCCGCAAAGTTGGAAACATTCCCCCACGGGCCGCGGGGTAGTGTATCGCTCGGGGGATTGCTGCCACCCTTGAGCCATCGTTCTGGAATGAACTGGGCCGCGTCGGGACCCCAGATGTTTGTGTCGGTATTAATAACGAAGAAGGGGATGATGAAGCCCTGCGCTCATCATCAGGATAATTTCAACGACGCGGAAGGGAAAACCCACATCGCCGGCCTTCACAGGGATCGAGCTCACATTCTCGCCATTGCGCAAAGTAACTGGGTTCTTGAGACGGATAACATCGTCGTGGATCGCTATACGGTGTGTGTCGCGCACGCTAGGGTGGAGCCGGAGACTAGAAGCTATTGAGAACATCTGTACATTTATGCTAAATGAGCTTACCCTTCACGAGTGACTGCGTCAAGATACGGAAGCGACTCGATGACATCGACGTCAGAAGAATCGGCGGCCAGAATTTCCTGCCGTAACTTGGTTTGAATATCGGGATGCTGGGCAAGGTCGTACAAAATGAGCTGGATGGTGCCAGAGGTCGTTTCAAAGCCGGCTACGCTAGAAGGGGTGAGCACGGAGTCGAAGACGAGGTTTGATATTTACAAGAAGGTCGAGATCTAACAGACCGCCCATAAGCACTATAGCTTTTATACTGAATAAAGGAACTTACATTATCAAGGAGCGTCATATCATCCAGGCGCCGCTGACCATCGGGTTTCATTTTACCTTCCCACGACTCACGAACCAAGATGGAAAACATGTCGGCCCCATCCATGTTGGGAGGCTCCTGGAGTAATTTGCGGCCGACCTGGTGAATGACCTTCTTGGCCGTGCCAGCCTCCTGGAGCTCCTTTATGGGGAGTTTGGTTACCCATGGGGCGATTCCGATGACAATCGGAGCGAGGAAGGCAGCGAAGCTCGAGAAAAGAGTGATATCCGTCCTCCAGGCGTCGAGAATGGCCTTGCCGTCAGGCGAATCAGGACCAAAGTCGTAGCCAAAACCCACTCTTCCAATAATGTCCAAACTGTAGACATGTCAGAGTCCACTGATACTTGCTGCACCGTGCGACTTACGTGGCGCCGGAGATGTAGTCGCACATGTTCAAGACGCTACCGGTTTTACAATCGTTCTGTAGTCGGATGATGAGCCGTTCGACGCACAGCATTACATGGGGAGCCATCCTCTTGACTGCCGAGATGCTGTCCAAGTACTCAGTCTCCGGCTCACGATAGATATACTCATACTAGGTAGGAGATATAGACTGACGAGAATGCAGGGGATACCAGCCTGCGCTGAAACTTGTGTTCATCACCTTCAGCCCAGACAAGTCCACGGCCGACGGTCTTGACGATGAGTGGCCGGATAGCGGGAGACTTGACTGAAACCATCACTCAGGACCGGCAGAGAAATCGGACGATGCCACGTACTGTAAGTGTATGATTCATCGAATATGTGTTTCACAGCGGAATGATCAGAGACGACCACCTTCAGATGTATGAGTTGGTATAGGACGTCGCGCCAAGTTCGCACTTACTACATCCTTTTGCCAAAGTGCAGACTTGATGCGATAGATGGGCCCCAACAGCTTTGTCCATCGACCGTACTCGACACCGATCTCATTCTTTGCGACAAGATAGTCGTGTCCCAGCCACCAACTCGCTTCACTTTCTGGCTGAGAAACCGTCAATCATGCGAAACAACGAAACAACATCACATACGGCGATTGGGAGCTGGCCTCTCACTGATAACCTGTAAGAGAAGGAACGAACGAGATAGATGAACAAGATGGCGCAAAACCCCATGGCGGTAATGAACGCCGAGGGGAGCATCAGGATAATTGTAGTAAGGAGTTTCCTGTACGTGGACAGGTAGAAGTCGAGAGCTTCGTACGCGGACAGGTTCTCAGGCTGTGGAGTGCCGTCAGTACGGCGCCGCGCGGACTCAAGAGAGGTTATATTAATTTGTGGCGGAGGAAGAACGTCCAATCTCCGCCGATTCTCATCATGGATTGATTCTGATGCACCCGGTGTCCTGACATCGATAATGGAGGCCAGAATCGACCATAGAATAGGGTCTGTCAAGGTTAATTCGATCCCTGCTCGACTCCGAACTTGGAATAATGTTAAGAAACATTCTATGGCAGGCTCTGACACTGTAGTCTGCTTGGGGAGGATCTAGTCTCCTGTCTGTTCACGGATTATGCTGGTTTGATTGCAACCACACAAGGCCGTGGGGTGAAAAAAAGGGTTTTATCAACTTAAGAGTCCAGACTCCGGTCATTCCGGCGGTTGAGGACTGGTCGTCGGGAGAGACTGAATCCGAGTCGGGGACGTCCGACGGTGTCCCCGGCATCGACGACGACGCCTAGGAATTCCAAGGCGTAATGTTGCAAGAGTGGTGTAGGACCCTGGAGGGTGATGCATGGATGAACGATGAGTCCAAGCTTCGTTCCGAGATGCAACATGGATCCTCGTTTCCGAGGTCTAGCCACCATATTCCCGAGAGGTCTAGATCAGTGATGTTCGTTTGTATTGGGAGGGGATTGATTGTGTGCAGTGACCTGCAATGAGGAGACAGCTATGCACTCCAGAAGCTTAGGCTTCTGCCCTTGTTCAAGTTGTGCACTGACAAGAGGTGAGAGAGAACCGGAGATCGCCATCACTGATGCCATCAGGTGCGATCAACCAAACTCTGCGGCACGTGCTTCGGAGGTCCTATCTAATCGCTATCTAATATCGCTGCGCACCAGGCCGCACCTTGCTTACATTCCGCCCACATCCTCCTTGAAGTGCAAGATGCCTTTCGGAACAGTTACCCTCAATGACGGGGAAAAGGTGTGGCAAGGATGCTCTGACCGTCTCCGTGGTCTCACCGGCGACTACATGATGTAGATGCCCATTATCGCCTATGGTGCACCACATTCCCGCAATTCTCCTTGAACACATGGATTCACCGCGCTCTAGGCACCGGGACCGCGAACAGGGGCAAGGATGTGACTGCGCTCTGCCAGCTGGCTATCGACACCGGGTTTTCATTACTCTCTTGGCAGGCGCTGCATCGTATCTAACTTCGGTGAAGGTTCTCCCACATTGATACCGCGCAGGCCTATTCGACGGAAAGTGTGCATTTCTATCGATTTGGTTATGGCGGGCTGCTGAGACGCGCGCAGGTACCGTCGGCAGGGCGATCCGCGAGAGCGGCCTGCCTCGCTCGGACCTGTACATCACCTCCAAGTACCAGCATGGGGAGATCCAAATGTCCGTCAGGCACAGCCTGTATCAGGTCCGTCCCTCTTTGGTCCTGCTTGTTTCATTTGTTGACGCTCTTGTGCAGCTGCAGCTGCAATACCTCGACCTATACCTCATTCATTCCCCGACCTTTGTCCCGAACATCGAGGCCGCCTGGAAGCAGTTTGAGCGCATCAAAGACGACGGGCTGTCCAAGTAAGCGTCAGGCTGCGGTCCCTTCGTGCTCTCACACCGCCCCAGGAGCATCGGCGTCAGCAACTTCAACCTGGAGCAGCTGCAGACGGTCGTCAAGTCCGCGCGTATCCTCCCCGCCGTCAACCAGGTATGTCAAACCGGCCGCCCCACCGCGCACAGTGCACAGTGTCCTCACGCGCCGTAGATCAGTTTCAATCCGTACAACTACGCGCAGAACAAGGACCTGCTCGCGTACTCGGCCAAGCACGGGATCGTCACCGAGGCGTACAGCAGTCTCGTGTGCGTCTAATATCCTGCCCAGCATCATCCGCACCCCGTGACGCGCCTCTGTAGCCCCATTACTCGAAGCCCCGGCGGGTCCGTGGACGCGCCGGTCGCCGCGGCGGCCAAGCGCCTGGGGATCACCCCGACGCAGGTCATCCTGCTGTGGGTCAAGGCCAAAGGCGTCGTTATCGTGACGTGAGTCGTCGCATTGCCTGTTCTGTGCGCAAGCGACTGACGCCCGCGCAGCACGAGCTCGAGCAAAGCGCACCTCGAGGAGTACATGGCGGTCGGCGATCTGCGTATGTCTTTCGCTGCTACCTTGATATTCTGTCGCTCATTTATCATTAGCTCCTCTGACCGACGAGGAAATCGCCGCGATCGACGAAGCTGGCGCCAAGGGCCCGCCGTCCGCTATCGTCACGCGCGGAAAGGCGGCGTCCAGGTCACCCACGGCCATAGTTGCCCTCGGTGCGACGCTGCTTTTTCTCGCCTACATGACACTGAGGATGGCGTCGTGCCACATGAAGCCTGTCTCCCTGTAGTCACAAACACGATGGTCTAATGTACATAGATTTACATTTTTTCATTTGAAGGTTTTCTGTCGGCTCTTTTATACATATTTACATTGCTGAATCAATTTCCGTGCGTCGAGGAGGTATCGCGGTATATCCAAAGAGGAATGGGCGCATTCAGTATGTAAGCAATACATATGTACGGCGGTCAAGATGGCGAGCGGGGTAAGAGATGGGACCACTACTACTTTGGGGGCGGAGTGGGGGGACCTGCGATAGTAGCGTTAATCGATGGAGGACCGAATGAGAGGCAGTCGTACCGAATAGCCCCGATCGCTTTGGGGGCGCCATAGGTCCTGGCAGCGGGGCTGCAGAGGTCCCGGGGAGAGGCTGCGGGGCAATCAGTGGATTCGCTGGCAGGTCCGTTAGGCGGCACTGCTCGAAATCAAGAGAAAGAAAAAAACTTACGGCGCCATTGTGCCCATGAGGGGACGTTCGGCTTGGGCGGCTCGAGCGGCGGGACGGAAGCTGGGGATGGGGGGCGCTGTGTCTTGGCCAGAGCGCGTTCTCTGCGCTCCGCACGCTTATTCACAACACGCCAAGCTGGACGGGCAGGACCGGGGGCGGCCGGTTCTGGCGGCGCAGGAGGCTCTTCTTCGGGCTATCAAAGACTTTGTCGGTATTTCATAGAAGTTCACAGAACATGCGGGCGTACTTTGGGCCTCCACTCTGGCGCATATTCACCTCCGGCGCCGTGCTTGGATTTCACGCTCATCAACTCTGCGATTTCGCTACAAACCATGTCAGTGCATCAGACCGAGCCAAAGGGGGAAGCGACTCACAATTGCAGGGCCCTCCGCTCATCCCTGAGTTGGCCGACTTCGGCTAGCAAGATACGTACCTCGCCCGCGAGAGCTTTGCTGAAATCGTTAAGGTATCTGACAAAGGCGGTTGCGGTTTGAGAGACGTCTTCGAGCCGAGGGAAATTGTACGTACTTCGGGGCGCCGTTGTAACCTCCCTTCGACATCACGATAGTTAGCCGGGACAAGAATTAGGGTCCTCGAGGTTTCGGCCAGGCGAAGCAAGGCAAATTGTAAGAACACGACCTGTCACATTATTGTCACACTGATCGATAATATCACGTGTGATTTGTCACGGCAAAATGTTGTGAATGATGGAAGCCACTCCGAAGCCACTCCCTACTAGTCGTTCCGGTCATCCTTCCAGCGTGGCAAGGAAAAAGCCTTCTAAATGCATCAATGTCTGCTTATCGCAGAAATTTTCTCCATTATCACTGATTTCTCGTCCGCTCGAGGCCGAAAGACAGAAGTTTACCGTCTTGCTTTGACATGCAAGGCTTTATCGGAACCAGCCTTGGACGCAGTGTGGCGCGAAATTGACGGCCTAAGGAATTTGGTCTGTCTGCTGCCGGTCGACTTGTGGCATAGTGATGGAGATTTGGCAACTTCTGTGGTTAGTGTTACTGCGAGTATCCCGATATTGTCTGATTGTTATGTCCTAGTCGCCGTCCCGCATGACCCGGGAGACAGTGCAATCGGATTGGACTCGATTTATTGTTCATGCTCGCCGTGTCACGACGCTTACTTTGGCACCGGGGAGCAGTAAGCTTCCTTGGAACGAGCCTTCCGACGTTCGTCATATTCACCAACAGTGTCCCGAGCCGTACATGCTTCCAAATCTTGTGACCCTCGACTGGAGTTTCACAGCGGAAAATATCCACGTGTTCATCTGCCCTACTTTGAAGAACCTCCGTCTCACTTCGTCTACGGCCGTTCCCGGAATTCTGGAGCTCATCGATTCAAACTCACCAATCATAACATCACTCGAACTCAATAGATGGACGCGGACCACTCATATTGCAGATGCGGTTGTCGATGCGATATCACTCGCCACGACTCGCATGGACCGGTTAGTGCGGTTTAGCTGCCACTTTAGCATCCGCCCGAGAGCCCTTGCCCACCTTTCCACTCTTCCCATGCTGAAATTTCTTGCCATTCCCCTCAATTCTCTGGATGATCCATCGTTCCTCTCCCCGACGTCTACTACGCTTTTCCCAAACCTTAATCACCTCATAGTCCGCCCATCCCAGCCAGCCATACTATGCTCTTTTCTCAATGCCATTTCGTCCAAGTGTCTGGACACCATTTGGTGGGAAACCAGTGATACGGATCCAAATAGCATCCTAAACGTCGTGACAATTCTCGCTCAACATCGTTCCCGGAATGCGTTGGAACATGTCTGCATCAGCGCGCCATGGGAGCTAACACCGGATAATGTGCCCGAAGCGCTAATCACACTGCACACGATCAATCTCCTCCTAACACAAACGAACATCACTGATTTGGACCTCTCGGGAATATGGTGGTTAGACCTCGGAAACGAGGATTTGGAGCAAATTGCGCTCAACCTTCCTCGGCTCACCATGTTGCACCTCGGAACGAGATTTGGACTCATCGTTCATCCACGCATCACCCTCCGGGGTCTTATACCTCTCTTCCAACATTGTGCATTGGAGTTCTTAGGTGTCGTCGTCGATGCCGGGGACACCGTCCCCGACTCGGAATTCAGTCTCACTCCACGACCAGTCCTCAACCGCCGGAACGGCCGGAGTCTGCGTTTTTTAGACTTCGGGAACGCGAGAATCGCAACGGCCAAAATCGAAGCCACTGCGAATTTTCTGGCGGAACTTTTTCCATGCCTAATGACCCTCGCCGCGTGGAAGGTGAATGCTGAGACCGCTGTCCCTGATCCCATCCCCGAGCCCCTATCCAGCAATTTGCTCTGGAAGCGAGTCGCCGATGCGTACGGCACACTAACGCTCCACGAGCAGCCCGAAGACGAAGACGACTGGTATAGATGGCATGGGTTCAATCAGGTGCGCCCTTAGACTTTCTGGCCGTTGGTTCGCGATGTTGAGAGAAGCTGCGTGCTCCAGTGAACGACCCGAGCGGGAAACCGTCGAATGGTGGTATTTTGATGTTCAACACATCCGCACACCGCCTACAATGGCGTTAAACAATAGTTGTCAGTGGCCGACTTAAAATACGAAATGCTGACCGGAGTCACTGGACTCCTAAATTGACAAAACCCATTTTTTTTCACCCCACGGGCTTGTGTGGTTGCAATCAGGCCAACGTAATCCGTGAACAGACAGGAGACTAGATCCTCCCCAAGCAGACTACATTGTCAGAGCCTGCCATAAGTAGAATGTTTTCCTGGCATTATTCCAAGTTCGGAGTCGAGCAAGAATCGGATTAACCTTGACAGATACACAGTTACGAACACAAACTTCGCGATGCATAGTCAGGTCGCTTTCTGTCGAGGGCCCGGAATTTAATATTGCACATGACGCGCGTTGCTTTTTCAAGTTCTTCATCGCCAGCGGGATCTCTCGGTGGACAACACCTGTCTCTGCCACCTGTTGAATGAACTTCCGCGCGATACTAGCTCTTCTCTTCACCGAGATACACACGGCCCTGATACCTATACGGATACGACGACTTATAATTCCATGTGGATTCCTCCTTTGCTGGATGAATGGTGCGGATGACATTACTGGTTTCGGTCCACCCGTTTCCTCGGTATTCCTAGGACACCACAATCACAAATGTTGCCGTGGTTATTGCTGCCCCCAGTCCGGCATTGATCACCTCTAGAAGTCGCGTTTACCACACATTTGCCAGGGAGCTTTCGACGAGACATTTTCCCTCATGAACCGCCGGTGTCGTCAACACTCAACGATAGTCACTATACCACTCGCCGCAAACACCTCACACACACATTGTCTCACTCTCAGATTCATCCTCAAGTTAAACGGTGTTTTCCATGCGGGTGGCTATTTGGCAAATGACGTTTGCGAGGTTCTTGAATCTCTTCGACAAGTTTCAGGGCTACACTGGGGCCGGCCAGAGCATCAGGTTGTCGTTCTATTCCCGCCTACACTTACTCGTTTTGTGAGAGGATTTCTATGTATATCTGTCGTATCGTTCGAGGGTTGGACGGCTGTAGCATATATTAATGCCCTCTGGGCAGACCTGGATCTTCTGAGCCGTGGGATTGATTGTGTATGGATTTTGGCCTAAATCTAATGGCCCCCGACTCTGTCCGGAGTGTGGCCTTTCGCGATGGTGGCTTGTCGCCTCCGGCCCGACTGCGACTTTTTCTTATAGTTAGTGAGTTTCGTTGTAACTTGTGACGTCTGTTTGAAGACTAGCTTTTTGCCTCCGCGGCATGTGGTTTTGTGGCATTTTAGGCGTTAAAGGTCTGTAATGCTCGACAGATTTCCGTAACCTTTATAAAGTAAGTACTGTATGAAATTTCAGCCCAAAAATCTAATTTGTGTATTTCTGGAGTGAGGTAGTGAGGTAAGAGGGTACAAGTAAAGCCAAACAGAAGGTACAAGTAGAGCCAAAGAAAAACGTGGGAATATAGGGAGCGATCGGATGTAAGACGGACAGTTACTGAAATCAGACCTGGATACCTCCGGATCCAGGAGCATTTAGGCTGATATATATAGGTACAGCACCCGTACGTTCCTCAACGGGACCACCGCGGTATATATCCTCCTCCTCCTCCTCCCTATTCTGTGGTCGATTCTGGCCTCTATTACCGATGTCAGGACACCCATCAGAATCAATCAATGATGAGAATCGGCGGAAGAAGCGTTGCCTCCGCCACAAATCAATTACGTACGATACTGTGTTCGCTCCCTCACTCCTTTCTTCCTTTTCTCTATGGGTCCATCGACGTATTTCTCTCTCTTTATAAGATTATGCTGTCCGAAGCCTTTAAACTCTGATCGGGCATCACCGAAGGCGCGCTCTTGTATACCTAAGTATTTACATACGTAGATGGGTATCACATTGTTAAATTGTTGAATCAATCTAACCTCTCTCGAATCCGCGCAGCGCCGCACTGACGCCACTTCATTAAGCGAGACCGTGCCGTGTAATGCTACCTACCTACCTACCTACCACAGCCTGAGAGCCTGTCCGCGTACAGGAAGCTCCTTTACTACTATTACCCTGATGCTCTCCTCGGCGTCCATTGCCGCCACGGGCTTTTGCGCCCTCCTGTTCATCTATATCCTTCGTTCCATCTCTTACAGGTTGTCAGTGCGAGGAAAGCTCCCGATCGCCGTATGTGATGATGTTGGTAGTTCACTGTGTCGTATGATTAACCATTTCGCAGCCAGAAGGCGAAGCGAGCTGGTGGCTGGGACACGATTATCTTGTCGCAAGTCATGAGGCTGGTGTTGAGTACGGCCGATGGACAAAGCTTCTGGGTCCCGTCTATCGCACCAGGTCTGCACTTTGGCAAAAGGATGTAGTAAGTGCGAACTTGGCGCAACGTCCTATACCGATTCATACATCTGAAGGTGGTCATCTCTGATCATTCTGCTGTGCAACACATATTCGATGAATCATACACTTACAGTACGTGCCGGTGTCCATTCTCTACCTGTGCTGAGTGCTGGCTTCAGTCAAGTCTCCCGTGTTACGGCCTCTGTTCGCCAAGATTACCGGCCGTGGAATTCTTTGGGCTGAAGGTGACGAGCACAAGTTCCAACGCAAGCTGGTATCACCTGCGTTCTCGTTAGTATCTCCTCCGTATCCTTCGGACCCGAAATTGAGTATTTATCTGGTATTTATACAGCATCTCGGCGGTCAAGAAGATGGCTCCCAATGTTATACCTTGTGTCGAACGGCTCATCACTCGACTCCAGCACGACTGCAAAGCCGTTGGCGTCTTGAACATGTGCGATTACCTCCCTGGTGCCGCGTAAGTATCTGGAATAAGTCTCGGCCTATCAATGCACTTCTAACTGTCTACAGGTTGGACATAATTGGGACCGTGGGTTTCGGCTACGACTTTGGGCCTGATTCACCCGAAGGCAAGGCCATTCTTGACGCTTGGCGGACCGACATCGGGCTTTTCTCGAGCTTTGCCGCTTTCCTCGCTCCGATTATCATCGGAATCGCCCCATGGGTCACCAAACTCCCGCTAAAGGCGCTCCAGGAAGAGACTACCGCGAAGAAGGTCATTCACCAAGTTGGTCGCAAAATGATCCAAGAGCCTCCCAACGTGGACGGGACTGACATGTTTTCCATCTTGGTTCGTGAGTCGTGGGAGGGCAAAATGAAGCCCGATGGTCAGCGACGACTGGATGATATGACGCTCCTTGATAACGCAAGTCCTTTTGGTTAGATATAGGCACGAGGTATGCTCACGCTCGGTTCTTCAGATCCTAACCTTCTTGTAAGGTTCGGACAAGCCTCTTCTTTGTGTCGGTGCTCACCCTTTCTAGCATCGCCGGGTTCGAGACAACCTCCGGCACCATCCAGCTTATTCTGCACGACCTTGCTCAACATCCTAATGTTCAAACGAAGTTGCGGCAGGAAACTCTTGCTGCCGATTCCTCTGACGTCGATGTCATCGAGTCGCTTCCATATCTTGACGCAGTCACTCGTGAAGGGTAAGTAAGTTCATCGAACATAACAATATGTGTGTTCCAAAATCCGTTCTAGTCTCCGTCTCCACTCTAGCGCGCGCGAGACGCACCGCGTAGCAATTCACGACGATGTTATTCATCTCAAGAATCCTGTTACCTTGCGCAGTGGTGAGAGTGTTACCTCGATCCCTGTGAAGGCCGGCGATGTGGGTTTCCCTTCCGCGTCGTTGAAAAATTTCCTGATGATGAATGAGCCCAGGACTTCATCATCTCCTTCGTCGTTATGAACACAGACACTACCGTCTGGGGCCCCGACGCGGCCCAGTTCATCCCAGAACGATGGCTCAAGGGTGGCAGCAATCCGCCCAGCGACGACCTGCCCCGCGGCCCGTGGGGCAATGTTTCCAACTTTGGGGACGGCCCCCGCCACTGCATTGGCTGGCGTCTGGGTACGTCTCTTATTCCTGCGCATGGAACTGACATATGACGGCGACTTTCAGCGATTCAAGAAATCAAGCTTATCGTCAGCGCGATGGTCAAGAACTTTGAGTTCAGGGATACGGGCGCCAAGGTTGAAAAATATTTCTCGCCGGCCTTACAACCGTTCGTCGATGGCAAGGCCGCGCAGCTTCCTCTTGAAGTTGTTCCGATTTAACACTAGGTATATTGATTCCTTACTGGGCAAACTACGTTTGACATCGGGACGGAGCAGCGGGGATTTTTGTTTGCATAGGTCCTTGTAGGGACAAATTTCATCTGTGTTAACCTTTATCGGTGTTGAAGTCACGCCTTTTGCTTTTTACGCTGATGCACACGTCCCAATATCAAATCTGATGCTGGAGACGCCGTCGCAAATTTTCTTTGCCGGTTCTCGAGGGATCGAAGTTCCTGCAGAATTCAATACATTTTCTCAGGAATCAAATCGATGGCCTCAACGTCGCGGGAGAAGACCTTCCTTCGCCCTTTCACCTCCCTTCACCTCCTTCACAATATCACATATGCACATTCGAGTGAGTGGTCTGCGATTCAACTCTGCGCGGTGATTTTTGCGAATTCAGACATACGTTTCTTGACCAAGCCCTCCGTAATACCCTGCCCTATTTTCTACGTGCTTGAGAAAAGAGACACCCAACACAACAAGCAGGAAACGAACTCTTCTCAAATGGCGATCGAATGTTGTACGTAGGTTCACGTCAAAATTCAACTCCCGAAAATTCAAGTCCCGACGGGGGGTATATATACCTCGCGTCCTCTCGTCGCCTTTCTTTCCCCAACCCCCATCTCCCCTTCCCACCCACAACTCCTTCCCTCCCATACAATGTCCCAACAAGCCCACGTATCCTTCAAGACCAACGTCGTGAACGCTAGGGAGATCAAGCAACGCGACAGCGCCCGCGCGAAGCATTTTCTCGCTGGCCACCACCCCCATGGTCCCGCCGCGTTCCACAAGAAGAAACACCACCACGACGGCGGAGCGTCTGGCGGCGGATCTTCGAGCGGTGGATCGTCTGGCCCCGCCGACTCTACCACTTCGATCAATGTTACCGACGCTGGTAGGTTCATCTATCTCTTCTTCTTTCTTTGGCTGAGTATGATCCCAAGCTGTGACCTATCTTGCGACCATTGGCGTTGGCTCCCCTCCTACGGACTATTCTCTGTTGATTGTGAGCATATATCCACCCTTGTTCTTCCTGTCTGACCTTTTCCCAGGACACGGGCTCCTCGAACACCTGGATCTCCGCCGTCAACAAAGCTTACAAGCCGACTTCCACTTCCACGGTTCGCATATATTTTCCCGTTCTTCGTCATCGTCTGACGTTTTCCAGGACACGCGCAAGAAATTCGTATGCCTTCTTTCCATTGTCATGTTCTCGCCTCATTCCATCTAGGAAATCACTTACGGTCTCGGATCTTGCTCGGGCACGGAATGTATGCGACGTTTCTGTTGAGGATTTCCCGTCATTTAACCCCTACAGACACCGACCAAGTCGCGCTCGGCCCCGAGCTCGTTATCAAGGACCAGTCCATCGGCGTTGCCGACCAGGCCGACCACATGGACGGCATGGACGGAATTTTGGGTAATTATTCTTTGTCCTCATTTTCAACTCTCACTCCCCATCGCAGGCATCGGTCCAGTCTCCCTCACTAAAGGTCAGCCCATGCGCTTTTCCTATACATTTATTAACTCTCATTAGGCACCATGGCGCCCGACGCCGCCAACCCAGGCGGCATCGCGACCGTCACCGACAACCTCCTCAAGCAGAAGCTCATCTCCCAGGTATGGGTGCTTTTAACCCCTCTGCTTCGATTTCATTTATTTTACGCAGGAATGCATTGGCATCTACTACGAGCCGACCACGTCTGCCAATGCGCCCAACGGCTGCCTTTCGTTCGGTGGGCCTGACAGCTCCAAGTATTATTTTCGTGGCTCGTATGCCGCTATATGCTGATTCGCTGCAGGTACACCGGCGATCTCAACTACGTGCCCATCACTAAGACGTCGCCTGCATCCCAATACTGGGGCATCGATCAGAGCATCTCATACGGTGGCCAGGAGATTATGGCGCAGTGCAGCGGCATCAGCGACAGTCTGTACCTTTATTTCTCCGAATACGCGTGCGCTGACCTTGTTTCAGCCGGCACTACCCTCGTCATGCTTCCCAGCTCCGTCTTCAAGGCCTACCAGAAGGCGACCGGCGCCGTGCTTGACCCGTTCGTCGGCCAACCTCTTCTCCCAAACATAACTGACATTTCCCAGCTCGACTCAACTGCTCACCGTGACCGAGGACCAGTACAACAACATGCAGAGCATGATCTTCAACATCGGCGGTGTAGATAATTCGTCTTTCCCTCCGTCTGCTAGCGCTGACCTTCTCGTCGCCCAGGTCAAGTACGAGCTCACCAAGAACGCCCAGCTCTGGCCGAGGAGCATGAACGACACCATCGGCGCCCCGGACGGGAAGATCTGCCTCATCTTCGCCGACATGGGAGACATCAGCGTCGGCGACGGTCTCTGCTTCATCAGTAAGCCTTCTTTCTTCTCTCAGCGTTCCGAAGCAAACTGACGGTGCGGCTCGCTCCAGATGGATTCACGTTCCTCCAGGTTTGTTTCCCTTCCTTCGTTGTCTTCCGATGCTCATACTTTTTTTCTACAGCGCTTCTACAGCGTCTACGACGTGAGCAAGTCGCGCGTCGGGTTCGCGACGACGCAGCACACCATGGCGATGACCAACTGAGTCCCCGCAGTGGCTGGCATTATTCGCATTTTCATTTTCCATCATTCGCATTTTCGTCTTCAGAGTTCAAATAGCAATTGTACAATACGCAGTCCGCATCCAATGAAATAAACAGAGTTCATTGGCATTAGAGAGCTTGCGCAAAAACCGCATGCGGCTTTCAAAGCCGCACACAGCATTATACTTTTTTTGCTCCGGAGCATCACTAGGAGTGTCGAATAGCACCCTCTGACCACCAGGGCGAAAAAAATAAAAAGCCGCATGCGATGAGTTTGCGCACCCAAAAGCCGCATGCGACTTTTGCGCAAGCTCTCTATTATCTTCCGCGCCGTTAACATTTTTTGTCCTGCTTTCTACCTCCGTGGATTGCAAAGAAGAACGCGGAAACTCGCGATAACGTGATCTTGGTTGAATTCCGTGGAGGTTCACTTGTCCACCCGCAATATCTTGCACGCATGCAATCATTTTCCGGAGGAATTTGTTGATCGTGTTATATTATCTTTTATTCCGCGCGGTACTAGCCCTCACGCAGCTCATTTTCGACCCCCAAGTTGTGTTTGCTTCATTGCTGTAAAACCGGGCTTCGACGTTTCAACTCCTTGAATTTATTGAACGTCGATGCCATGATTATATGTTGTCCTTTTGTCACGTTCCCCACAAAAAAACAAATGTCCTAGAATCCGATATGAGCCTCCATCTATCATATCTATTTGTGACAGGCAAAAACGTGTACGTGGGCAAGACCCGGAACGCTCTGCAGCCGCTGATATCGACGTTGTTAGCCCTGATAAGACTCCGCGACAGAATAACTTACCGGTGGATTCACGAACCAGGCGGTTTCCCATTCCTCCTCCACCCACCGTTTCTTGACAAAGTTATGAACCGGAAGGCCGGCGATCCTCACCAGTTCGTCCTCTGCCGCGGTGCCCTTCTCCGACTTTATCATCTTCTCTAGCGTCATGCTCCACTCATACTCCCAGTGGATGGCTCCGGTCATAAATGGCAGTGTATCAGCAATACTGACAACTCAGGAAATTCAACCTAGTACACGTGACCTTGGTTGAATTTGACGATTAGCCCAGATTTTCCCACCACTATCCCTTTCTCTGCGACTCAGCTTTTTTTTCTCCCCCAGCTCTTGACCCCGAATAAAGAAGGCTGGTATTTTCAACACCAATAATGGGCTGGCACATGTTGTGGGATCCTTAATTTAAGTCACGGTCTGGGCGCAAATGAAAGCACCTTTTATAAATTAGTTTTTGATCAAACATGAATAAACCCCTCTAGATAAACCATTCCGAGTATCCGGACCCGTGAGTCAGTCATTACTCTGCTCCAACACCCAGGGAAAATGCTTTCCAATCTCTTCTCGCCAAGAAGTCCACTGCCCTTCGCAACTGACTGTTCCACAGGTACTTTTAGTTTCAAAACGGATCATCAAATCAAATGGGGGCTCGGGGAATGTCTGAGGAAACCATTTATGTGAATTATGACAGTCTAGTTTCAAGAGTAAAAGTTCACCTTGAGCCAGTGTAAAATATTGGGGAAATCTTCCACGTAATTGTACTCGAAAAGAGAACTGCCGGCCGAGGCGAGTTCGAGTTGGCGTAAATCTCGTAACATCTCATGGGAGGGTGGACACAATCTCACAACACGACCCCATGTGCGTCGCCAAAGATACGTCCTGTATATTTCAGTAAGACTTCATATCAGTTGCAACGAATGATACTCGCCTGAATCGCCAGGGTAATCTGTCAGCAAGGATACAGTTCATAATCCGCAGATAACCAAAAGCCAGATCCACGAAGAGTGAATTAGAACGAGACTCCCGAAAGAAGGCCGGATCTGATGCGGAATTTAGCAATTCACGAAGTCGTCCCTCATCCTCACCGATGATTGAACGTAAAGGACAGATAATGGTCCTCAGTTCGTCCCATGAGATATTTAACAGAAGGTGGATGTTAAACAGTGCGTCTTTACGGTAGGGAGCAAGTCTGTATGCGTGGAGGATCCTAATAAGTTGGGAGGGAGCCTGCGATAGAATCTCGGCATGGTTATGCATTCCCTTGGATGTTCCTTCAAATTCCGGTCTTGTCCGACCGGCTGTCCAAGCGGAATCACATAGAAACATGAAATGGTAGTCCTCCCAGAGCTGAATTAAATCCTGAGGACGCGGCCGGATTTCCTAGAGCCTGAATGAATCATATGATCGTGAACTGAACGGACTGGCATACTTTCAACCATCCCAAGAGGCAATTCGCGACTTCGCAACGTATCGCGGGGTCGCCGAGGAAAAAGAAATCCGGGTTCAAATAATGTAGAAGAGACCCGAGCTCTAGAGACGGCTGAACTGAAGCTACGTATTTGAACGCGTTCCAGGGAAGTTCGCTAGGACTGAAACTCAGCGAAATCTCATGGTTCACATTCAATAAATCTTACCAAGCGACAGGGCCACTACGATTCAAGGCCAGATCTTGGTAGTTGTATGAAAACGCCTTCAGGATGTGGTGCGCTAAATCTGTCCGGTACTGGGGATCGCCGACATAAAATGATCCGGATCGAGCGGGATCATCCAGGAAATCGAGGAAAGAAGCATGGTGTACAGTGACCCAAGGGGGGTTGCTTCTGTCGTCGTCTTCTGGAATCATGATCACGGAGTGCAGACCGCGTAGGGATAGTCGACAATCGCCGGTCTTTAGCTGGAGAACCTGATCGATATGTGGAGCTGTGAGATCAAATTTGGCAGCAATAATGGTCAGGATTCGGAGAAGTTGAGGTCGAGCAGGAACTTCGGAGAGGATTTGGGTGTACAGCTGATCGAGTTTTGCAAACGGCATTCCAAAATCAGGTACAGTCAAGCCCATGATAATCTCGAGGCGGTCTGTTGGACGGAAATTTCTGTCGTCTATGAACTTGATAACCGTCGACGTGTAGATGAAATATCCAGACGACTTGGAAACGAGTTGGTGGATAATGTCCGGAGAAGGCCATGGCATGGGGACTGCGGCCATAGTTTCACGGTGTTCTCGATGGATCCGCATGAATTCGTGAAGCAAATAGGTTTCAATGTCGTCGAATGACTCCCGGATGCTAAGGGGCCGTGCGATACCATCCATACACAATCCCTGGAATATTTCTCGGATGTGGGGTTCCGGTCGGCTGGCGACTAGAAATTGAAGAGGGAGGTATTGTCTGCGTGCGGCATTACCAATTGAGCGCAAGATTTCCTGTTGAATATTTTGGTCCTCGCACTCGTCCAGTCCGTCGATCACAATAACCAAGGGGCGAGTGTTCGCTTCTAGGTATGAATCAAGAATTAATGTTTGGAGTTGGAACGAAAGCGATCTGTCGACGCTTGCCGGGTCAACCTCCACTATCTGTGAAATGACCCGATTTAATTCGGGCAGGAGACCAGCGAGCTGGTACGCGATTGTCGGGAATAGCTTCTTAGCATTTCCGCGAGATGCGTGGCCTCGTTTGAAAAAGAAACTTCCGCCGAGGCGACCCTCTTCTTGCAGCTTTTCGCAAAATGACTGCGAAATGGCGGTTTTGCCTGCACCAGCAGGTCCGTACAGCCAAAGAACACCGCGATTATCCTCGCTGGTCAGGAGACTAGCCTCAGAGGTCCAATCAGAATTGCTCTCGGAAGCATGGTCCCTCCGTGGTCGAATTCCACGGGACCAGTTCCACAGAATATCCAGCATCTCGGTCCGAGTGTCGGGATGGCACCTTGGCTGTGGATATCTCTCTGCGGAGTCGTGGAAGGCGTCGCCTGCGCAGGCGCGGTGCAAAATTTGGACACCTTGCAGGGAGTTGTGAGTATGATGCATTCCGAAAATCGTTCGTTGGTACTCACCTGTTTCTCCGTGACGTTGGATATGGTTGAACTTTACATCCCCGCCAAAGAATGTACTGCCGAGAATGGTCGTAGGACGATCCCAAGGAAGGGTCGGCTGGTTAATAAGCAAAGGACCGGGTTGTTTGCTGATGGTTCTCGAGTGCGGCTCGAAGTAAGTCGAAGGATATGTGATAGCCCTGTTCGGTGGGTTGGGGTAGAATTTTGGATGATGCGGTGAGCTGGACGGGTCGCTGATCAGGTCGGGGGTATGTAAGGTCTCGAATCGGGGCTCCGGTTGTGGGATAAGTGGAATAGAATGGCGAGGGGTGGGATGCATATTCCGAACGGCCGCGCAAGTATATCCTCGCTTGGAACTGCCACGATCGAAGCAATGGAAGTGGCGCGGCGATGGAAGTGATGTAGTGGAAGTAGAGATTAGTCCGCGATGATCAGAGTCGGCAGGCAAGCTTCGCGAGTTACCTGTAAGCTGCGGTCGACGAGAATCTTCAACGGTTTCAGCCATGTTTACTCGAAGGATAACAAAACATACCTTCAGGGGACATGAATCCCTCATGTCGGTCCGTTCTCTCCAAGCCTACTAATTGACGCTCGGGCTCCCAAGTCGTACCAAATCGCGCCTCATCCTGCGGGACAGGCTGAATGCTGTGGAAATTCAGGTCACCTGCGACATCATAGAAATTCCCTCCGTTGATTTGCACACTAGAGGCGGACTCGAAGAGCGGCATGGATTGAGCAGGCTGGCGAAGAGAAGTAATGGAGAAAAGAGAGGGTATGGTGCCTCTCACTTAGTCACCGCTACTTTTGTACAGCGGCCAATCTGGGCGGAGGAAAATTTTGGCGGGAGACACCCCAAAATGGATGCTTTCCTAAGGGTAAATTGGAGCATCAGCCGCGCGCAGCGCGGCGCCAAAACGCATTTTACACACTTTTAATGGCATTTTCTGGTGTCCCTGGGCATATTTGGCAGGGAGTGGCCAACTTGGGCTCTCCGAAGTTATTGATCTCGTCCAGTTTTGACTTTAAGAGGAATCCCTCTAGACAAAATGTTCCTCTCATCGAAAGGAGCATTTACACAAGAGGGATAAGAAATTGGGGTAAAAGTGGGCCGGCTATATCCGGTGTACAAAAGCAGCGGTGACTAAGTGAGAGGCACCATAGCGAAAGAAAAGGCAGAGCATGGACAGCAGCTGTGCTTGTATTGAAGCTGTAGTGCTGCCATGTCACGGATATTTGCATTTAAATCCGCGCTGATTCACGGCATCGGAGATACCGCAAAGATTGTGGTAAGAACGACAGGTAAAGAGGTTGAGTGGAGTGAGAGGAGTACGAGCAGGGGTTCTAGGCTGAAACGGCAGGTGTAGATGACTAGGAACCAATTGTTTTGTTTTGCTTCCGTTAACGCGTTATTCCATCAAAGTAATCTACATTATTGGAAAGACCGGCTGTGATAAACATCAAGGGAGGTCAAATAGATTTTACAGCATCGGGACGCACTGCATTGAGCCGGGATAACAGGGGCTGAACTAATAGGCGCAGCCGCAGTGCACGCGGCACGATGGCCTGGATTGCAGCGGGGCATTGCATGCGCTGTTTCATCGCAATATGGTATTGTATAAGTAATCATGAAGGGGTAAGGTCTTGTGTCTTGTGTTTGTTTTATGCCGGTCGCGGGCAAGTCTTAGGACACCGCGCGAGGCATTTGCCGAACCGAATGGGTGCCAGTGTGTAATCCCACATGGCATCACCTTCTGCTCCACACAAAACTCCGAACCAAGTACCAGTCTCGCCCTTTGCTCGCACTCGACGTCTCTTGACGACCTCACCTTCATCCAACTCACGCGGGCCCAACCCCCTCCTTCTTCGAATTCATGTCGGACCAAACTCGCAACCCATGCTCAACTTCAACTTCAAAGCTCAAGACACTGCGGGAAGCCCGTAGATCTAGAACCTAGAGGCGTAAAGCTTTTCTCTCAAACGACGGAGATTAGCCAGAGGCCAGAACAGTGGAGATTGTTAACAGAGTCAACGAAAAAAAGCACGCTAATTGTACACACAGGCGCGTTGATGCATCACATGAACTGCGGAGGACTAACGCAGAGGATTTACATGAGTACAGATCTCGTTTTTACTTCTTTGGTCTACAAACTGACGATGGACGAAAGCGTGAAGCGGCCAGCCCCGTACTCGACAGGTAAGCATTTGTGTCAAGTATTTCAACTGCCGATTCATTCCGTGGGGATTGGATTCCATGCTAGAATCTTTGAGGCATGAAACAGAATCCAGTGACCAGAGTGTAAAATTTTGTACTGCTTCCAAGAATTTGGCCGCCATAAAAAGAGGGACCGATGTTTCGCATTGCAATTGCCTGTAGAGGACCAGATACAGATGTACTCATATGGGGACTCCTGGACCTTATTGTTATGACAACCTCCTTGAATTGTGTATATGATTCCTCGCCGCAACGGTGTTCACGAGTCGCTCCAGCATACCTACCCCGAATGTGTCGAAAGTATCCAAAAAAGGACCGCATAATGTCAATAAATTAAAGGCCGCGGCAAGGATTAAATAACATTCTAGGTCCAGGTGAGGAAGTGCTTGTGTATGGGAAGTACAGTGCTCACGGCTAACTGGATTATTGCATCGCTGCAGCTCTTGACGTGTGCTGCGATCCCCTGTCACACGCATCAACGCTGAGCATTGCCTCAGGGTGATTAGAACCTACCTCCAGCTCCGGGACATTGGGAGGGAAGGCTCCGCTGTAGCCAACCTTGGAGAAGGCATAGTCAGGTACAGTTCAGAAGATGGCTGTGGACCAATTGACTGGATTATAAGGGATCCAATGATTTACCAATGTAAAGGAAGACAGTGAGTGGAAGAGGTAGAGATGGTGGTAGTCAGGGGTACTACTAGTACTTTGCTTCTGTTTTGCCTTTACTGTACTATTTCGACCGAGTGTTCACCCCATGTCACGCGTCACCACAAGTGTTCACTTTCTTAGGTGTTCAATTCTCGGCAATCCCATCAAAACTACCATAAATGGAAATCCGGCGAATGCCGGAGAGGAATTTTTGGTGTTTTTCGGCCTATTTGAGCCTCGAAAACTCAATGTCACCGTCACCAGTACCCAAAGTGTTCAGTTCAGAGGGCCACGTCACGCGTCACCTGAACACTCGGTCGAAATAGTACAGTAATGAGACGCGTCCGTGATGTGACATCATGTGACACACTTGCTCTCGACACTCATGAACTCTAGTTGGCGGAATCCGGGATCCTCTCGGGGTTCCAACCAATGGCGTGGATCTCGGGGATGACCACAAGGCGCAGCAACAGTTGCTGCGCCGAGACGTAAAATGGAGCACATCGCATCGGTCAGCCGGAGTAGTGGTTTGGAAAAGGATGGCGATGCGTGAGCCACCGTCTTTAAATAATGATTCCCTGTAATATATCATTACCTTCAGATTACGGAACTTCGACGTGCAAGACGAATACCGGGAATTTATACAGGGGAAGGTTCGCTTCCATACTCTGTTCCCGTCCCTGGTTTTCAACTTTCACAGCTCAACGACATGTGGGAACGACACACTCGACATCCTGCAGAAATAGAGGCAGAAGCGCGACAACGGATAGATGCCCAAGAGAATGTCCTTATTTTATTCAGTGAGTAATCCTTCATGGCTCCTGGCGATCCAAGCTGGATTGAAGTCCGCAGGGAAGCTCAGAGAGGGCATCATTTCGTCCAAAAGAGTAGGCCAATTTACCTTGGAAGGTTCGTTTCATTCCCCACGATATCTTTGGCCATTCAACCAGACTTGTCCAGTCTACGAAACTTCTCTGTACCTGGCCGTTATTTTCGACTCTCCTAGGCACATTAGTCCCGTCATCCCTGCGTTGTTGACATATTTCCAGCTCCCGTCAACCGAGCCTCATACAAATAGCGTCGAAACCATTCTGATATGCCTGCTGCATCACCTCGTAGCCGCGTATCCGTCCCAACGCGAGTTTCATTCGCACCTGGCTTCTGTACCGCAGGCAGTTCTCCCGGACGGCTCTGCAGCCCGTGTATGGATAACATCGCTCGCTGGTTGCATTCGGGCACGAAACTACACGAAAATTGACAAAATGACGCAACTTTCTGCCTTGCCTGTCGATGGGCAGGGGAAATCAGCCGTCGACCAAATGGCCGCGCTGTCTCTGTCGCCGGTATCCAACCGGGACCTTCCCCGGAAGCCCTTGTACCATCTAGTCGATTATCTGATTACACTATGGCGACAACCAACTGAGTCCCCGCAGTAGCTGGCATTATTCGCATTTTCCATCATTCGCATTTTCGTCTTCGGAGTTCAAATAGCAATTGTACAATACGCAGTCCGCATCTAATGAAATAAACAGAGTTCATTGGCATTATCTTCCGCGCCGTTAACATTTTTTTGTCCTGCTTTCTACTTCCGTGGATTGCAAAGAAGAACGCGGAAACTCGCGATAACGTGATCTTGGTTGAATTCCGTGGAGGTTCACTTGTCCACCCGCAATATTTTGCACACATGCAATCATTTTCCGGAGGAATTTGTTGATCGTGTTATATTATCTTTTATTCCGCGCGGTACTAGCCCTCACGCAGCTCATTTTCGACCCCCAAGTTGTGTTTGCTTCATTGCTGTAAAACCGGGCTTAGACGTTTCAACTCCTTGAATTTATTGAACGTCGATACCATGATTATATGTTGTCCTTTTGTCACGTTCCCCACAAAAAAACAAATGTCCTAGAATCCGATAAAAGCCTCTATCTATCATATCTATTTGTGACAGGCAAAAACGTGTACGTGGGCAAGACCCGGAACGCTCTGCAGCCGCTGATATCGACGTTGTTAGCCCTGATAAGACTCCGCGACAGAATAACTTACCGGTGGATTCACGAACCAGGCGGTTTCCCATTCCTCCTCCACCCACCGTTTCTTGACAAAGTTATGAACCGGAAGGCCGGCGATCCTCACCAGTTCATCCTCCGCAGCGGTGCCCTTCTCCGACTTTATCATCTTCTCTAGCGTCATGCCCCACTCAGCGAGTGCTGGGAGACATGCAGGAAGGTTCGAAGGCGATGGCGGGGGCGAGGTGTTGCCTGTGAACCCCCACAGGCCGTCCAGCTCTACGCGTGCACGGACGGACTCGGCCACGAGCGCCGGGTGGAAGATCGGGATGCGGGTCCAGATCAGGGTATGTTCTATCTCGGGTGGGACGGAATAGGGCCAGTCATTCTGGATGATGCTGATGTACTGTGGCGGCGTTGACTCGGAGAAGTATGCGGGCGCATCTGCAGGCAGAGGAGGCAGTTCCCTCGGAGCAGAAAGCTCCTCGGTGGAGAGCCGCTCAAAGACGGGTGGAGTCGACATGCCCTTGTCCTGGATCGCGGAGCCCAGGAGAGACAGCGTGTCGGGCCTCCCCCACTGCAGGCGATAATTCATCAGGTAATTGACTGTCGCAAGCAATTACTCTCCGAGAACCAAGAGGAAGGGTAAATCTCACCAATAGACCCGTATTTCTCTTTTATTCCTACGGCCCATAAACTATACCGTTCGTGCAACTTCCGGTCTCGCTTGAGAAGGCCAAGGTCGCCGGAATTGACAAAGCACTTGAGCTCATTCCAGGTGAATTTGGCGGGGTAGTGGGCGAGGAGCTCTTCCCGTGTGGGAGGCCCAGAGCCAAGAGGAACCATGGTTGCGCTGGCAGTGGCCAACGCATCGCCCGTCATGCGGACGTTGGTGGAAGCGAATAAGGACGAAGTGATGGCGGCTGATCGGTCCGAATAACCGACCAGCGCATCGCGTCAAGTTGGATGATGCCTCGAATTTTGTACTTCTCCAGCCACTTTACAACGGAGAATAAAGATATCATGAGGTCTGACTGTATTGCACATTTTACTTTTGTTTCACCGAGGTTTACAAACTATCCAACGCCCATCGATGCCATCTTTCTTCCTAACGTGTCCAAGACCACTCTCCTGCTCCAACCACTGGTCTAGGTCAATGATTGATCCCCCCGGAAGGCCACTCAGGAGACCCAGAGAACGCTCCAACCAGCTTCGAGTGTCTAACCGGGGGTCTACCTGACAGGACAGCTCCCGATAGGCCGCGCGCATCACCGTCCACGCCATCTCTCGCGTTTTATTACGCAGAGAATCGACTAGATGGTAGAAGGCCTTCCGGGGAAGGTCCCGGTTGGATACCGGCGACAGAGACAGCGCGGCCATTTGGTCGACGGCTGATTTCCCCTGCCCATCGACAGGCAAGGCAGAAAGTTGCGTCATTTTGTCAATTTTCGTGTAGTTTCGTGCCCGAATGCAACCAGCGAGCGATGTTATCCATACACGGGCTGCAGAGCCGTCCGGGAGAACTGCCTGCGGTACAGAAGCCAGGTGCGAATGAAACTCGCGTTGGGACGGATACGCGGCTACGAGGTGATGCAGCAGGCATATCAGAATGGTTTCGACGCCATTTGTATGAGGCTCGGTTGACGGGAGCTGGAAATATGTCAATAACGCAGGGATAACGGGACTAATGTGCCTAGGAGAGTCGAAAATAACGGCCAGGTACAGAGAAGTTTCGTAGACTGGACAAGTTTGGTTGAATAGCCAAAGTTATCGTGGGAAATGAAACGAACCTTCCAAGGTAAATTGGCCTACTCTTTTGGACGAAATGATGCCCTCTCTGAGCTTCCCTGCGGACTTCAATCCAGCTTGGATCGCCAGGAGCCATGAAGGATTACTCACTGAATAAAATAAGGACATTTTCTTGGGCATCTATCCGTTGTCGCGCTTCTGCCTCTATTTCTGCAGGATGTCGAGTGTGTCGTTCCCACATGTCGTTGAGCTGTGAAAGTTGAAAACCAGGGACGGGAACAGAGTATGGAAGCGAACCTTCCCCTGTATAAATTCCCGGTATTCGTCTTGCACGTCGAAGTTCCGTAATCTGAAGGCAATAATATATTACAGGGAATCATTATTTAAAGACGGTGGCTCACGCATCGCCATCCTTTTCCAAACCACTACTCCGGCTGACCGATGCGATGTGCTCCATTTTACGCCTCGGCGCAGCAACTGTTGCTGCGCCTTGTGGTAGTCCCCGAGATCCACGCCATTGGTTGGAACCCCGAGAGGCTCCCGGATTCCGCCAACTAGAGTTCATGAGTGTCGAGAGCAAGTGTGTCACATAATGTCACGTCACGGATGCGTCTCATTAAAGGCAAAACAGAAGCAAATACTCCTGACTTGTGTGCCACCATCTCTACCTCCTCCACTCACTGTCTTCCTATATACTGGTAACTCATTGGATCCCTTATAATCCAGTCAATTGGTCCACAGCCATCTTCTGAACTGTACCTGACTCTCCGATTCGCTCGATCAACTTCGCAGCTTGAATATGGACGTTGATATGGAATTCTCCCCTTGCCACCCTCATCCGTCATTGGCACACAACAGAAAAATCACCTTGGAAAATGCCTTTTCTGCCGCAGATTTACTGTTCGCTGTTCGAGACATTGTGTCAGGTGCGAATAGTTGGTATAATCCCGGCTGGAACACCGCTCACACGAGCTGTAGCCCTGAAACATCTACTCGAACAAAAAATCGCACATAAACACATCGCCTTCAATAATCTTCTGATTCAAGGCAGTGGCAACGAGGGCGTTAAAGGCCTCGTTATAGATCTTGATTTTCCCAGCCCAGCGGATGGATCGTCTCGCGATAGAGAAGGATTTGGGGTATGCAACTCGGTAAATTCATTTCCTATCGTTACTCCGTGTCCTCCGAGCTCACGAAAGACCGAGTTCCTCTTTCAATCCGCCCAACAACTGATAGGGCACGGAGAATACACCCGCGAGTACCGCTTTCAGGACGATTTTGAATCTGTCTTCTACGCTCTCTGCTGGGCATGCTACGGCTTTGATCACACCGGCCGGCCAGACAAGTTTCGTCCCGCGTGGATGGCGCAATGGGCGGCTCAGAGGCTCGACGCCAACTCGTTTGGTTATGTGAAGCGAGACTTTAAACGTAACGTTATCGCCATGCACGTGAATCGCTACATGGGATGCCACCGGGATGTTCTCGAAGGTGTCATAGAGGAGCTGCGCGAGTGCTTAACGAGCCCTGCGGGGTACAACGCGGAGGTGGAAGCATACTATGATGCGATCCTCCAGATTCTCGACGTGGGGATTGCAAAACTGAAGGGTAAACTTTGTGGGTCTCAATTGGAGTGTTCAAAGGGGACAACTTCAATCGTCGGCGCAGCTCCTGCAAAGCGGAAATGTTGTAGCCTGGAGGACGAGGAACCTTCGAAGGCCAACAAACGGCTCAAGGTTCCAACACCGGATAGTACGCTGATGGACGACGAGTAGAATCACTGCCTATTGTATTGTAGACCTTGTCAGCTGGTAATTGCAATAGTTCCTTCCACTTCATGATATCAGTGCCCGGATCGCCTTCCGAAGTTTCAACCAAGGTCACGTTATCGTGAACTCGCGCGTCTAGTCTTCCTGGAATCGCTTCTTGCGTCCCATCCCGGAGTCCACGCCCTCCGATGGAAGTGAAAAGAAGGACTAGAAAGAGGGAACGGCGCGGAAGATAATGCCATTGAACTCTGTTTATTTCATTGGATGCGGACTGCGTATTGTACAATTGCTATTTGAACTCCGAAGACGAAAATGCGAATGATGGAAATGCGAATAATGCCAGCCACTGCGGGGACTCAGTTGGTCGTCGCCATAGTGTAATGCGTCGTCGCGAACCCGATGCGCGACTTGGTCACGTCGTAAACGCTGTAGAAGCGCTGTAGGAGAACAGTATGAGCATCGGAAGAAACGAAGGAAGGGAAACAAACCTGGAGGAACGTGAATCCATCTGGAGCGAGCCGCACCGTCAGATTACTTCGGAACGGGCAGAGAAGAAAGAAGGCTTACTGATGAAACAGAGACCGTCGCCGACGCTGATGTCTCCCATGTCGGCGAAGATGAGGCAGATCTTCCCGTCCGGGGCGCCGATGGTGTCGTTCATGCTCCTCGGCCAGAGCTGGGCGTTCTTGGTGAGCTCGTACTTGACCTGGGCGACGAGAAGGTCAGCGCTAGCAGAAGGAGGGAAAGATGAATTATCTACGCCGCCGATGTTGAAGATCATGCTCTGCATGTTGTTGTACTGGTCCTCGGTCACGGTGAGCAGTTGAGTCGAGCTGGGAAATGTCAGTTATGTTTGGGAGAAGAGGTTGGCCGACGAACGGGTCAAGCACGGCGCCGGTCGCCTTCTGGTAGGCCTTGAAGACGGAGCTGGGAAGCATGACGAGAGTGGTGCCGGCTGAAACAAGGTCAGCGCACGTGTATTCGGAGAAATAAAGGTACAGACTGTCGCTGATGCCGCTGCATTGTGCCATAATCTCCTGGCCGCCGTACGAGATGCTCTGATCGATGCCCCAGTATTGGGATGCGGGCGACGTCTTGGTGATGGGCACGTAGTTGAGATCGCCGGTGTACCTGCAGCGAATCAGCATATAGCGGCGTACGAGCCACGAAAATAATACTTGGAGTTGTCAGGTCCACCGAACGAAAGGCAGCCGTTGGGCGCATTGGCAGAGGTGGTCGGCTCGTAGTAGATGCCGATGCATTCCTGCGTAAAATAAATGAAATCGAACCAGAGGAGTTAAAAGCACCCATACCTGGGAAATGAGCTTCTGCTTGAGGAGGTTGTCGGTGACGGTCGCGATGCCGCCTGGGTCGGCGGCGTCGGGCGCCATGGTGCCTAATGAGAGTTAATAAATGTACAGGAAAAGCGCATGGGCTGACCTTTAGTGAGGGAGACTGGACCGATGCCTGCGATGGGGAGTGAGAGTTGAAAATGAGGGCAAAGAAATAAATTACCCAAAATTCCGTCCATGCCGTCCATGTGGTCGGCCTGGTCGGCAACGCCGATGGACTGGTCCTTGATAACGAGCTCGGGGCCGAGCGCGACTTGGTCGGTGTCTGTAGGGGTTAAATGACGGGAAATCCTCAACAGAAACGTCGCGTACATTCCGTGCCCGAGCAAGATCCGAGGCCGTATGTGATTTCCTAGATGGAATGAAGCGAGAACATGCCGATGGAAAGAAGGCATACGAATTTCTTGCGCGTGTCCTGGAAAGGGTTAGACAACGCGACAAACAACGGGGGAAATGTGCTAACCGTGGAAGTGGAAGTCGGCTTGTAAGCTTTGTTGACGGCGGAGATCCAGGTGTTCGAGGAGCCCGTGTCCTGGGAAAAAGTCAGACAGGAAGAACAAGGGTGGATATATGCTCACGATCAACAGAGAATAGTCCGTAGCAGGGGATCCAACGCCAATGGTCGCAAGATAGGTCACAGCTTGGTATGATAGTCAGACAATGAACACGGCGAGATAAATGAACCTACCAGCGTCGGTGACATTGATCGAAGTGGTAGAGTCGGCGGGGCCAGACGATCCACCGCTCGAAGATCCGCCGCCTGAGGATCCGCCGTTGTGGTGGTGTTTCTTCTTGTGGAACGCGGCGGGGCCATGGGGGTGGTGGCCAGCGAGAAAGTGCTTCGCGCGAGCGCTGTCGCGTTGCTTGATCTCCCTAGCGTTCACGACGTTGGTCTTGAAGGATACGTGGACTGATTGGGACATTGTATGGGAGGAGTGGGAGGGAAGGAGTGGTGGAGGGAGATGGGGGTTGGGGAAAGAAAGGCGGCGAGAGGACGCGAGGTATATATACCCCCCGTCGGGACTTGAATATTCGGGAGTTGAATTTTGACGTGAACCTACGTACAACATTCGATCGCCATTTGAGAAGAGTTCTTTTCCTGCTTCTTGTGTTATGTATCTCTTCTTTCTGGAGTACGTAGAAATTGCAAGAGAGCGTCCGGAGCTTTTGGACAAGAAATGGATGTCTAAATTCGCAAAAATCACCGCGCAGAGTTGAATCGCAGACCACTCACTCGAACGTGCATATGTGATATTGTGAAGGAGGTGAAGGGGGGTGAAAGGGCGAAGGAAGGTCTTCTTCCGCGACGTTGAGGCCATCGATTTTGATTCCTGAGAAAATGTATTGAATTCTGCAGGAACTTCGCTGCCTCGACAACCGGCAAAGAAAATTGGCGACGGCCTCTCCAGCATCAGAGTTGATATTGGGACGTGTGCACCGGTGTAAAAAGCAAAGGCGTAACTTCAACACCGATAAAGGTTAACACAGATGAAATTTGTCCCTACAAGGACCTATGCAAACAAAAATCCCCGCTGCTCCGTCCCGATGTCAAACGTAGTTTGCCAAGTAGGGAATCAATATACCTAGCGTTAAATCGGAACAACTTCAAGAGGAAGCTGCGCGGCCTTGCCATCGACGAACGGTTGTAAGGCCGGCGAGAAGTATCTTTCAACCTTGGCGCCCGTATCCCTGAACTCAAAGTTCTTGACCATCGCGCTGACGATAAGCTTGATTTCTTGGATCGCTGAAAGTCGCCGTCGTACGTCAGTTCCGTGCGCGAGAATAAGAGACGTACCCAGGCGCCAGCCAATGCAGTGGCGGGGGCCGTCCGCAAAGTTGGAAACATTGCCCCACGGGCCGCGGGGCAGGTCGTCGCTGGGGGGATTGCTACCACCCTTGAGCCATCGTTCTGGAATGAACTGGGGCGCGTCGGGGCCCCAGACGGTAGTGTCTGTGTTCATAACGAGGAAGGGGATGATGAAGCCCTGGGCTCATTCATCATCAGGAATTCTTTCAACGACCCGGAAGGGACACCCACATCGCCGGCCTTCACAGGGATCGAGGTCACACTCTCACCACTGCGCAAGGTAACAGGATTCTTGAGATGAATAACATCATCGTGAATTGCTACGCGGTGCGTCTCGCGCGAGCCAGGGTGGAGACGGAGACTAGAACGGATTTTAGAACATACATACTTTTATGTTCGATGAACTTACTTACCCTTCACGAGTGACTGCGTCAAGATATGGAAGCGACTCGATGACATCGACGTCAGAGGAATCGGCAGCAAGAATTTCCTGCCGCAACTTCATTTGAACATTAGGATGTTGAGCAAGGTCGTGCAGAATAAGCTGGATGGTGCCGGAGGTTGTCTCGAACCCGGCCATGCTAGAAAGGGTGAGCACCGACTCAAAGACGAGGCTTGTCCGACCCTTACAAGAAGGTTAGGATCTGAAGAACCGAGCGTGAGCATACTTCGTGCCTATATCTAACCAAAAGGACTTGCATTATCAAGGAGCGTCATATCATCCAGTCGTCGCTGACCATCGGGCTTCATTTTACCCTCCCACGACTCACGAACCAAGATGGAAAACATGTCGGTCCCGTCCACGTTGGGAGGCTCTTGGATCATTTTGCGACCAACTTGGCGGATGACCTTCCTCGCGGTAGTCTCTTCCTGGAGCGCCTTTATCGGGAGTTTGGTGACCCACGGGGCGATTCCGATGATAATCGGAGCAAGGAAAGCGGCAAAGCTCGAGAAAAACCCGATGTCGGTCCGCCAAGCGTCAAGAATGGCCTTGCCTTCGGGTGAATCAGGCCCAAAGTCGTAGCCGAAACCCACAGTCCCAATTATGTCTAACCTGTAGACAGTTACAAGTGCATTGATAGGCCGAGACTTATTCCAGCGACTCTGAGAGATACTTACGTGGCACCAGGGAGGTAATCGCACATGTTGAAGACGCCAACGGCTTTGCAGTCGTGCTGGAGTCGACTGATGAGCCGTTCGACACAAGGTATAACATTGGGAGCCATCTTCTTGACCGCCGAGATGCTGTATAAATACCGGATAAATACTCAAATTCGGGTCCGAAGGATACGGAGGAGGTACTAACGAGAACGCAGGTGACACCAGCTTGCGTTGGAACTTGTGCTCGTTACCTTCAGCCCAAAGAATTCCATGGCCGGTAATCTTGGCGATCAGAGGCCGCAATGCGGGAGACTTGACTGCAGCCAGCACTCAGCACAGGGAGAGAATGGACACTGGCACGTACTATAAGTGTATGATTCATCGAATATGTGTTTCACAGCGGAATGATCAGAGATGACCACCTTCAGGTGTATGAGTCGGTACAGGACGTCGCGCCAAGTTCGCACTTACTACATCCTTTTGCCAAAGTGCAGACTTGATGCGATAGATGGGCCCCAACAGCTTTGTCCATCGACCGTACTCGACACCTGCCTCATGTCTTGCGACGAGATAGTCGTGTCCCAGCCACCAGCTTGCTTCCCCTTCCGGCTGCGACATAGTTAATCAATCATACGAAACAGCGAAACAATATCATCACATACGGCGATCGGGAGCTTTCCTCGCACTGACAACCTGTAAGAGATGGAACGAACGATATAGACGAACAAGATGGCGCAAAAGCCCGTGGCGGCAATGGACGCCGAGGAGAGCATCAGGGCAATGGTAGTAAGGAGCTTCCTGTATGTGGACAGGTAGAAGTCGAGAGCTTCGTACGTGAACAGGTTCTCAGGCTGTGAAGCGGCGGTAGTGCGGCGCTGCGCGGACTCGAGAGAGATTAGATAGTGATCTGTGGCGGAGGAAGCACGTCCAATCAACGCTTCTTCACCATGGATTGATTCTGATGGTTGTCCAGTCATCGATAATAGAGGCCAGAATCGACCACAGAATAGGGTCGGTCAAGGTTAATTCGATTCTTGCTCGACTCCGAACTTGGAATAATGTCAAGAAAACATTCTATGGCAGGCTCTGATACTGTAGTCTGCTTTGGAAGGATCTGGTCTCCTGTCTGTTCACGGATTACGTTGGCTTGATTGCAACCATACAAGGCCGGGTGAAAAGAATGGGTTTTGTCAATTTAGGAGTCCAGCGACTCCGGTGAGCATTTCGTATTTCAAGGGAGGTGAAGGGAGGTGAAGGGGTGAAGGAAGGTCTTCTCCCGCGACGTTGAGACCATCAAACTTGATTGCTGAGAAAATGTATTGAATTTTGTAGGATTTTGCTGACTCGTACACACAAGCGAGAAGACCAGCGCCCGAATAAATCCGTCGAGGAAGCGGCATGGGAGTGCAAAAATTCAACACTCCAGAATTAGATGATATCCTTGAAACAGCTGCCTACCGACTAAACCACATCTGAAAACCAGTCTACCAAGTTGTCCTGCACCTCCTTCACCTTGTCTTGAGCCGCATGCAGCGCGATTTGTAGACATTTCTCGTGAATTTCGCCCGATTCAGAGAGATCAAGCGTGGGGATATTACCCTCTGCGAACGCGCGTATGATGCTTTCCGCGAGCATCACCTTCGCCAGCAGATCAGCGCTCTGTAGCTTCAAAACTTGCCCCGCAAGCCCCCCGTCCTTCGCCGTAAGAATGAGCCTCCAAAAGGCCGCGAATGCGTTCTTGCATTTTCCCTTCCGCGCGCAGGAATGATCGTGGATGAGCCGGGGAGGACAGGAGGGGAGTTCTTCGCACAATTTTATCAAGTTATAGTGCCCGGACAAGAGGCGAATCCGCTGGCGCGCGTTGAGTTGAGGATCAGAGTCCCAGACCTCTCTTCCTTTGAGCATCATGGAGTAGTACGCCAGACCGAGGAGCGAGCGCAGATTTAACCGTTCCGCGACGCCGATGGCCACCGCGACAGCTCTGCCTTCGCCGAGGAGCCGTTTCCACTTGGCGACAGCAGCACCCAGGAGCGCCTTGCAATCACACAAGATGGAAAGCTCAGTGATCTGGACGAGGTTTTGCACCGAAGGAGAACCCGCCGTGTTGGAATGGTATGCCGTTAAAGCGGAGAGGGCCCATATCTCAGTGGATCGGAACTGGTACTTGTGCGCGATGCGAGCGAGATGTATGAGCTGGAGGTCGTTGGCCTGGCCGGTCATTGAAAACGCAATCTCCGCTGGCCTTTCATGCGACAGTGAGGATCGAGCAATAACAATTAGGAGTATCGGGGACGCACAGACTATAGAGCGACCACATGAGTGCGCTGAACTCCTCCGCCTTGTCCCCGAGCAATCTAATTGGATTCTCGTCGCTTTCGCCCTCCGAGTTGCTGGACATTAGCGTGTCTTCTGTGTTCTGCGTGTATGCTTCGAGGGAGAACATGCTGTCGAAAGTAGACTTGTCCTTTATGAGCATCGAGCGATGGACCTACCAGTTCTTGAGTAAAGATAAAGATGCCGGCAAGAGAAGACAGACCTTGAACAGAGTGTTTTCGACCTGGAGCACAATATTACCATCCAATATGTAGTGCGTCGGGTCTCTTGTGGGAGGGACTTCGGGGGCAGATACGGCCATCATCGTGTGGAGGTTGCCTTTGAAGTCAAGCTGTGTCCAGCTGGCGAAAGGCAGGAACAGGATGTGGTCCGCTGTAAAGAGTTGGGGCTGATTTGATGCAACAGTGCCACCCGGCCCGCGGCCCGTAGTCCCGATTATGTATCAACGTTCAACCAACCTGCTCGCGTTATCTCTTAGAGAAACAGAGGTTACGCTAACCGGAGCCGAGGCTCCAAAGAAGTTCTCGAGTGTGGGCTACACACATATAGTAGTACGAAGAGAATAACCTGAAGTAGTTGAAAAAACAATCCTAACAATAAGAAAAAGGGTGAAGGAGGGCGGGCGAAGAACGAATGGGTAGCCGATGGCTGCCCGCGAGGGAGTAATCAGAGTCTGGCAATAAATTTTCTCGTGCCAAAGTCGCTCACCTGGAATATCCGAGTGTGTTCAAGTGATGAATGGCGAAGCCAAGATTTCGCTGAACCACGCTGGATAAAAATATAATTTGGAAGAGTGCCAGCTGTTAGAACTCAAGTCACGCTAGAATTCAGCTCCCAACCCTATTTTCGAAGGCATTGAAGAGACAAGATTAAGCACTACAGCAGTAAGCAATAATTAGTACGAGAAGAGAGAAATTAAAGGGACCAGGTACGCAAGGGAAAGGTACAAGGGGCAAAGGGCAAAGATACATTGCGAGCGCATATAAGAGAGAAAGGCCAGATTGGACGGCAATGGGAAGTGCGAGCACGTAATAGACGGCGCGTCACGGTCCTCCTGCTATCACCAGCCTCAGATGCGAAAGTGCCCTTACAGGGAACGAGATTTTGGAAAAAATTAACAACGGATCGCGTAATGATCCAGAATATGTACATTCACTGCATGAAGAAGGTCAAAATTAGACAAGAGGATCGCGAAGCGATTTGCTTGTGAAGATCAAAATGAGCGGGGGCAAGATCCCTCACGTTTGACCCGTATATAAGCAGTCGGCATCCGCTCCGTAAAGGAAGCACCAAAGTATACAACGCGAGGAAGGGGAGGTGAAGACAGAGTGAAGCTCCGAGAATGGCATGCCAAGACGGTCATGGGGAAGTCGCATACAATCGGCGAGGCTGATTGGCGAGCGGGTAGGCGCAGAGGCCTACGAAAAGCTTCCTTACCCTCGGAACCCGGCTTTACGACCAACGTTCAACGTTCAACTTCCGCCGCACCTTAACGTTAACGTTCAACGTTCGACTGCGATGGATATTCTCGGTACAGGTGAAATGTCCGAGTCGAGGAAGAATATGAGACGATTTACACGACCGCCTTCGCGCTCTCCGTCAGGATCTTATTCAACCCTTCCCGCTTCTCGCACGCGTCAAACTTGAAGCTCGCCGCAATCTTATCCAACTCGTCCATATCCTTCCCCACAAAATATTCCGCCCACTCCTTGATGAGGAACTCACTGACCAGGATGCTGCGCGAGATCATCGCGACACGATCTGGGAGCCGCCACACCGGGTGCGGGTATATCTCTCGGTTCTCGGGCGGGACCTCCTCGAGGATGTGGTCGATTAGTGGCTTGTAGATGTGCTTGACGGTGGTGTCGTCCGCGCCCCATTGGTCCACCGCCAGGCGGTGCTTCTTGGCGAGGAAATCGCGCAGGAGCGTCATGTACGGCGTTGAGGTAGAGACGTAGACCATGCCTTGCGGAATTGCGTCCGAGTTGGATGATACGAGGAAGAGAAGAAAGGAAACTCACCCTGGAAACCGATGTCTTTGTAAAGCCAGATAGACCAGCTCAGACGATCCTGGACGCGATCAGCATATATTTATGGCGAATTAAATGCACGAACTTTGTTGTAGATCTCCAGTTGGTCTTTGAGGACGTGGAACCTTGTGTCATTGATTTTCTCAGTCTCCTCACCCTCGTACTGCTTCCGCGCATACACAGGGCCCCATTCCCCGTTCCACACACACAACTCGCGCTCGTCCATCCATTCCCTCTTTTTCTCGTAGGTACGCTGCATGCGGAGCCGCTGCTGCTCATTCCCGATGTACGGCTCGTGCGACGCCGGGAATCCGAACGGCGAATAGTCGTGGATGGAGTACGCGGTGTTGTCCCAGTTCTTGTGCGAGTCGCCAAAGTGAGAGAAATCTTGCGCCCATGTATTGCCGTCGAAGAATATTATGTGGTTAGCGTCTACCGCTCGGATCGCGCTGTGAATTTTGTGGTAGAACGAGACCACGCGGGTGTGCATGGGGTCAGTGGGCTCGTTGAGGGGATTATACCCTGCCCAAGTCAGCGGAAAATAGCATATTAAGAAGAGGAATTCTGACCTGCGATCCATTTGTTGGATTTGTAGTGCTCGGCGAACTTCTCCCAAAGCCATATCGTACGGTCCTGGAAATCCTTATGAACCCAAACTGATTTCAGTGGTTAACGTTTAGTCCCCCGTTGTTTAGATAATTGAAGCGCACAATTTGCAAGATGTCCCCCGTGGTCAGAGTGCCAGCCAACGTTTTGTCCTGGTACATCGTGGGTGAGGAGCCTGCAAAGACCGGTTTAAAGGCTGACCTCCTGGGGCTGTATGAAGGTCGAGGATGGTATAGATGTTGTGTGATGCGCAGAGCTCTATCACACGATCGAGATGCTTGAAGCCTGATTCCTTGAGGACCCGAGGGTTCATATCGTCTACGAAGGAATCAAACCAACCCGGCATCAAAGCCACGGTATTTCCCGACCTTCAAAATGGTGGTAATTGAAGGGAAGGCGAATGCAGTTGAGGCCAAGGCTGCTGAAAAACTTGGCGTCGTCATTCATGAAAAAATACTCGAGGAACTACGCAAGTCAGCTGGAGAACACGACCCCGATTGAATCCTACTCGGTAAATACGCACCTTGTCAAAGAAGAATTCGGATTTTTCCTGCCCGATCGCCTCTGCGAGAGCCTGGCGAATCTGGAACTCGCAGCCCGGGTAGCCTGTGGGTTGAATAAACGGATATCCGGGGTGAATACTGTAAAATTAGGGACACGCCTGAAATGAAATTCTCCATGCTACGACAGTGAGTGAACGGATCGGACGAGATCGCGCCGCGACAGCGTACTTCATCCAACCACCGAGACCCGCGCCACGGAGAATGACTTCTTTCCCATCCTCGTCGACGATCTTGGTTCCGGAGACCTTCAAGAGAGACATAGGCGTTGCAGCAAGAGAGTCAGAAGAGGAAAGGAGGTAGAGGGACCGGCTGAGGAATATATGTCCGCTATTTCCCCGAAAGTTCGAAACTGGTCTCATGCTCATTCATCGGTCCGAGGCGCCGGTTGGGACCGATTTTACGACTGGAGGATGTGTGAGAAGGAGGGCTTCCGCCAAAGGTGTTCTCATAGCAGTCCATGGCGGTCGTTTCAGTTTGAAGTAATTTGGAAGGCACAATCGGCTGTGTCCGGATCATCGTGGCTGTGGACCCGTTTTCTTCCTGGACCGCAACCAAACCGCAGCATTGGCAATTACAACGGTGACTTCCCCTGCGGCGGTTTACAGTGTCCAAGGAGGATTCGGAGATCCGCCGAATTCCTGTTTTGGTCACCGTGAATGTGAGGTAAGTCCGTTTCAAGCTCGTTCACCCCGAGTTTGCCCAGTGTACCGCCGCGGCTGGAGTTCCATTGCCGATTTTTTGTTTTGCAGACCTTGATTATAATGTTCCTTCGGGAAATCAACGCAAACAGGGCTCCCTGAACGTGTTAAGGGGGTCTCGGTATACAACTGTGTTGACGTCGTGCCGGAGATTGTCTTCTCGTGCTCAAAGGTTTACACCGGCCAAACAACTCGTCATTTCTTAGATCTCCAAGCACGATTCGACTGAAAGACGGTTGCTTTTCTCTCCGGTCCCGGGAAACGTGGACTTGGGAACGTGCGGCGAAGCACTACGATGTCATAAGTTCAGGCTGACGTCACCTGAAGAAAACTGCCTAATACGGCGAGATGGATGATTCCTTTGGTATGGTTACACAAGATTACACAGAGTCCGACGGTCGGCCAACTGGCCCCGAACTCTCCTGAATTCGCAACCTGGTAACTTCCCGGTTGTCGCTACTATTTATGTCCCGTCCGTTTATCGGTCGTACGTGCGCAACCCTGCGCAACCCTGGTTTTGGACAGCACGAAGGTGCGGGGAAATGGAGACTTGCGGGGTAAGCATGCCTGTCTTATCAATTCGGTGATGCTAAAATTAAAAAGACCTGTGAATCACTGGCAAACGCCGACCACCGACTATCGCAAGATAAGACTAAATATAGATTATTTCTCTGACTCTACGTCTCTCTACGTCGTGGTGACACCATTCAGCAGCATTTGGGCCCGCTTCCCCCACCAGAAATAGTCGATATGTGCGACCTTACGACATACGTGCGACCTCCCGGTTTAAAATACAACAAAAACTTCCTGGTTGCCTGGATATGGGCTTCCCTGGGAGCGCCCAGTAGCGCCCACGGTAGCTCCAGTCAACGTCATAACGGCTAAACTCTAGCTCCTGAGGCACAGGTATCCAAATATAATGCTCAGTCGCCGCCGAGCATGAGGTCGTGCCAAATTTGGCAGTCTTCCCTCAGATTTTGTTCGTTTATCTGCTGTTGCTGATGACGCCCGTCCGGCCCAATCACTCTGATGACGATCGTGTGGACTGGGTGGGGTTATGCTGTGGCCTATAAAGGTTGGCTGGGATGGGAATGGTTGTCTTGTCTCACTTCTCTCCCACTTTCAACCCTACTACCCACTTCACGCCTTGGATTCATGCCCCACTTCGTCATCAAAGCTCTACCTTTCACCACCCGCGTCGCCCATGGCGCAAAGAACATTCTCGCCGCCGACCAGGCCCGCGCCAAGAAGCTGCTGGCCGGCCTCCATCCCCACTGGCCCAGTAGCTTTCCATTCTCGACACAAGGCTCACCACCACCGTCACATGCCCGTGCACCGGTCGGGCGCGGAAAATGTGACCGGTGACCCCCAAGTCTCTGCAGCAGCCGGAGCCGACTCGGTGGACGTGACTGACGCCGCCGTTACCTACACTATGACTGTGGGGGTTGGTTCACCTGCGACTGACTACACGCTTCTCATTGATACCGGTCGGCAACATTCAATCTTCTTTCGAGCGACCGCTGATCGATTTCCAGGGAGTTCGAACACCTGGATTGGTGCAGACAAGCCCTACAATCCGACGTCGACCAGCACGGTTCGTCCCGAGTTTCAACTCCCCGTTTAGTCGATATTTATATGTTGCGTCGCAGGATACCCGCAACACCGTTGTACGTACTATCGTCCCTCCAGTGGCTCGTTCCTGAATGTTATTCTCGTAGAGCGTCAGTTACGGCTCTGGATCGGTGAGTCAACAACTTCTCGACTCCAAAATTTCGCTCATGATTACCTAAAGTTTACTGGAACCGAATGTATGCAATTCTCGCCTCTAGTTGAACACTGACACTGAATTCGAACCAAGACACCGACCAAGTGACTCTTGGACCCGGTCTGGTCATTCAGAACCAGTCGATTGGAGTTAGCTCCCAAGCCACTGGATTCAACGATGTCGATGGAATTTTCGGGTGACTTTGCATCCCTTGCTATCTATGTTCAACTTTGATTGATGTTTAATTCGGTAGCATCGGTCCCGTAGATTTGACTACCGGCACAGTTGGATCGACCACAAGCGTCCCTACTGTTACAGACAACCTGTTCAAGCAGGGAACGATCCCACTTGAATCCATCGGCATTTCATATGTTCCCACGGCGTCGGCTACCAACGCCGCGAATGGAGAGCTCACATTCGGTGGAACCGACTCTACGAAATTCACCGGGGAAATCTCCTATGTGCCCATCACGCAGACTTCTCCTGCGAGCAAGTAAGTATTCCCAAGTCCTTTCTGAATTATCAGCTCACCATTTTTAGCTACTGGGGAATCGATCAGACTATCACGCGAGTTCCCAGCCTTGTTCTAATTCGTTTTCAGCGCTTACATTTATTTTTTCCAGTTACGGAACCGACACCACGATTTTAGATCTAACGGCTGGGATCGTCGACACCGGAACGACCCTGCTTTTGATTGCTACGGATGCATTCCAGGCATACCAGCAGGCAACCGGCGCAACTCCGGACCGGTGAGCGAAGCAAAGACTTCCATCTCCCATTCCTAATTCTTCTCTTGCAGCACCACCGGGCTGCTTACTGTCACGGAAGAGCAGTTTGATCAAATGCAGAGCTTGTTTTTCCAGATTGGAGATGTAAGCAGGCTGAATCTCGTACGAATCAACCAGACTGAACCTTGGATTCCTAGACAACCCTTGAGTTAACCCCAAATGCCCAAATCTGGCCTCGTGCATTGAACTCCACCCTTGGAGGCACTGAGGGCAATATCTACCTCATTACCGCCGACTTGGGCAGCAACAGTGGATCCGGGCTCGACTTCATTGGTTTGTTCTGCATCGTCCTACTCATGATGTCGTCGCTGATGAATGATCGCCTCAGACGGGTTTGGATTCCTCCAGGTTTGTTTCGCCCCGCGCCAGTTAAAATTTTCCCTTCTGATGATATTCTCCAGCGCTTCTATTCTGTATTTGATACGACCAACTCGCGGGTCGGCTTCGCCACCACAGAATTTACGGATGCCACTACGAACTGAACGACTTTGCACCATGAGGTGAACGGACCCTTTTCTTCACAGGGACTTGTACAATACCAGAACATTGTTTGTATGTGACTTGACGATCTTTTAATGAATGCTCTGGTTTTACATACATTCCGAGGCGTTTCAGGCTTGGGCATACACAATATTCAAACACTTCCTTCAACCTCGTCTCTTTCTACAAATTCGAGGTGGCTCGGCGACATCTCGTCAAGTGGAAATGATATCCAGCAGGCGCGCCTTTGACGTCCATTGTTCCTGCCACGGTGTTCTCGTCGACATAGCGGAAATGGTCAATCACGGGCTTATCGTCGTACACCATCGCGGCGGAAACTACACCGCGGTATTTAATTTCGCGGACCTACACGGTGTAGAATCAGATTGGCCGGCCAGGGCTTTAGTTCACTGTCACGTACCCGAGCGCGGCCATATTCCTCAAGGACCGTGCGTTTCCCACCCTCGCCGCGAACGATGATGGGATCAACGTCCTCCTCGGTGTGAAATGTCTTGCCCAACCAGTTAATACTCTTCAACGCCTGGGTGGTGGGATGGCCTGTATCGAAGTCGCTTCCTTCCCATTCACCCATCAAGAATGAAGGCTGGATGGGCTTGAGCTGGTCGAATAATTTCGTGGCAGCTGCTTCGGTAGTTTTGCCGCCAGTTTTTATCAACCCCAGATACACTTGTTCAGGTCTGATCTAGTGGTTAGTATGGGACTGGAAAGTCTGGAGAGACGTACGACGACATTGGATGGTGGGGGAATAGAAGGATCTGCGGGGGGAAATGCCTGTCATTTATGCTTTGTTATATGTAGCTACGGCGGCCGAGAGAACTGTCATGGGACCACGCTGACGAATCGAGGCCTTGGATCCTTCACATCATTATGAATAAGGGCGGGATGAAGGTGTGGACGCCACACGCATCGTGAAATATCGGTAATACTAATTCCACAGTCGAATTTCAACACGGTCACGTGAGCGCGTTTCTCGTGCAGACTCGAGACGGCTTTAGGATTGGCATGGGATGGAAATCGACGCGAGCTGTACTATTCCGTGTTCAAGCCTTACGACACTTCTTACACTCACTCGATATACTCACCTGGGGCTAAAAATTCCGTGCAAATGGTGGTTGAAATTAGAAAATCACGCGAACACAAATATACACTGACTCTCGCCAAGATTTGGAGTCTACACTTACTCGACGAAGTTTATCGTCGGGAAAGTGGGTAGATATAACGCTAGAAACCAAATGGAGACGTGATCCAATGCTTACAGCATGACGTCATGGGAAACGGACATACAAAAATCCGACTCCATTCGCCGCAAGCGTCATTCATCTTTCTCCACAACCACCACCACCACTACCACAAATGTCTTCCGTTGTAACCGATACCAGGCCTGTTCACTCTGAAGCGCCCGCCACCACACAGACGATGCCAGAGCAAGGTTAGCAGTGGAACGCGGCTTGAATAGACCATCATATTAACAAAATTCCAGGCCAGGCACCCAACAGCGCCCAAGATTCTACCCAACCT
Source organism: Mycena vulgaris (assembly GCA_029204335.1). NCBI lineage: Eukaryota > Fungi > Basidiomycota > Agaricomycetes > Agaricales > Mycenaceae > Mycena > Mycena vulgaris. The sequence goes on from JARGYA010000025.1 coordinate 752,216, forward strand.
CCGATTGTGCCCTTCAAGGAGCGCGTAATAGGTCCGAAACTTACCTTTTGTTCGAGTGATACACTAATTCGTCGCGAATAGGTGTAGCCCAGGTTCGTCCAACATCACTTGTCTTAGATGAGCCTTTCTGAGGATAGTCATGATTCAGAAAACCCGCGGAACGGTATGTGTTGTGTATTTCAAAGTCGCATCGACCGCTCATTTGTGAATTCAGCTCCTTGGAAAGGTGATTGTTCCGAGAATTAAAAGATTAGAATATTGATATGATCTAGCCTGAATTGAAAGAGCACGGAGAGAAGATCCTACAAGGTGAAGCCAGCATCCACGATGAACCACAGTCGGCATGATTTCTTTTTGACCTATTAACGTACGTTTGGTTCCTCCTTATCCCAACGCCTACTTGATTGACGTCGAACCTCAGTCGTAATATCCAATGTACATTATACCTCAGTCATGTATCGTTTTCCAATTGATGCATACGTCATGGTTCAGCGATCCAAAGTTTTCCTAACCCCTGTCGAACTATGCATTTTCCGGGGACCGTTGTAAGCACTGTTTCTCTGTTCCAAATGGACATTGAAAGCCAAACCAACCCAACCTCTTCAATCGATCTCCATCCGAGTTAACCGACGCCGCTCCTTTATATGATCTTCGAGGGCAGCCATCGCCTCCTTGGTGGCGTCTGAGATCATTTTCTCCCTACTGGGCTTGTGCTTCGACGGGTCCACCGAGTTTTTGTACCCGCCAAACAGTCCGTCTAGGGCCCATAGATGGGCAGAGCTCGTCAGCATCGTGTCCTCCGAAGGGATGAGCTCGCTAAGATAGGGCTGCAACAACGGATGTTTGAGGAGGAAAGGATAATATCGACCGTTGATAAGGGCGAGGGACATGACAGCTTCGTGTCCGGGAGCAAGGATCGGGCGGAATTTGTAGCCCATGGGTGGAGGAGGAAGTGGAAAAGGGAGGATTTCTCCCGAGGACGCCGGCCCTGGGAACTTGGCGGACGGCCGAGTCGATGGGCCAATGGAAGTAGACTCGACGTTTCGCGGCAGATTTGGGTCCTCCCAGTCCGAATCGGCCAATTCGTAAAGCATACCGCTGACACGGCATTCGCGTTTCGCACCGGCATCCTCGTCTACGACGAAAATCGTCTCTATCTTCATGAAAACACCCCGCTCAATGGCCCCATATTTCGAAGGATCGTCTCCTCTGGATTCATCAAATTCATGTGCCGCCTTCTTTCGTTTTCCGAGACCCGATGGAGCGAAGATTTGCTGGGCGCCACCAGGAGCCAAGCAGCTTCGAGGGACTTTGAGCCGGACCAAATCATCGGCCCAGATGTGTTCTCCCCCCCACCAAATTCCCTGGAACCTCCTTTGGTTCAAGAAGCGAACTGGCGGCGAAGGAATAGGACCACGGCTGGGATCAGGGCTATTCATCGATCCAAGGTATGCGTTGTTGGTACCGGCAGATTCGGTAGCAGACTGGAGGGCCGAGTTAGACGGAATGGGCCGCGCTGGAGCTGAAGCTACGCTCAATTTGGCTTCCCAATCGTCTGTAAGGCACCAGAATGTAGAAAGCATTGAGGATATCTGGAGAGCCACCGCCAATGGGGTCAAAGTATCCCCGAAAGCAGGGACTGGGGCAGGCGGAGGGGGGCAAGGATCAAAATTGGCAAGTTTTTCTGGGCTCAAGTCCCAGTCGTCCACGGGACGCTCTGCCATTTCGCGCAAAATGGCACCTGAAACGAGATGTGATTGGTAGGGGATGACCACACTGTCTGGAACAATGTATGCCCGAGAAATAGCCAAAAATTGCACCTTGTATACTGTATGAGGAATCCATGGTGTATCGGCCTGAGCCTCTGCATGGATACTCAATTTCACCTCGTCAATGATGGCGGGCCAAAATTTTATGACATCTGCTTCGGTATTCTGAGGTCCTGGGATCTGGGTTTGGAGAGCGCACCAGACCAACTCGCCCTCTCTAAACCACCGGGGAACGCCTCCCTCTGAAGGAGGTTGGCAGGCATCCCGGAGGTCGTTCTCGCGCTCCACCAGCATCATGTTCTTCGTCTGAATCTGAGGCGACCCCTTCACAATATTGTTTTTCTGGACGGCGGCAGAGACCTTAGCGTTTTTCAAACGGTCCACACGAGGCTTCGAGACATTTTTCTTCTGCTCGGGTTTCTCAGGCTTAAGCCGCGAAGGCCGGGATGGTGATGGAGGGTTTCCAATCGAGGACGTTATCTTGCGGTGGGGTTTAATTCTGGAGCAGTATTTGCACTTGCATTGATCGCTGCCATCCCCCATGAGCCAGAGCGCATGAGGGATGAATTCTTGCACAGAACGAAAGCGAGACTTGCCAAGCGTCGGCGGACCTTCGCAAATCCTCGTCAGGTCAGGTCACATATCCGTGGCATAGTAAACCAACCAAAGAGATAGACATCGTGCCTTGGATTGTCAGCCTTGCCATTGTTGTGGTCAAACAAACGGTAGCCGCTGGGGAAGTCTCTGAAGACATGAGGCTGTCCGCCTGAAGATGTTTAAAACGTGCCAAAGATTTCAACATGTGGAACTCACTTGTCAGCTTCAATGCTTCAGAAATCGCATCCCCAGCGCCAACGCGCCATTTGACAGAGAGAGGCTCATCCAGGCCGACTGGCTGCATGTAATTTACGTTCCCCTTCTCATCGACCTTTCGCGTGGTGTTCTGCGGCCAGTAAGTAGGATCACCATCTGAACGGGGAAAATCGATGAAAGTAAGGTTGGGGGGTAGTGCGTGCTTAGTTGAGCGGTTTCTGTGGGGTCCGGACATGATATGGTGCAGCCGGATAAGAGGCACTGCTTGGGCACTGCCACAAATGAACACCAGCCACGTGACTTCCCTATCTCGATTCTTCGTCTGCACTGACTACATGGCGAAACTCTGCCGAAGATGAATCAAACCCGTGGCGTCTTGGGTGCTGCGCGTTGCTACGCTGGCAGCCGGTCGAGATTCTGCAGGACAATAGGATGGTCATCGTACAAATTCAACATCGATTGAGGCTTAGACTCGGAGTCAGCACAAGACCCAGATCTTTCTGATTTTCATGTCATCCATTCTCATGGGGTGATCGATATGGAGACTGATTCCTCCCGAACCGATGGGCCGCACAACTCGCAGCCAGCACCAGTTGAATCCTAGTATCTCGTAGGCAGACGCTTCCGCAAAAGAGCTCGTACCTCGTTTGTTGCTTCCTCTCTCTTTTGGAAATCGAGGTGATGGTCAGCGAATCCCCACCAACGTTGCCATTGAACTTTTAGAGACACCGGATCGGAAACAAATATTGGATTCTCAGTGTGCATCATGACCAGGGTCAAGAAGAGCGGGGAAATAAAACTTAATTATAATTCTGTCAAATGCGTGCATAGAGGCGCATATGTTACTTAACAGATTAATTGGATCTACTGGTATTGAATATGAACATGTTGAACGATGGCACGAAAACTCCAAGCCGTGGTCGAATATGGGAGAAGTGGAGGAAGATGCAGTAAACCAGGTTCCTGGCGAGTCTTTGTTGAATATGGTACATAGAACTTTATGGAGGATGATAAAACGACACTGATTTTTTATCGAACATGAAAGTGGTGCTGAAATGCATCAACAATATGCTGGGCCGGGCCCCGGGCAGAGTCTGGACGGCTCCCTGCCAATCGCTTCGTCCACAATGTTTTCCTCAAGCAACTTCTCTTCTGCTCGACGATTCGTGATTATGCGCTCCCTGATCTGCATGATCAGGAGCACTAGATCCATGCCCAACGCCTGGAACTCCATGGGGGTCAAGGGCTGTTCGCGTGTGCAGACCTCGATGTATGCGTCTCTCGCCCCGTAGCGACCAAGATAATCATACTCGCAGAGCTTAATCTTCTCGATGGCATCGAGCTTGGCACGCCCCAAATGACGGAGCGCCATGTTCTTGATCTGAGTCATCTTTCACATGTCGGCGAGCTTGAGGATGTCGCGCCACGCAGTAATCGGCGCATAATAATGTTGGATAACGCTTCCCGGAGATCGTTAGTAGGAAGGAACATCGTCCGAGATGAGCGCTTACGGGTTATAATACACCCAGAGGAGATGCTCGAACTCCTCCTTGGTAACACCATGCAAAATGGGGTCTGGCGGGGGTCCCAGTGTCGACTACCCTTGTAAAAATTTTGCGCAACACAGGGGAGTCGCGGCACAGGAAGAAGCGGGGAACTGTATATTTGTTTCCTTCGACCTGCTTCTCCTTAGCACAAGACACGTTGAAGATGTAAGGGGGACCACAATCATGTTGACAGTGGAAGAATTAAATGAATCCAAAGAGATAGGTTTAAATTCCATGTTGGGGTTACAAGTCGATGTGGTTGGGGAGAGACAAGGCGTGAATGTCTAAAAGAACGAGGTTAGGGCACGAGGATAGAGCATGCAGCCCATGAATAGCTCGCATGGGAATGTTCCCTGGCAGTAACTCATTGATCCGCAAGGAATTTGGGGAATGAGCAGCTGGATGCTCCAAGTGGCATCTGTGAGCACGGCTTGGATTGCAGGTGGGAGTGCAGTGGCGATGGTGAAATTTGGCTTGCTTTCAAAATAGGCGAACTGCTACACATGAGTCGTGCAGTCGCACTCTCCTATCTATCGATAACCAGCATATGCTCTTCTGAGCGTCTAAAGAAGCAGGTTAGAACAAGGCATGCACACCAGTTTTATCCTGGTTCTTATCTCAGCACTCACCCTCTTTATAAAATGATCCTTTTGAACTCCGCCATCTCTACTCAATCATTCCCACAATGCCGGGTAGTCTGCCGAGCCGGCGCCCTGCGTACCATGACTTCCGGTCTGATTCGGGATGAATGCCGCAATTCGCCGGTCCCGCCCAATTACCTTCTGAATCACCTCCTATCACTTCAAATATAAGATAGGATTATTTTTAATCGTTCTTCAGTACAGGCACAATACATCTCAAGTCTTCCAAATTCATGCCTAACGGAAGAACAAGAGAGGTGGGCCCTACCAATTCGGTTTAGATAAGTAGACATTGGCGCATGCGGTTGACCGGCTCTCCAAAAGTTTAACATTCATGTCCCATGTTCCAAAGACTTGGAACTGATGAGCCAAAAGCGGAGCGTAAAAAGGCTTCAACCGGACACCCGTAATGTTATAAAGAGAGAGAAGTACCATGCTACATACCAATAGAGTCTGGCAGGCGATCTACCATCTTTGGTTCAAGCTCGAAAGTAACATTGGCTCAATCCAAAGAAAATTCCATTCACATTTCTATTATGGTGGCTCTGTCACTCAACCGTGCACCCCCAACCCATCGAGTAGTCCCATGCCCCCCTGGACCTTGAATTCGAGAATCTAAACTCAGTCTTCGAGTTCTGAGATGAATCACAGATATGCTTACATTAACATCGCCCCAGTTGAACGAATGCACTTAGGAATCAATCGACAACGCAGTCCGGGCAGATGTGTGCTCCGACGGGGCATGCACAAAGACTTCGAGGGGCGCTCGCGCCACGCGCAGCAGCCGCGGCCGCATTGGCATGGAGGGTGAAGACGGCGAGGATGAGAGCCACGGCAGAGAAAACGTTGGAAAGCTGCATTTAAGGTATTTGTTTGAGGTACCCGGTTGGTAGGCTCCAAGCTGCTCTTATACAAAACTAGGGCGCTATTTCGACGAAAATGATGTTATTGAATTATGAAACCTGATGATTACTAGATCCCGCCGTCTGCAGCCGACGAGTGCAATATATTTACCTGTCAGATACATCATTAGATAGCCACCGCCCCCTGATATTAATCATAATACAAACGTGCCAGCATGGTGTTCTCGTGAACGCGCGTCGCGGAAGAACTGAACCCCCTCGCTAATTTATAAATTTGACGTGGACAGAGCGCGACTAAAACCGACTTGAGGTGAACCACAACACCGTCCCTGGTTTCATGGACAACCGTCTCCGATTTTCAATTATGGGAACGCGACCCAGAGCCTCGCGAATTAAAATTTCGTGATTAATCGGCCGAACCCGGTTTGACACTGATCACGTGGTCGCGCCTCGCCTCACGACGAGCTGGACGTTCTTGACGCTATCCACGACGACCTCGCCGTCACTATGACTCCCACAGAAACCGTTGAATACCTACCAGGCGCCGGTCCCCTTCCACAAGCCCACAGGCTGGCTCGCGTACAGTCTGCGCGAGCCGCTCGAGCGCGTGCTCAGCTGGCGCATCAAGGACGCGGGAGTTGCCTGAGTATCGGAATGGTGGGTGTGGTTTTCTTTCGTTTTTTCGTTCGTTTATCGTCATGGCTTCCTTCTTATTGCAGGCAATTGTGGGGCAGTGGGGCTCATTTTCATTTGAGGGAGAGCGAGGAAAATACGTGGGGTCGGACACTGTTCTGTCTGGCTGCCGGCATACTCTTTCTCCTCAATTTCTGTGCCGTACACACGTGCCGATGGCTTCGTTGGCGGCGCCCGTGCGCAAGCCGGCGCCGCGGCGGATGTGTACAATCCGCAGGTCATCGCCGCCATGGACACCCGTGCCGTCTCCCATGCTGGCGCACAGCGCGCTGCCCAGATCATGATGTCGTACGATCCGCATTCCGCGCTTGTGTACCGCCCGCCCGCTCTCGCTGCACAGGAGCGCGACAACGCCTTCGTGTACAACCCACCTGCCTCGAGAACGGTTCTGCGTACAGCCCGCAAGCCGGCGCCGGCGAGGAGCATGACCACATTAATATTCTCGCCTACCATCCGCATCCCGTCACAGAGCACACCAACGGCCTTGTGGGTATGGGTGCGCAGCGCAGCAACGGGTTTGCGTACGACGCGCATCCCGTCGCCGCGGCCACGAATACCCGGCACGAGAACGTCTTCGTGTACAACCCGCATATTCATTGACACCTCGCCGCCGCGGACGCGCATGCCCAGGCCTACTACCCGCATCCCATCGCCGCCCACGAACGGCTTCGCTAGCATGCGTTCCAGCGTGCCTTCTGGCGCGCCCGCGGCCGCAGGAGCAGCAGCAGGAGCGTGGGGAGAGGAGCGATGGGGAGGGGGCGGGTTATGCATCGGTAGCAGACAGGAGGGCCGAGTTAGACGGAATGGGCCGCGCTGGAGCTGCCAGTGAAGCTACGCTCAATTTGACTTCCCAATCATCTGTGAGACACCAGAGTGTAGAAAGCATTGAGGATATCTGGAGAGCCACCGCCAATGGGGTCAAAGTATCCCCGAAAGCAGGGACTGGGGCAGGCGGAGGGGGGCAAGGATCAAATTTGGGGAGTTTTTCTGGGCTCAAGTCCCAGTCGTCCACGGGACGCTCTGCCATTTCGCGTAAAATGGCACCGGAAACGAGATGTGATTGGTAGGGGATGACCACACTGTCTGGGATAATGTATGCCCGAGAAATAGCCAAAAATTGCATCTTGTATATTGTACGAGGAATCCATGGTTCATCGGCGGTCTGAACACTCAATTTCACCTCGTCAATGATGGCGGGCCAAAATTTTATGACATCTGCTTCGGTATTCTGAGGTCCTGGGATCTGGGTTTGGAGAGCGCACCAGACCAACTCGCCCTCTCTAAACCACCGGGGCACGCCTCCCTCCGAAGGAGGTTGGCAGACATCCCGGAGGTCGTTCTCGCGCTCCACCAGCACCATATTCTTCGTCTGAATATGAGGCGAGCGCTTCACAATATTGTTTTTTTGGACGGCGGCAGAGACCTTAGCGTTTTATAACCGGCCACACGAGGCTTCGAGACATTTTTCTTCCGCTCGGGTTTCTCAGGCTTAAGCCGCGAAGGCCGGGATGGTGATAGAGGGTTTCCAATCGAGGACGTCATCTCGCGGTGGGGTTTAAGTCTGGAGCAGTTGCACTCACTTGCATTGATCGCTGCCATCCCCCATGAGCCAGAGCGCATGAGGGATGAATTCTTGCACAGAGCGAAAGCGAGACTTCAAGTTGCCAAGCGCCGGCGGACCTTTGCAAATCCTCGTCAGGCCAGCCTGAGGTCACATATCCGTGGCATAGAAAACCGACAAAACAGATAGGCATCGTGCCTTGCGGTGTCAGCCTTGCCCTTGTTGTGGTCAAACAAACGGTAGCCGCTGGGGAAGTCTCTGAAGACATGAGGCTGTCCGCCTGAAGATGTTTGAAACGCGCTAAAGATTACCACATGTAGAACTCACTTGTCAGCTTCAATGCTTCAGAAATCGCATCGCCGGCGCTAACCGCCATTTGACAGAGAGAGGCTCATCCAGGCCGACTGGCTGCATGTAATTTACGTTTCACTCCTTATCGACCTTTCACGTGGTGTTTTGCGGCCAGCAAGTAGGATCACTGAACGGGGAAAGTCGATGAAAGTAGGGTTGGGGGGTAGTACGTGCTTATAGTTCAGTGGTTCTTGTGGACATGATAGGAAAGCTCCGAGACTGAACACCGGCCACGTGACTTCACCTATTTCGATCCTTCTCCGACTCGTCTGCACTGACTACATCGCTAAACTCTGCCGGAGATGAGTCGAACCCGTGGTGTCTTGGTGCTGCGCGTTGCTGCGCCGGCAGCTGGTCGAGATGAAGATGATCACAATATGATTGATGGATTTCCTTGGATTTCGTACTTAAGGATGGCATCCGACATCGCCGTGCGTGGCAGGCAGTTCTCATGTTTGTCTTTCTCAGCCTTTCGATTTCCGTGGCGCGACTTGCTTGCGCCAATGCATCACCCACGATTCACCTCGGGAGCACGACCCTCGTTGGACTCGATATTTCCCCCTTTCAGCAGGAGCTTTTCGCAGGTTCGTCCCACAATTTTGTGCTGTTGACTCAAATGCCTCTTATGATTTGCTCAAGGTATTCCGTTTGCGGAGCCGCCTCTTGGGAATTTACGCTTCATGCCCCCTGTCCTGAAGTCGTATCTGGACGGGGATACATTTGATGCTAGCAGTTTTGGACCTGCCTGCCTGCAAACGGTGCGGGGCCTACGGTTCTAGCCTCCTCCCACTAATTTACGATGCCAGGATCTTTCGCTCAGTGAAATGTCGGAAGACTGTTTGACGATAAATGTACTACGGCCTACTGGAACTTCGGCTGATGCAAAACTTCCTGTGGTGAGCTTGGAGTCCATGATACAGCTGAGCGTTTAACGACGTACATCAAGATGTTCTGGACGTGATTATCGTTCAATCACCTGTTCGCTTAACCCGCTGAGCCCGTAGCTAGGTATGGCGGGGCATTCAACCAGGGCTCCTCGAACATCTACAACGGGACTGGAATTGTCGCTCAAAGTGTCGCTCGTGTGCATATTCCTTCCGCCTCGTTCGAGGATCCATACTCATCCGTCCAAGGGAACACCTGTGATCTATGTTAATTTCAACTACCGTCTCGGGGCATTAGGTTTCCCGCAAGGACAGGAAGCCGACACCCGAGGCGCCCTTAATTTGGGCCTGAAAGATCAGATCACCGCACTGCAATGGGTCCAGTTGCATATCGGAACCTTTGGCGGGGACAAAGACAAGGTAAGTGTTCTTGTTTGGAATCCTTGCATTTAAAACTCGCACACTTAGGTCACGGTTTTCGGCCAGAGTGCGGGTTCAATAATGACCTCGCTGTTGTTTTTGAACTCGCCAATTACTTCTTTGGCCAGAGCCGCCGTACGCCAATGGTCCATCTGCTACGTTTCTGCATCAACATGATCTTTCCAGATTTTCGAGTCTGGGTTTCCGGCGACCACTGCCTTGTTCAACCCCGAGCGCCGCGAGGGCACCTGGCAGAACTTTGTCAGTGGCGTGGCTTCTTGCGCCTCTCAAGCGACATCGGGGTCAACATTTGGATGTCTCCAAAACGCGACCACAACCGAAATATTCCAGGGCCTCTCGGTGGCAGCGGCAGAGGCCTCTCCCACTGAAATCTCCATATGGGATCCAGTCCTCGACGGGCCGGGAGGACTCATACCTGACCTGCCCTCCGTGCTCTTCGAGCGCGGACAATTTGCCCGATTGCCATTTATCGCAGGGACAAACCAAGATGAAGGTGCGAGTCCGATACTTTACTCATTCTGCTGGACCGGGTTTCACGCTTCTCCTAGGCACGGCCTTCGTACCTCAAGTCATAAATTCCACCGACCAAATCTTCGGGTCCATCTTCGCCATGTATTCCCCCTCCATCTCTCCGGCCACTCTCCAGAGCTCTGTCTTAACTCTGTTGCAGTTGTATCCCGATATTCCGGCCCTAGGTTGGTGCATCTCGTGAACCTGCTCGCACCGTGAATGCCGCTTACCATCTTCGAGGCTCGCCTTTCAACACCGGAAACGAGACCTTCGGGCTTAGCAGTCAATTCAAACGCGCGTCAGCACTTGGTTAGCAGCTCCTACTCAGAAAGTTTTTACACAACAACTGATTGCTCGACAGGTGGAGATTTGAGCTTCCATTCGCAACGCCGGAGCTGGATCGAAACAGCTGCCAATGCTGGAGTTCCAACATTTGGGTACTTGTTCACTCAACCGCAACCCAAGGTGCCGCCACTGCTTGGTGGTTCGTCTCCTTTCGCAATCCGTATTGTTCCTAGCTCATCTTATGTCGGCCAGTTTGCCATAGCTCCGAAATACCCTTCGTCTACGGCGGACTGAGCGATCCTTCTGCTTCTGCCCTCCTGATTAGTCGGCTCATGACCGATTATTGGGTTTCTTTCGCAACGAGTCTTACTCCGAACGACGGTCTTGGAATTCAACGTAATATTACATTTCAGTCCTATATTAATTGAACATGTTGACAACAACTTCATTTACAGGGCCTGAATGGACACAGTTCACGCCGCAAAATAAAGTCGGTTCCGACCTTCCCCTGAAATACCGTAGTTGACATGATCCCCTTAGGTTATGATCCAGCTCAACGGCGCAAATATAACTATGATTCCGGATGACTTCCGCGCAGGTAAGGGTTCCTCTGACTTGCAGAGTTGCATTTCCTAAAACATATAACAGAACAAATGGCTTTCATCAATTCGATCCCTGTTATCTGGCGTCATTGATTGATCATCGAGTAGCTTGGAGTGCACTTGTCGGATATTCGCGACGTTTATACACCTCACCAGTTTACGCTCATTCAAACGCTCACTCGACTTTCAGTCGCAAAATGGAATCAACATTATACCGGAGTCTTGTATCGTTTCGACGACTAATGCATAGTTGATTATGGAATATTGCATGCAAAAGTGTCTAAACAAATTAGACTCAATTCCGCAGTCCCGCGTCGTCGACCCATGTATCACTCAGAAATTGAACCGGATACCTATGTTCCATATCCCAAGCAGATATCGAGATAACAATAAAGTCCTGTCAGACTAGACATAAGAGCTAGCCACTGGAAAAAATAGTTGACTGACTTTGGTGCAAAGAGCGCCCACGTCGAAGGTGCCAGCGGTAATGTTATCGTCGCATCGAACCTCACCAGCCCAATCAATAGTTGCTTCATGCGAGTTCTCCACGGATGATATCGGCGGCGGAAGGCCAGAAACTACGCCTTCGCCTATTCCGATGTCTTTGTGTTGCCTTTCACCACGCACGAAAAGGGATATCCGGCGCATCAAGTGCACACGCACAAGATTCTGGGATGGCAGCGGAGTGCGTACGAGTCCAAGGAGTATTGCGGCTGGTCCACTAATCTGTACGTGAAATGGGATGCGATCTGACAAGCCATAAACGAGGACAGAAGGTAGAAAGAGCTGTGGCTATTATGAGCACGACAATGAGTATAGTCGAAATATCACACACGCTGCAGTGGATATTTTTGACATGCAATTGTTTGCCAACATTGCATAGAATCTGGTGCCATTCCTCGGGCGCGGATTTGATGGTAGAGAGCAAATTAGAATCCGGCATGATGGGACGAGGTGGGTGTGCCTTAGGTCTGAAATTCACTGTAGTGCTGAGACTGCGATATACAAGGGAGATGATAATCAAAATTGAAATGTGGTGCGGAGACTTACGTCTTCTCGCCTCTCCACAAGCCTTGAAACCGAGGGCGGAGTGCCGTGCTGACAACAACGGAAAGGGCGTAGACACATTTAACGTATATGAACGGCTTTCCCGAAGGCGTAATCCGGATCGAGGGGGGAAGAGGCCAAGTCTGCTGTTCCCCGTCCTTGAAGGTCGATGGAAATATAAATGAAAAGGGCAGAGACGCAGGGCAGAGGAACCTCGTATCGTCGCGCCAAATCGTATAGCTATCCTTGATTAGATCACTCTGGTGACTCCCAATAGATGTGGCTAGATCCAAGCGGCCAGATACCTGGAGAATTTTGTCAACTTCGTGTACATGGGCAAAAGAAAAGAGGATATCAAAAGAACCTTCAAGACGACCTCTGTGACGCTTTCCGATCCCTCTATCCATATTTTTCCCGTAACAAGATCGTTGGGACCGTAAGTGGGAGCAAGATGGTCCGAGTCTGCAGGAGGCTGTTCCTTTAACGTCAGGGTGATGCGTCCGTTGGATGTCGTAAATTTCCCTGTTCGCGGAGATTTAGAGGATGAGGGACCCGAGAGACATTCTTCCCCGACTGAGGGTTCCGCAGTATATGGTGGGATGCGGACACTGCGAAGAAGTCAGACTCGTGGGCTTTGGGTGTCGTATCAAAATATCTGACCCATCACCAGAACGATAATACGGTGGAAGTACTGGACCGCGACGTGGAACCGGCATAGTACTCGAGGTAGGAGAGAGGAGGGGATGATGTCGAGTCACAATGTTGCCAGAGGGTAGACATCTGACACCGTTGTTTAAAACTTCGGACAACTCCTACTCTGTCGACAACCCGGAACTCCGGCGGAAAAGACCTGATAAGCGTGAAATGTATAGAGAGTATGTATAGGAAATGCCGGCACAACGGTGACAAAGCCTTGTGCTTGAAACAGAAGATGGAAGATCGCCACAAGATCTATTTCGAGAAGCAAGGCCGGTGATCCGAAGCTAAATGGGGTCACTGAAAGTGCGTCCCGACAGTTCCGACTCGGTTTATATAATTCGAGCACTGAAATGGCCGTCTTCATTTATGCCCTGTACTTTCGACGTACTTTACGCAGGTATTGAGTAGTTAAGATGCTTAAGACAATACTTTTTAACGGCTCTACGAAACAGTGGTTTCGTTGAATGTCTATATGTATTAATAATAACTTAGTAGCTGGCTCGTACTAGCCTGCAGCGACCATGCAAAGGCGCGCTGCATACATTTTCTCTGAGAATCCGTCCTTTGTGGACTAATAAGGATCTCGGGAATCGGGATATAACACATCGTTAACCAAACGTGTTGAAAATTGAGGACATCGAGGATGCTCCGAGTTCATCACCGTCACGGTGCAGTCAAGTATTGGCGAAGAATGTTTCCGTAACGAAACGAATCGGAACGCCGTGCTGAACGGTTAGTAGCGGCGAGGACGAGGGTTTCAACGCGATGACTTCGAAGGTGATATAATCCTATTTCGATATTTCCTCAGCATTCGGCAGAGGTTCGGAAATCGTGGCCGACACTGCTGACCTTTACTGAGAGCCCTGCTGCCTGAAACCCGCCGATTGTGATGTTGGGATTACACTTTACTTCACCGTCCCAGTCGAGCGATTGCACACACGAGTCGTGGGGTATGCACACGGTCTGGCAGTTGCAGTCGAAGTTCACGATGGGTGGGAGAGGCCGAAAGTGCCCCTCGCCGATCCGCATGACCCGCCAAGTCACCCTGCCTCGGTATTCAACCGTTACCACGCGTGTCAGGTATACACGCACGGGGGACTGCCCAAAGTCTGCGTCGCCGGGAGCGGGGCTGGAGGCTAGGATTAATTCGCGCAACGAAGGGAGACTGCCCGTCGTTTGCTGAAACGCCATTTAAGCAAACTTTAATTGGAATGTCAACCAATGCGCACCAGGTGTAGCGGGATTGTGTCAGTCAGCCCGAATATTTTGACGGACGGAATGAACGCCTGCGGACTGTGTGAGTGATATATGGGGAGTTAGTAAAGGTCTGTACTAACTTGGCATTCAATGGGCGTTATATTCGAGCTGCTCCGCGTGTTCATGACGAATGAGGATTGGTACCATTCCTCCGGCATTATTTTCACCGCAGAAAGAAAAAACGGGGTCGGGGATATTCCACGAGGCGGAGATGTCTGCGGGTAATAATCGAGAGGAACATGAATCCTGTACAAAAGGGGAGTGAGATCCTGCTTACGAAATGCTAGTTCACTTACATTTTTGTCTTGGACAAGAACCCCAATCGGCGGATCGAAATTGTGAGGTTGTATGTACATTTTGCGAAGAGGGACGGAAGTCCAGGAAATCGTGCAGTATACGAAGGCGGTAGGGGATATCCACGGTCTCCGTGCTGGAACGTGGCAGGGAAAGGGCACGAGAAATCAATTCTTCCCGGGCATGGGGAAGAGGAGACAGGAGACCAAAGCGAGTGTGTCATCTTGACGGTGCGGATTGTTTGCGAGCCCAACTCTGCCGTAATCGTTTCGAGTTGGCCCTCGAGCTTCAGGAGCATTATTAGAGTGGGCCGTGGCGCAACATGCGCGGAGGCCATCTTACCTTCGCTGTTACTTCGCAAATATTACTGACATCCTGTTCGAGGATGAGGGTACCCCTGACAGATGCCTGCTTTCTGTACGACGGGACCCGCGCGCTTGGCTCTTGGTCGAACAGCACAATTGTGACTGAGCCATAAGCTTTGGTGAATATACCAGTGGGGAGTGGTCGCCTCCCCGTTCGCAGTGACGATTCTAGTCGAGTTTCGTCGCACGCAGGGTCCTGCGAGTAGGAAGGGGAAGGAGTGGACGGCGAATAAAGCGGCAATGTGTGGGCAGAGAGTTCGGAGTCCATGGGAGATATGTTGCCAGGAAAGGTGGGGAATGTAGTGTATTTATTGTTGGCGGCGTCCATTTTAAGGGTACCTCTTGGGTACCTCCGCAGATGCCTTAACTCCATAAGTCTCTTGTGAGTCACTCCGGACGGAGGTCCGCCGTCCGGCCAATTGGTAAAATTTTCTGCTCAGTCAGCGAACAAAATATCATTCTCGGGTCGCAAATCTCCAAATCTAATGCAGGATTGGACACTTGGGTCGTGCCAGCAAAGTTGGACGAGAGCAAAGGCAAGAATGTACCAAGTTCCTCGTGACAAAATTGATGATTTAGTTTAGCTTTACCAAATACCGTGTAACCGTATGTGTCGGGATTCGGGATCTGAAACATTATTACAATCGCCAATCAGGGCCAAAGCCTTGCGAAAGCGCGCGGTGCGTTTGATACCAGGCAAGCATACCAGTAGCTGGGGAGATGCCCGTGGGATCACAATGAAGTCGTCATTACATTGGAATATGACTCAATCTATGACTCCAAACTTTCTAGATGATTGTCATTTTCCGCTTCAGCACGCTTTGTAATATTTCGCCAGTGGCATAGCTCACATTTTTCGGATTCCTATACTGCTTTCGTGTTGGCATACGCCAACACAAGAATCGATCGCTAATTATGTGGGGCGGGCATTTTTTGAAGTGGTATGGACTCCTCAGACCGGAAGTCAGCGGACGATGCATACAATTTCGATCTCGGCGATGATGCGGGGGGCGTGTAACCATAGCCACCGCCGTCCGCATGCGCCGCATCGTCCGAGTCCTTCAGTGATAACGTGAAGGCGGAACTGTCCATTTTTTGCCGATGACCAAGAATCGGTTTATTACGGCGGCAGGTGAGAAGGCGCACCCAGGTCAGATCGACGAACCAGAGCCACAGCTGAGGGAGGAGAAGACAGAGCTGGATTAAAGGCGGGATGGTCACAAATAGAGCCAACAGCTATGAAGCGCCTCATTAACCATAAATGGGGGGGAAGGATGGATTTTCATACCTGGCCATATGTAGCGGTAAACTTTTCTTGTGTCAGTAGGACCGCGATCCCGACTTCGACATTCAGGATCCAAAAGGCATGTGGAACAAATACGACTGTGCACAGCTGGATGAACGGGTATGCGTCCACAACTTTCCGCCTGCGAAGCCGTCAGAACCTTGTGTCCAAAGTCGATCGGGAAGCCTCGTTCACCAAATGCGCTGCCAGGGAAGTTTCTTGTCGTGATTCTTCCAGATCTCGCGGCGTTGCAGATAAATTCCCGTCATCCAGGCGCCGATAAAAACACCGAGGATAACAGCTCCCACGATAGGATATACTTCGAAGAAAACAAGGAAAGGGATGAAGAATACACGAACAACGTGGTTTGCTGCAACCACGTCGTCGCAGGCGCTCTGCTGGAAGTGCCAGCTCGGTAGAGCAGAGAACACGAGAACGGACACCCAAATTGGCAGGAGCGTAAGTACTGCGCCGCGGTTTAGCCATTTTCCTTTCCCAAAGACCGCCTGGAGTCGATTCTGGTTCCCGAGAATGCTACGGATCACGTAGATGATGAGGTAGACACTGAGTGGCGACGCCGCGAGACCCAAGGCAACCAAAGTGTGCGGCCGAGTGAGATTACGGTTGTGGATTGAAATTATGGCGGCGATTATAAGGGAGTATACATTCAGGAGCTGCGAGAAGAACTGCCCAGGCATCAACGTGGAGAACGTTCAAATTGGCCTTGAATCGCTACTTACTGATGATGCGACATCCTCAGGGGAATATAGAACGAGGATTGCAGAGACAACCGTTGTGAAGTAAGCTGCCCTGAGAGTAAGTCACGGCCAGACAGATATCCTCAAGAAAACGCACTTGACGCTCGAACAGCGGGGCTGGCGACGTCGGGATTTGGACAGTAACCAAATGCGCACGAGTCGACGGGAGGGTTTAAACAGTACGCCTCCACGTATGAGTTGGGATTTGAGATATTCAAAAAGTTGAGCATCGCTACCGTTGGAACCTGGCATAGGGAGCTCCCGTTTGACGAGTCGCCGAAACATGGATCACGGTCGGGAAAGAAAGGGGAGAGAGACATCCTTAACCCACCGGAAGGATTGGAGCCACCCATATATACTTCTTGTGTCCCCGGTGGGCGCTTGTGGGCGCTGAGCTGAAACGCCCGGTCAGCCCGGCGAACTTCGGGAAAGCTATCTATAACCATAACTTGGTCCATAAGCGGCCGAATATCGCTCTGGCATCCTAAATTACTCCCAAATAAGGGTGTTGACGAGATCTGAACCACCACGAGCACACAGGCTTGACCATCGAAGAAATACCAATAAAATGGTGTTGCAGCCGGTGTTGCTCCACTCCCGGAGGTCTAGTACTTCGATTCTGAGCGAGGCCATAGTAGCGGGAAGAGAGAAAGCCTCCGAGTTGCATCAATGATCGGAGAGATGATCCGAGCTTAGCCGCTAAAGCCCGTCGTTGAAGTATCTGAAGTGCGTATAAAGGGAGAGAATGTACGGAATAACTGGGAAGATGTGCACTTGGAAAATCAGTTCTTCGTTACTCATTGTTAAGGTTTACTCAATTCAGTTCATTTCAGTGCATACCTATGACGGGCCAATCCGGACAAAATGATTTGAGCCACGAAAAACTGGAGAAATCGCTGATGATCGATGATCACTAATGATTTAGGATGATCACCAGTGACCGGTGATCACTAGTGATCCTCATTGTGAGCGATTTACCACCGGTGACTGGTCAGCGATCGATTCATTTGTCGGTCCTTATCGGTGATGCGCTGATGCGCCTGCACTGCTTTTACTGCCATCACAATACTTATTTGGTCCGAATTGTACGCTCAATAAGGCATACTCGTTTCGGCACAGGTTGGCACGCTATTTGGCGCTCTCTGTTTGTGTAGCTTTAGCAGACGACTCTGGGAAACTAATGGATAATCCAGCATAGTTGAAATATACCACTCTATACCGTAAATTCCAGATGATATTTGTCGCTTTGACCGGTACGCGTTGGGCACGTGAGAGACTTTGGGACGGGATTGGGACCGAAAAATATATTGGAAATATCCTGTCATCGGTGATAACCAGCTATCATCAGTGAACTTGCGGGTTATACATACTACATGATTAGCACCAGAAAATAATCACACGAGGTAATGCCCATCTAACAGCAAATCAATTCCAGTGAGATCCTATTAGATTCCTTGAAACGAAGCCTCCGCCGTTGTTGGATTATCGCGAAGTACGTCCGCGTATGCTTTGCGCCGCGTGCCAGAAACCAGAGGTAAATCTCGCCGCCGGTGCGCGTGCATGGCATCCTCTTCATCCTGAAGACGCCGCGCGAACAGATAATCCGCATCATCGTCCTGAGAGCCGAAATCAAACTCGTCGCCGTCGATGTCCTCCCATTCCGACTCGAAATCTTCCGCCGTAGGTTGGGTAGCATCCAGAAACACACCCTCATCTAGGGCAATAATCCGACTGCAGGACTTCGAATTCCTTCGCGACGCCTAGATATCCGGATCCTCTTCAGCACGCGAGGAATCTGGGAAATACGTGGGGACGGACCCTTTAACTTCACGTGCCGCGCGATGTCCAGGATCGCCACCTCGTACCGCGGCGTGCGCGCGTACTCGGCGCCAGCTCGGGCGTCGATGACCTCCACCCGGGCGAATTCCTCATGCGCGTCGGCGGCCTCCGTGTCACGTACATCGCGGCGGAAGCCGTCCACCATCGCAGGGCAGATGAATGTGTCGCCGTTCCAGTGGAACCCGTCCCGGCGCCCAGGATTCCGGCCAGTCCGGGGTTGAATGCTGGTCCTCCAACTGAATTTGCCGTTCTAAACATACGAACGACATCAGCAAGCAGATAATGGGCTAGCGAGAGGGAACTACCTTGACGTAGGTCCGCGGATTCCAGCCACTTCGTGGCATCTCGATAGTGTATGGACAGAGGACGGGTTTCCCGAGAAGAGTCTTAGTACGTTGCGGGCACATAGAATCTCTGAAAGCAGTCATTTTATGTCTAAGCGGTGCCGATGCCCAATTGCGATGTCGCAGTGACTCGCCAGACGTAAGTATGTTTGCCGAGTCTTGTGGCAGGATGGAACGACAGCGAAGGTTCTATCTGACTCGACCCGGAGATTTTCTGGCATGAGCTGCTAAACTCTGACAGACCGACCTGCGGCGGTGTCCTCCCGTTCGTCCAGCGCTGTTTAAAAGACAGAGATTGACACGCCTTAATCTGCCTCATTCAATATTCCGAGAGACTTGTAGAGTTGTTGAGCAGCAAAAACAGCTCTGCAGATGTTGGGCTGTTCGGCTTTTATCAGGTTTGTTTCAAGGATTTGTTTCATCGAACCGCCAGAAAATTAGTGAAGGGCGGGACCGGGTATATATCAACCAAGAACATGAGTGCTAAAATACAGTGAGCATAAGCATGAATTTGGGCTCAGGAATCACTTCCATCCTGGAAAGAAGTGTCTCATAACGGCAACGATGAATACAGCGGGAACGAACCTTCCATTGTGGAATTATCGCGAAGGACGTCCGCGTACGCTTTGCGCTGGGTGCCCGAAATAGGAGGCGGATCCCGCGGGCGGTGTGCATGCGTCGCATCCTCCTCATCCTGAAGGCGGCGCGCAAGCAGATAATCGACATCATCATCCCGAGAGCCGTCCAAATCAAACTCGTCGATGTCCTCCCACTCCAAATCGTCGTCGCCCGTAAATCGCGGACCACCGAGGAACCCGTCCTCGTCTAGTGCAATAATCCGGCGTGGAGCCTCCAGCACTTCGAATTCCTTCGCTACACCTGGAAACCCGTCAGAACACGGGGGGATATAGGAAATACAGAAGAGGAACCTTTGAGCTTCGCGTGCCGTGCAATGTCGAGGATCGCCACCTCGTGTCGCGCCGTGGGTGCGGCATCTGGATCATAGGACTGAATGTCGACTGCGTCCGCCCGGACGAGTATATCATCATATGCGTCGACGGCCGCCGGGTCGCGCAGGTCACAGCGGAAGCCGTCCACCGTTGCAGGGCATATGAACGTGTCGCCGTTCCAGTGGAATCCGTCGCGCCGTCCGGGATTCCGGCTGCTCCGGGGGCTGAGGGTAGGCCTCCGGCTGATTTTAGAATTCTGAAATAGGAGCGACGTTGGCAAGTAGACGGTAGGCATCGAGAGAGGGTTACCTTTATCTTAGATTGCCATTGAACCCGCGGCATTGGCATAAGTACTGCAACACTGGCTTTTCGATAGTCTGTGGACGCTTGAGTTGAAAGAACGGGTTCCCTCTTGGTAGATGGCAATGCTTCCTCCTCCGCAACCAGTCCTTTATAACGAAGCGGGGCCGGCTCATGATGAGAGGTTGTGACTCGGACGATGTTTGTCAATTTTGTGGGAAGGATAACGACAGAGAAGACTCTATCTGACTCGAGAAGACCATCCAAGTGACAGAATAGAACGGCTGGCGCGATTTGAGAGACAAAAGGCGGACTCCGGAGGCGGTGATGGCAGATGCACACTGCCTTTCTACAGCGAGGTTTGGCACACAGTGAGTGGCCGCAAAGTCCGTGGCCAGTAATAGTATTCCGTTCGTTCGTGTCCCGGGGTATTTTCCCTGTGAGCCAAGTGGAAGTTCAAAGTTGAGGAGCAGCGGAGATTCAATATTGGTGATCGGAGATTGATGTGCCGTGATCGCCGGTTCTGCCTTGTAGGTAGCAAGCGCAACCGTCGTTGGTGGATAGTGACTTGGAGGAAGGGAAATCGAGCTCGGAGCGTAGATCCGAGCCATTTTGTACAGATCGCTGGGCTGGCTCCTGCTGACTCCGCTTCGGCTGCCTCTGCTTCAAATTCGAATTTCGTCCTGGGGGTCGAAGTAAAGAGTCTTCTTCGAACTTCTTTCTGAACGTCGCCTGCTTATCTCTCTTTCCCACTGGTGAATCAAACAAGTCCAGGCTGTAACAGACTAGCAACTTTGGACAATAAATAGCCTAGCGGATCTTTATTAGCTACATGAGCTTTATGTCCTGAAGAGCGCGGGGGAGCCAATCGACGGGAAAAACCTTTTTGTGCTTTGGATGCCCTCTCTCAAGACGATGCAGGACCAAAATTCAGCTGTGCCCGTTCGCGACCGCGTCGAAGTATTCCAGGGAAGCTGTATACACGTACCGCCAGGACAGCCTTGAAATTGTCGAGCCCGGAAGGACGTTGCGCAGCTTATAAAAAATTATGGCAAATACATTTACGCTACTTGCGCGCTACTGCGGCGCTGCGGCAGTTCCGCGCGCGCGGATCGAGAAAAAGAGTGCATTGTCCAGTCAACAACCTCCTCCTACCCCGTGTACCCGTGCCCGCCATTCGAATATCCACCGTGCTGCTGCTGTTGGTACTGCGGGTGCGGCGAGCCGCCAGCACTGCCCTGCACCTGCACTGGCAGGTACGTCTGCGACTTCTCAAAGAACCCCTTCTCCTTGCTCGCCTTGCCCTTGGCCTTACGGCGACAGCAGCAGCGCCACACGATGAGGCCCACGAGAAGTGCGACAAAGACGAGGCAGCCGACGAGGATGTACGGCCAGCGGCTGAGGATCATCTCCTCGTACTTGGCCTTCTTCTCCGCGGCGGACACGGGCGAGTGCTGCTGCTGGCTCGCGGGAAGCAGCGCGTACTGGCTCGCGCCGGTCGTGTCAACGCCGGCCAGGCGCGCCTTGACAAAGTCGGCGTGCGCATCCGCGGCGTTGGTGAGGGGCAGGAGCTGGATGTACTGGGTCGCCGCGGTCGACGCTCGAGTCGTCGGCCCAGTCGCCGAAGTCCATCAGCGTGTAGGCATTGCGCACTGCGTGGGCAGGCGCGTCAGCAAGGGGATAGGAGACAGCGGGGAAGACGACGCACGGAAGGTCATGCCCATGATCATGTCGAAGTTACCGAACAGACTGAAGGCGCTCGTGATGGGCTGGAACTGCAAAGAAATGTCAGGTAACGTCTCTACGAATGGATTCAGTGCTACTCACGGCGCCGATGCAAACGTGGTTCCCATTCTTGTCCAGAATCTTGAAGTTGTCGTCGACCACATCGAGTGGGTGGACTGAAGCGAGCGTCAGAATTGCCCACTAGGGTCATAAAGATGAGAACTGACTGGGGAACAACACGCCGCCAAAGGAGAAGGTCACATTGATCATCTGTCCGCAGGGGACCGTCCACCACTCGTTCGTAGAGTCGTACACCGCGCCCTGCACACGTCCGTAAATGGCGTCGGACATGTCGCGAGGGACCTGGCTGAACGTGAAGCCGGAGTCAAACACCGCGACGAGCTGACCGTCGGGGGCCTTCGGCACAATGGAGTCGATGCTGATGACATTGCCGTCCGGCCCGGTGACGGACTTGTCCTTGTCAGTTAGAGCTTGCCAGTGCTGCTCTGTTCATGGCGTCAGCATAGGCGGCGCGAGGTGCACGGCACTCACGGTCTTCGAGGAGCTTGTGCACGGTCTCGACAGTTGAGCTTGGCCTGGCTGGTGATGTTCTCGAAACCCTTGACGGTTTCCCCTATCGTAAATTGCCCAGTCAAAGTCTAAAAAAAGGCCAGGTGAGCACTGTAGGAGGAAAGGGACAGATACCCTAAACGTACCTCGCCCGGGTCATTCTTCCGGTCCAGCAAGAAGGTAATGTAGTTCGAAGTAGCCTTGTTTTGTGAGAAAATGCGGTTGAGCATGGAGTCGCCGGCCGAGCCATTATCGAGCTTGTCAAGGATCTGGGAGCCTTCATTAGGGCCCAGGCCGACAAGCCCTGAAAGAAATGGTCAGCGACAATCATTATCATGCCAATGCGGTGCGCACCATCAAACGCGGAGTCGGACGAAAAGGAGCTAGCATTCGCCACAAGCACTGGTTTGCGTTATTAAATAGGAAGAACGCAGATCATGGCGGGAACGCACAAAATGCCTGGTCCTCTACGGTGTAGCCGTCGAATTCCAGCTTCGCAGAGTGGATGTTGCCTGTCAAAAATGCTTAGGAACCCCGTCCTAACAGCGAGTGATGCAGACTGACCTGCAGCCGAGCCCACAGCATACGAGAGCGAGAGCGACTTCCCCAAGTCCGTCGTGGTGGGGGCCGTCCCAGGGAAGCTCACCCAGAGATCGGAACTGCGCTCCTGCTTAGCCGCGGGTTATTTGCAGTTAGCAGGCGTAGCGGCGTACCTGCCAGTGTCGAGAATAACAGATACAGTGGTCCCAGCGATGGTGATGTTGCTCATATACTCTGCATTCCCGTTGTTGGCTATAGGGACCGTCCGCCGCCCAAGCCTGTGTGCGGGGGTGCTGCTGCTCGTGCGAACATAGAAAGGGAGCTTGACGGCGTGTACGACGTTAAGAACGGTGAGGATAAGCGAGAGTGAGATTAACGAGCGCATCTGGAGGCCGGTGCCTGTACCAGGGGGGGAAGGAGGACGAGGAGAGAAAGCAGTAATTGAAGCACGTGCTCAAACTCCCATGATCATGTTGCTCTCATGTCCATATGTCTCTTCCGCACCATTAGATCCTATTCTACCGTCCGTACTGTTCCCTTTCTTTCGACTGGCGCAGTCCGTGAAGAATCCCTTAAGCCTGTTCTAAAATACCGCGATTTGCCAAATTTCTCGGCGTTGAATGATGAATGCGCCTATATTTTTTCCCTGATTCCTCCCTTTGGCCACAAGGCGGGCCATTCCGCATAGCGCGGGCAACTGCGGGCAATAGACGCCGTTTTTTTTTAAAAAAAAAAGTTGGCGCCACTGAAATTCTTGCTTTCAAGTCTCGCCTTCTCGTGTCCATAGGCAGGCGTGGGCACCTTGGATTCTGGCGCAACCGCAGCAGCACATATGAATTTGTAAGTCAGAACCAGAAGTTTACGGCCTCACGGTCGTTTCAACTTGGTTTCAGCCGCGTTTTTGTTAGAAAAAAAAATGCGCCTCTTACACGCCACATATCGTCTATGTATCCTATGAATTCAACGTGCTCCAGGGCAACCCCAAAGTCAGAGTTGGCTTATTGAACAGCCTTTACCAGCCTCGACCACAACCTTGGCACGCCGGCCATGATCGAAATGAAATTCAACTTTCAACGTTTCAACCTTGATCGTTTACTTTGGTAGAGGCAAAGTTATATGCAGGGCCACCTCTGCTTGACCTTCGTCTTTTAAGCATTTTTTCAGCCCTGACCAGGACTCATTGACGCGCTCGCAGCGACATTGACAGCGGTTCGTCCCGGTTGTAACCTGATTCTGATCTCAATCAACACGAGCACGGGGAACACCGCCCGGAACACCCGCACCGCCTCACCTCCTCCTGAGATAATTGTGCTTGAGCCCTTCCCACGCAGTCCTTCTTGTTCTTTCCCGCTTTCTTTCTTCAGTATGCTTTTGCCTGCTTCCCTCCTTACTTTCGTCTTGCTTGGTGACTTTGCATGTGCTCTACGACTTAACATTGAAGGCCGCCGCATCCCGGCCGACCGCCGGGGGCTGTCCAGGCGAGGCAGCCTTGCTGGAAGCTCCCCACTTGATAACTCGGCGGACCTACAGTACATCGCGAACATCACCGTCGGCGGCGCCTCTTTTGAGGTCCTTATAGACACGGGCAGGTAGCTAAAAGTTCCTTCCCGCCCACCAAAACGTCATATTTACGCCACCAATAGCGCCGACCTTTGGGTGGCCGGATCCGTTGCAGCCGGTAGTGCGACAGGCAAAGCGGCCACGATATCGTATGCCTCTGGTGGTGCAACTGGGCCCGTCAAGACGGCCCCAGTGGAATTTGGAGGATACACCGTCCCTAAACAGGCGTTTAGTGAGTTTTGCCTTTTCTATATCCACCTGCCGTGTTAATCTTGCCCAGTGGAGGTTGTCCCCGACAGTGACCATCCGATAGGCCAAGGCTTGATTGGTCTCGGGCCCAGTTCTGGGTCGAACATCTTCGCAGCCTTCGACTCTGAAGATGAGGGCAACACGGTGCTCGACAGCCTTTTTATCCAGAATACGTCCACACCGAATTTCATTACTTTCCTCTTGGGCCGTCTGAATGGTGAGCTCTTCGAAGTATCCCAGTTTCTGAAGCTCAATTTTCTACGCTGCAGATCCGACGGATGTCTTCCCCGGTGACATCACCGTAGGCGAGCTGCTGCCCAACTACACGGACGTCACGAACCAGCCCAAGCTGCCCGTGACGGATGTCTCCATCTCCAACCGCGCGAACCAGCACTTCCAGATCCTGCTCGACGCCAACGGCTTCATCGGGCCCGACGGCAGCTCCATCCCAATCTCGTCGCAGGTGAGCTCGACGTCGAACAGAAAGCAGGCAACGGTCGTTATCGACACTGGGTTCTCATTACCGCAAGTCCCCAGGTGAATGCCGCCCGCCTGTCATGTCGGGATCTGATCTGATTGCTCCCGCGCAGTTCTGTTGCAAAGGCTGTCTACAGCAGGTTCGACGGCGCAGAGCTAGTCAAGGATCCATCCCTCGGGAATGTCTGGATCGTGCCGTGCACCCAGGAAGTCAATGTCACCCTTAAATTCGGCGGGAAGGCTTACCCAGTGCACCCTCTTGACACGACCATGTGCGTCGAGCTTTCACCGGCGAGAATTTCCCCTCCTGACGTAGGATCAG
The DNA here is from genome assembly GCA_029204335.1 of Mycena vulgaris. NCBI lineage: Eukaryota > Fungi > Basidiomycota > Agaricomycetes > Agaricales > Mycenaceae > Mycena > Mycena vulgaris. Next base: position 777,757 of record JARGYA010000025.1, read on the forward strand.
CGACCCGAAGATCTTCAATCTCGCCCCCCGGAAGAACTCCAAGGGCGTCAACTCGTGCATTGGTCTGGTGCGTTTACGAGCTCAGTATCTCGATCCACGCTAATGCGAGCGTGGCTTTAGTTCCAGCCCATTTCCTTCGACGTTGGCGACCATCCCACTTACGACATAATCTTCGGCATGGCGTTCCGTAAGTGCTGCATACCCTTGTTGTCCCCCGCAACTCATTCGTCGCATGCGCAGTCCGCAACGTCTACACCCTCATTAACTTCGGTGACTATATCGCGGACTCGAAAAACAAGGGCGATCCGTTCATCCAATTCCTTTCTATCACCGAGCCGCGGGAAGGTATCTATCGTTTGTCCCGTCTCACCAATCCTCCCGCTGACCTCCATGCTAGCACATACTGATTTCGTCACGTCGCGCTTAAACGGCGTCGACACCACCATCGACGTCTTCAATCCGAACAACTCGAACAACAACGATTTCAACAGCGACAACTCGAGCAGCAGCAGCAAATCCAAGTCCAAAACGATCTACTACATCGTCGCCGCCTCCGTCGTCGGCGTCATCCTGCTGGCCATCCTCGGCGCCTTCATCTTCAAGCGGAGCAGATCGCAACGCGGCGTGTACCGCCCGCTGCACGTCCCCGCGCCCGCACCCATGTACGGCGCGGGAGCGCAGAACCCCCCGATGTACCAGCAGGGCCCCATGTACCAGCAGCCGTATGGCGCGCCCACGTACAACCCCGACCGCCCGTACGACCCGCCCCAAGAGCACGTCCCATACCACAACCCGTACGAGCACCGGCCGTAATCAGCCGAGCTGACTCGCCTTGCTTCCTGCTACCTTCCACTCTTTTGTTTTATGGCATGGGCATGGACCAAGTATTAGCATCTATCTATATATCTATTCACACACACTCGCATTGCTGTCGAACGATATCTGCTACATTTAACCCCACGCAGTATAGTGTTTGTGTTATTTAATGCGCATCACACTAGTCTCTGGTTTTGGGGATATCATAACTTCTTGTAAAGGTCATGTTATCCGTCGGCAAATTTACGGAGGAGCGATAACAGTGAGCGAACGTGTGATAGCGTATGCTGGCGTATGGCCTCGATGCATGGACCCACTGAGACCCACTGCGCGTCAAGCTGTAACTGTTAGGTGGCCTTCCTGGGTCGTGCTTGCCAAATAGGCAATTTTGTTGCCCAACTGGGTTTGTCGAGGTTCTCACCACCAAATTCAGGATCACTGATCTGGTACACAGATCACTGCATGTGAACCCCCCAAATTGGGACTTAACTCCGAGAAGGTCTCGCAGTATGTACCTAGTTTCCTTCGGGTACTCATTTATATATTCACTTCCTAAATACCAATTATGCCCTCAACTCTATTCTTTGCCTCCGCACATTAGCGGCATCTCGGATTAGGGAATCTCACGTGTGCACCAGATCAGTGATCCGCCTCACCAAATTTAAAGCGTCTCATCTGATCCGGAGGCATCGTGGCGGTTTCGGATGCGTATCTGCTATGTTTACCACCAACCACCACGCTGCTCCACACTCGGCTTTTATCTGGGTGCATTTAGAGTAAAATTACCCCACAGTCCGGAAACCCTCGGAGAATATTACCTTTTTCCATCTGCTTCCGTGGTTTAGCGCCCGTCGAACCTCGCGGAATTCAGTCCCGACTCCACCGTCTTTAGATGTTCTCCGGGATGTTAATTGTGATGCCAGCAGATGTTGGCATGCGCACAGCAGATGTGCTACAAGTATAGATGCTGAAGCCGAGCGGCGAGCGAAGAAGCTGGACAAGACAGGATCAACGCCTCATTATACCTCTCTTGGACCCATGCACCCTCCAAAAAACGAGCCAGACTCGTTTGAACCCAGTCCGAGCGACGCATCCGTCAGCGAGGGACCCTCCAGAATGTCGCAGACGAAGGAAGAGTTGATCCCCGACGACGTTATGGCCGTTCCCGACGGTGGAAGCAAGGCCTGGCTCACTGTAATGGGAGCGTAGGTCGTTTCACCTCTAGTCCTTGCTCTGTGGTCACTGACTTGCTTCGCAGGTGGTTTGTCCTGTTCAGCACCTTCGGGTTCGTGCTGCTGTCCAAGAGTCGAGTCTGTGTCGCTAACTCGACCTAGGTACTTGTACTCCTACGGAGTATACCAGGGTGCGTGTTTTCGCCGGTCTTACGGGCCCTGACTCATATACGGTGGTCGCGCAGACTTTTACACCCGCGAATACTTGACGAATCATTCTCCGAGTAGCATCTCGTACGTCTCAAGTCACCGCTCTCGGCCACGTCGCGTCTGAGCACCCCGCAGGTGGATAGGCAGTTTCCAGCTGATGATGCCTTTCATGGTCGGAGTCGTATCTGGCAAGTTGTTCGACAACGGGCATTTTCATTTCGTGGAGATCTCGGGAGGTCTCATATTCGCATTTTCGTACGTTGCTGATTCGACGCGTTTATCGCATGGGTTATTGACTGGTGCATCTCAGTGTGTTCATGCTGTCGCTCGCAAAGCCCAACCAGTACTATCAGGTACGCGCTCATCGACTCCTTGGTCGTCGTGTTATTAAAACACCCGTACAGATCTTCTTGAGGTCGGTTGCTATTGTTCCCCGTGGCGCACTCGAGTCCAACTATTTACAGTCAGGGTGTGGGCATGGGGCTTGGTCTCGGTATGACTTGAAAACCTCACTACTACTACTATCAACCTAATCCTTCACAAAGGTTTGACCTTTGTGCCGACGGTCAGTATCAATGTCCACCACTTCAAGCGGCGGCGGGGCCTTGCTGCAGGCATTGGGCTGAGCGGAAGTTCAGTAGGCGCTACCGTCTTCCCGATCAGTGAGTAATCGCCGCCACTCTTTTGTTTACCGCCTTAATGTCCACTTTCAGTGATCAAGTAATTCTGTTCACCTGGAGACCGAGGTGGCTTCTGACCCATATTACAGCCACTTAATCCCGAAGATCGGGTTTGCCAACACTGTGCGAGCCACGGGTTATATTGTGCTCGGCTGCCTCGTCATTGGGAACTCCATGATGCGCACCAGGCTTCCGCCGAGGAACAAGCGGCCGGGCGCTGCTGAACTGCCGAGCATTAGGACTTTCTTCGTCGACGCAGCTTACATGTGGGCGGTCCTTGGGTATGCAATCCTCTGAATGTGCCGATCAGCCGTCCTCATGTTCTCCAGTGCCCTGATCAGCACGCTCGGGTTTTATTTCCCCGGTAAGTATACCCGGTCCCTTATTTACCGAGAGTCCGTTAAACTCACGCCCATGCAGTTATCTACCTCCAACTGTATGCCGTCCAGCACTCCGTCGATGGCAATCTTGCTTTCTATTCAGTAAGCACATGCGCCTCTCGGCCCTAACAAGCCGTTGATACGCCGTAGATCTCAATTCTAAATGGAGCCAGCGCTTTTGGGCGTGTCATTGGCAATCACCTGGCGGACGTGTACGGCCCTTACAATATCCAGGTTCCATGCGGGTTGATGACGGGGGCTACGATATTTGCTGTCTTGGGAGTGTGAGGCTAGTTTCCCTGCCGTCCTTCCGGCACTGCTGATCTCCGTTTATATTAGCCACGACCGCGCGTCGTTAATCGTTGTCAGCACTCTCTATGGGATGCTGTCTGGGGCCTGTACGTCCTACCCTTCCGCCGCTACTCTCTCTTTCCTTACGCATTTGCAGGGCTGTCGTTGGCCTTCTCGATCCTTTCAGCCTTAGCTCGAAGTCCAGATGAGGTCGGGTGCGTAACTCCAGTCTCTTTTGCTACTTGTATCTTACTCCAATGATCAGCGCGCGCATCGGCCTTGCTCTGGCTCTGAGCAGCTTCGGCTCGCTCGGATCAGCGCCCATCCAGGGGGCCCTCCTTACCGACAGATTCTTATGGACTCGGCCTATAGTATTCTCCGGGGTCAGTGCTTTTCTTAGGCCGCCCCACAACGAACTAACATCTGCCATGCAGGCATCAATGTTTCTGGGCGGCGCCTGCTTCTGGGTAACCCGCATGATGCAGGCAAAGCGCCTCGGCACGCAAAAAGTCTAAATTGAGCTCGAGTCCTCAGAGAATAGACGGCCTTATCATTATGTCCTATTAATGGAGTCGGATGTGGAGAGACGACGATCACGATTACGGGTTGAGAACCCCATGGATTTCATCTGTACTATACTTTCAAGTTAACGGCGTAGGACCGATGTATATTAAATTGCCTTAAGACGGAATATGCGCGCATGCTGGATACCGGTTAGAGCGCTTTGAATGAAGCGGAGGAGAGAAATTCAGCGAGCGCACTTGTTAAAATTGCTACGAAAGACGGTGCTACCGTTCGGGAGGAGACCGTGCCGGTTGACAAACTTGAAGCTGGACAGAAACTCGACACGGGCGGCAGCGATACTTAGTCACTATTCAAGTTTTATAATCCTCCTATTCTGTCTGACGCGACAAATCTGACTCGGGGGGATGATTGGATTACATTTACATTTACACAGAAATGAGGAAAATGTCCTGCGTGAAGGTACCAAAGTATTTAAATATTGTGTCCATGGGCTACTTCTCCCAATCTGCTGCAGGTTGCTGAGAACCAGTGCCACCGGCCAAGTTAAGCTTATAACCTGAGAAGAGGATCGTGAGGGGGAGGAGAATTTTCGTTGTGGTTTCGATGCTTCGGCGCGCCGTTTCGCGAGGCACACCAGGTGCATCCGCCCACACAGCTTCAATCTGTTTCACGCCCCCCTCCAGCGCTTCGTACAGATGGCGCAAGTTTGCCAGATGCCATTCCGCATTCTTGACGATATTCGGAAGGTCACTACGCAGCGCATGGCGCTGGGAGTCAGCGAGCCACGGGGAAAACAACCGACTCCGCGCCAAGCATCCACGCCGGCGCGCGCAGTTTGGCCCCGAGCTCATAGAGTAGCCGGTGCCGCGTCTCTTTCCAGCAGGCGGTCACCGCCCCAATGCTCGTGCGCACCCGTTCATCGTGCTTGTAGAAATTCTCGAGGGCAGGCTCGGGATCGTAGGAGGGCGGCGGCGCGTTCGTCAGATCCTATGCGCAGCGGCAACCCAGATAATGACGGTATGCGCGGGTCGCTTGCAACAGAGCTTCGAAGAGGCGGTGATAAGTGGAGTAGAGACCATCAAGAGCGGGGTAAGTGGAGGAGAGGTCGGCAAGGGAGAGGAAGGCTCCGGAGCGGTTGCCTGTGGAGTTTCCAAGTCGTTCGAAGAGCCCTTCGAAGTCGACGAAAACTGCCATTCCGGCGTAGGCGATATTATCCAAGAGTTTCAAAGCATCTGGCGGGTCGGAGGCTCCAAGCTCTGGCTACAAATTGGTGGGTGAGACAAGAAGATTGAAAGCCTGAAGTACATACCACTTGTTCCTGAGAATAAACCTTGTAGCGCTCCCAGTCAACTAGTAACCCGGCGGAGGACATCGTCGCTTAGCACCAAACGCAGCATAACAAAGCATAACAGCATTGAACGACAGCGGAGCGGGCCAAGTCCGACTCCTAAAAAATGACCCGATGACTTCACCAAAGGGAATCTAGTTTTATTAGCAGAGAGTTGGCGGCGCACAAGATCTCGTGTAGATCACTGATCCTACGTAATGTTGTTGTTGTCACGGTGATCAGATGTTAAACAGGATCTTCTGAGGCGCGATCCATATATCTTCTCATACGCATTTCCTTTCTCAGTTTATTATCGAGGCGTTTGAGGAAATTACGAGCTTTCCACCGGACGCTGCGAGTCTCCCTCGCGAAGTGAGGAAGCGCGAGAAACGGGAACCGGTACATAGACGACCGCGAATGTGAATCGGCCAAGGCGAGCAGGACCGTACAGATGCTTTGAACTCGCCCGTTTCCCCACAAGCAAAACATGTGGCCATTGAAACGCAGTGCGGCAGTGCGCAACCGACGAGGATGAAAAAGCGCTGCATGGCATTTGTCCAAACGAGACTGGGAGATGAGGTGGGAATGGGAATGGGGCAGTCCCAAAGTCGACGTCCAACTTGGTATGGAGACTATAAGTAAATCGCATTCTCGTCCATCTTGACTCGATGACTTCCTTCACCGCCGTGTCGTCATCGCGGCGGGCGCATTCTGCCAAATTATGGGACCGTTCTCGGCCAACTCGTATCCGATAGCGTCCCTCCCAGCCCGTAAGATCGCAAAACCCTGCTTCGTTTCGAAAACGCGGCCGGACTGACGCTGCTGAAGCTCGGGGAAAACGCTGACAATCTTCTTGCCATACGAAGGTGCGATACGGCATCTCTGGCACAAGATGCTCCGGCTCAGTTTCAAGTTTGCGTCGAGCCGATTTCGGAGGGCACGTGACAGGCCTCCAGGGGATTCTGCGTGGTGGGATTCTGATGAACACCTCCTGCGTCCCAGCGAGGGCGGAGAGGAGCGCCGCGCCGGGCGCATCCAAGACCACATCGGGCACCCCCCCCAGATGGCCCGCCGCAAGCTATACGCGCAGCAATCTCCGCCGTGAACGCAGGGCGGGCGCCAGCGTCCGCATAGTGCAATGCGGTTTGCGATTCAAGCCATCCGCGATCTACCGCGTGTCGGCCAGCTGCTTCACGGGAGTGTAGAAATCAGCAAGACGAGCGGGCCCGTTCCCGTCTCGCTCGTGGCGGGCAGCTGCATCTGGGGGCGCGAGGCGCGTGCCGCCGACGCGGAGGGCGAGCCTGCGCGCGCTCCCGTCCTTCTCGACGTCGATTTCGGGCGCGCGCCCCGCGAGGACCCACGCGCTACGCTCGGGCTCGAGGCTAAGCTGCTGCGCGGCGACGCGGTGGTTGCCCCAGCGCCAAAAATACATCTTCTCGCGGAGGGTGGTGTTCGGGAACATCGAAGGCAGCGTTGGATCGACGCCGACGTCCATCGCGTCGTGCGAGCGGTGGACGCGGGGCAGACCTTTCCGGCTCGCGCACCCGACGTCGCCCGTGGATGCGGAGAATCCCAGCGCGCGCACAGCGTCCTATAAGTCGACGCGCGGCGTCCCACAAGCCGATGAGCGCATGTGCAGCATTTCCCGCGTCCGCGTCGATGATGGTCTTTGGCTCGCTACGCAAGTGACGGAAGAAGAATCTCGTGAAATTCGTGCCCCAGAGAAAAGCGGGGGAGGGAAGGCGCCTGTGCGAGAGGGAGCGACGGATCTCGAGGCGAAAATGGCGAATCCGTCGGTGACGACAACGCGGCCGCGGCTGGGGACCTCCAGCGCGGTCCATTTCTTGGGACCGAGCAATCGGACGAGCGGCTTGAGCATGCCGAGCACCTCGTTGCCCCCGCGGTCGACCTCCAACACCACCCGTCTGCCTCGGCACATCGAGCGGACCAGGACACCCTCTGTCCATTCGAACGTCCCGGATTGAGTGGGAGAGGACACGCACAAGCTGAGCAAGGAGCGCAGGTCGAGAGAGCTGTCGAGGAGGTGGATGTAGATGGTCTGGTCCTTGATGCTGGGATACAGCAGTGGGACAGCAGGGTGTGCCGTAGGAGGGCGGTGATGGAAATAGTGTGGGGAGTCCAGCAACGCGTGGATGGTGAGAGCACGTGAAGTTTGGTCCGTCGTCGGTGTCGATATGAGGGGCGAAGTTGCGGACGGCGACGGAGTAAAACAACCTGTACATTTATTAACGAGGATCTCTTCTAAAATTACTCCGAAACGTGTGCCAGACGCTGGCGCTTGAATTTCAGAAAACAAGCGCCATAGGCGCTCTTATCGATGCGGCGTGCCGCCACATCAGTGCCATCAGCGTATGATATTCGGAAAGGGCCTGGACCGCTTCCCTTAGCCGAAGTCGGGCATCGGGAAGCTATGTCGTCGGGCGTCGGGTAGGCTGTGTCGTCGGGCGTCGGGTAGGCTGTGCGTCGGGCGGACGTCGGGTTAGGCTGTGTCGTCGGGATGCGGTGCAAAAGGCGGCCGGCAGGATCGCGGTTCGAGCGCGATTCGATTTAATTTCACCCCCAGCACTGGTATGAAGAGATCAGCGGGGAAACAGAAAGAACCATGATTGAACGCACCTGAGGTCCAACGGCTCCAGTATGTCCTCCTCAGAAAAGTCGCAAAATATTTGCGGATTCTCGACGATCCCTTCCTCGCCTCTTGTACCAGCCAATTTCCCACCGGCTTGCTTCTGGGTTAAGGCCATATTCCAGGGTACAGCCAATTCCACAGACCGCCCAGAGCTGCGTCCATCTTCTCTCGTCCCGCTTCCCCCATACCACTTTGCAGCGCATAGCATGGCGAACAGGCAGACGCCGTTGTCTATCCCGGGCGTCCCAAGAAGTCGGGAAAGCGGCGAAAAAAAGCAGAGGATGTCGAGGAAGCTAGCGGGTTGGTTGCAGATGGTACATCCATTGGAGGGGAGATTGCATTGCCTCAACGAGCGCAAGGGGCCCGTCTACGAACTCGGTCTCTGCAGCATATTATGGAGCACCCTGGTCGAAATAAGAATTACAGAAAACGGTGATCATAAAAGACCGATAAAAGACTCACGGAAAAAGTCCCTCGCGAACTTGTAAGTAGGTAAGAACAGAGCGCGACCAGCTGGTCCTCTGTATTTTGGGACCCCATCCAACTATCGTGCGGATGAATCGAGTAATATGGGCCGTAGATGGTTGCCATTAGTTGGGGGAGGGGAGAAAATAGCAGGCCGGAGCCCGATAGTGGATGCCGCCTCTATTAGGATTCGAATGCGGGGGCATGGAGAGTCGGAGGGAGGCGAGGAGAGCAATACGCGTATCTGACCACGCAGACCTATTGCCAGTGAGTCATGAATAGATGCCACAGTACGACTGTACGAGGCGATGGCGCCTGCTACGTTTTTGAGCTGAGTTGTCTTGCTTCATATAGTCTCCAGAGGCAGAGCAATCATTTTCCTTGAACCGTCGCCTCGATATCCCTATTCTGACAGGTATCTTAAGGCACGAAAGTTGACCCTGCGACGTTTTGCCTCAGGGAGACTGCACGGCAAGATGGTAGTAAGGATATATGGGATTTGTAAGCAACAAGTTGGTTTGCTCAGAAACTTCTTGAATCTTCACTGTCTTGGAAGACCAAAAAAATGGATGTAGAGTTCTTGCCATGGCATGCCCGCTATCTTACCTTTTGCTACAGATTTCCGTGTTATGTACATAAATCAGAAGGAAACACAATCGAAGTCGAACGAATATTAACTTCATCGCCGTTGGATTCAATGCCCATCCCCGTCCGCGTCGAATACCATGTGATGGTCACTCCCCATCTTCAGGTGGTCGCCGGTCGCGGTCGGCACGTACGCCTCCTCGGGCAGCCCAGTCTCGTCGAGCCCCTCCGCCGCTTCGATAATCTCGTACAGCCTCGACGCCACCTCCGGGGGAGGCACCCGCCCGCCCAGGATGTCCCGCGCGGGTACAGGGGACCCGTAGAAATCGCGGTTCGCATCCTTGCGCTCGATAAGCGCCGTGCCCTCCAGCGACATCCCCGCGAACAGACCTACACCAAAGGCCGTCAGCACACGAGCCGCACGGGTAGAGCCAGTAACGCTTACCCTTTGACTTCGAATACGAGAACATGGGCGTTGGGTGCGCGAGCGCCGCCTCAATGCTGCCGCCCGTCCCGATCGGCCCCGCGCTCGCGCTGATGTTCCCCCCGATGGTCAAGTTCCCGCCGAGCGAGAACGCGCGCACCGCGTCCTCGTTGTTGAGCACGATAACAAAGTCGGTGATGTCGGCACCGATCTGGAGCCCCCAGCCGAGGCCGCCAGTCGCGATGCACGAGGGGGCAGACCACGAGCCGTCGGGGAGCCGTGCAATGACGATCCCAGAGCCGGCTTTGCCGGAGAAGACGAACCCTGCTTTGAGGACCTGGAATATGGCAAGACCTGGAGGGTTTCGTCTAACTACCAATTAAATCGGCCATCTGCGGCGACATACCTCGTGCAGACTGCAGGACGGCCTTCGGTATGGAATTGAGTGCGGATTCTCGTCGGTCGGGATCGGCTGGGGAAGGTTATGAGGCTAACTGCCTCTGTATCCAATAATCTTTGCTTCACACCTAAGAAGCTATCCAGGATCTTTGCAGCCTTCTCTGCTTCGCCAGGGAGACTGAAGCCATGGACGAAGTCTCTCGAACCGCTAGCGATCTTGGTCGAGCTTGATTGTGCGAATGCAGTTGCCTGGATGCCCGCCTTCTGTGCACCCTTCTTGAACTTGTCCATTAGAGACATGGTGTAAGTAGTCGAGACGGAGACTGGTGCGTTGAGCACAGCAACCCGAAGTGGAAGTATGACAGCATCTTATTCTCATCACGTGACAGACGCGTCGAGAAGTATCGAGAATCACAACGCGAGACAAGGTCAAACACCGCTTGACGCGAGCAATTAACCCAACGGGATTTATTACGGGGATTAAATGAAGAATGCATTCAGCCGGATCCCGTTTTAGGCAATTGAGATGAATGTCAGTTCAAGGCGGGCAATAGGCTGGCAGAATTAAAACATCACACAGATCCAGAAGTAGCGCGGACCCCGATACCGCGCAGGTAAGAGGTGCCCACCGGTGAACAAGTTTCTGACTGGAGCAAGAATTGATACGGGATTTAATTCTAACAGCAGTTGGCTGAGAATAAGGCGACGAGGGTAGATATCGACACACACACAGTACCTCCATAACATTAACCTGCGAGTCGATCCATCGTTGATAATCCCTGATCCCGAGCTCCTTCGCAGAAGAAATCCTCATCACGGTAGGCACCGCGTTGCTTTTGATAGCCCCGCCGTGCGTGTAGGAGAAAAAGGCAATATCCTCAAACGGCTCCCACATCCGTTCGAGATAGACTTGCATCCCCATCCCGAGCCGTTGCGCCACACCGTAGATAATCCTCTTTTTGTGAGGGGGGTGAAGACGCCAGCATTAAATAGGCCAAATGGCAAAAAGTCCGCGTGCGTCACCACAAAGCCATAAAGGCATTCGCGATGTTAGAGATTGGATGGGGTGGGAGGAGCTTCCGTCTGCCTGCATCGATTCACAACAGTCAGTCTAAAATAGCAATTAAATACGCACTGTGGCGGCGAGGCGAAACAACCTCCGAGTCCGTCAAAGTTGGTTGTAGACTGCAAATTTTCGACTGAGCAAATCCGACGATGGATCATTGGATGTGGTTTGAAAAAACGGGAGCCGAACTCAGAATTGCCTCTATTCGTTGAATCAAATATTCATTACCTCGCTGCCTTTAATATGCCGCCGCGAAAAGCAATAAAATCACCGTGGGTCAATGGCGAGTCCTCTGGAGCCTCAAGTGAGTTGCGATATTACTTAAGGCCCTTCGCTCTTGCTCTTCGGCGGGATATGCGCGCAGGTTGCTTCCAAGAGCCTTCACACCGGCCTTGAGCGAGAGCGACGCGCCAAAGCCTGGTCGGCACTTGCCGAAGCTCTTTGATGCGTTCAAGGGCCGGGAATCAAACCATCAATTCAGCTACTATCGGCCGATTAGCCTTGAACAGAGACCCGACCATGGCGTAGTCTCGTTCTTCCTGTTGGCGAGTTTGGTCGGTGGCCAAGATCAGCTGGGACCGTCGCTTGACCGTCTCCCTTCGGTAGGCACAAAGAGCTTGCCTCATTTTTTTGCCACTCGTAGGCAGACTGGTAACGAGTCTATCCCTTCGGCAGCTCCTTCGACATGGTTGAATCTCTTGGTTGTAATAATATCCTGAGTGCACTGACCTCGACACGACCACCACCCGGCATCGTATGACCTTTGCCTAATAATGGATGCAGAAACGATATCGACGCTGCTCCCGCCCTCGTAGACTCCGAGGGAGGTCCTGTGCTCGCCCTCGCCACCCTCATCGACATGGCGGCGGTTATCTTCTCCTATAACATACCTGCATAATATAGAACCCAATTCTAAACGGAACCCGACGATCGAGGATGCCTGTTTCTGAACGAAGACAGGGGCCTCCTCCTCCTACTCTCCACCCACTACATGCTTCCAACGTCCTCCTCTACGCCGTCGGGACTCGGCTCAAAACGCCGTCTGTCGGACTTCGACGACGACCTTGAAATTTATACCCGGGTAATGAACATGCTTTGGGCCGATGAGGCTATTAAAAGTCGTTTTTCGGGCACGAACGGACACAAGGAGTGGAAACAGCTCACGAAACGGACGTTAAAGAAAAACTTTCCTAAGGTTCGTAACACCGCTCTATTTCTCGTCAATGCATGCATACACATTCCTATATGCACCGCCAGATATCAAAGCCGTTTACGGAAGGGGGGGCCTTCTACCAAGAAGTATTCAGCTCGACGGACGGACAACTGGATGTCAAGGAAATTGAGATGGACAACGGTACAACCCTCGAGGACCCCAGGGAACCGGTGCTTGTCGATAAATATCAGCAAGCTGCTGACGCCCTTATCAAAAATCCCCTATGGGTGCGGGTGAAAAAGCACGTTCTCGTCAAGGTGAGAGTTGACGCAGTTTCATTCTCATCCTCCCGTTAACACTATCATTGTTAGAACGAGACCGGCTGTCGGACGGTCATTGATATGGTCGTCCTTGCGGCCATTGATATAGCCCAACAAGAGCTTTCCTCTGACCCCACGCTCGATAACGAAGTGTGCGAACGATACGAGTTTCAGCGGCCAGAGCGCCCAAAACGGTGTCTCCCCTCCGACAAACTCCGCAGTTGGATCCTCATGAACCAAGAGGTTACCATCCCTGATCAGGACCTGAAGGCCGGGCTGGCCTTCCATGGCATCCCCGACTACATGGTGTCGGTCGTGAATGCCGCAAAAGTCCATCCATTCCCCAGTATGTCCTGCCAATACATTAGGGCAAGATATTCGATCTCATATCCTGTTTCAGCCAGATTCCTTCGAGCCTTAGAAGCCGGAGTGTATTCTTCAGACACTGTCAAAGGTCACGGTGTGGCTTCGATTATGGAGGCAAAGTCACACAGCACCATGGATTCGAGTGACGCTAGGGCGCAAGTCCTCGTGCAAGGGGCCGCCCTTTGCGTGTACACGTGCGTATTGCACGCTTGCTTCCACTCGTACCTTCTCACCGAACACAGGAAACGACGTACAGTGGTAAACGTCTTAACGGATGGGACTATGTGGAAGTTCCATACCGTCTCAAAAACCCCCGACGAGGAGCTGAACGAGGGGGACAAGCCCTTCCAGGCGTCGGAGACCTGTGCGCTAGACGTCCTGCACCCGGGGCACCTGGCAATTGTGATCCGACTCCTGACGGCGGCGGTTTGTCTCCCCCCCACCCGTTCCCGACACCCGCTGATATCGAAAGCAGATCCTATTTCCTGCAGAGGATTTCAAATCCTTCGCCACAACGTGTGGCAGGAAGACACAAAATTTGACTTCGGACATAGTAATTGTTTAGCTTTACAATGGACAGACTAGGTGCACGGACAAGGGCTTCCAATTTTGATAACTATCTCTCAGAGTTTAGCTGCCAAATACCTCAGGGTACATAGTATCTATGATTGAGGCGTTTTTGCTGTGAATGAGGATCGAGGCGCGAGGAAGTCGCCAAGTGCTGCCCACCGCTAAAATTGCGGAAATGAGGCAGGACGCGATGCAGTTCGTTTGCCGAACAAATATTCTTGATACGAGTACGAAGTAAAATACGAGTAGAAAAATTACATGTGAATAGAATCAGCAACCGAGGACAGGGTCTTGCAATTTTAAGGATTGAAAGTTGTCGGCGACTATCTTCCCTGCTGTTTCATCGTCTGTTTTCTCCATCTTCGTTACTTCTTTCGAATAATGAATAAGGGTCGCCTTGGCGTACGGATCCTCGCTCTCGAACGAAATGTCGACATGGTAAACCGGGGCCATGGTGGGGTACATCCTGGCGCGCTGCGCTATCATCACCTTCGGGTTGGACAAGTCCGGATAAAGTTGCGAGTATTTCGTGTGCCATTCGAGCGCCGCGGACGCAGACGTCGCTGTGGTGCGTCATTAGGAGGAGTCAAAAACAAGGTGAACAGGACAATGTACTGGGCCAACGGGAATTATAGAAGTCTAGGAGGATGAGAATATCCGAGATCCCACCGCAGCCCACCTCCTTGAGCCGGAGGTACCTGTCGTGGGGCAGAATAGGGACCCTGCGTTCACAGCGGTGTTTGGCATGCGCGCGCGCAAAGTCCACGATGTAGCACCGCGCTTTCCCGTTCAGCATATCGGCGCGCGTGAGGCCAGGGACGCGGGTGTCGATCAGGACATGTCGGAAATCCGAGGGGTTCCGGATCGCGCCGTGGTCAACTCCACAATCATGCAGAGCTTCAAATGTGCGACCGATGAGGATCCTGCAGCAGTTCATGTGTGAGTTGGGACGAATGTAGAAAAATAGCACGTACCTGTTCGCTTCTGTATTCATTACGGTTTGCGACAGTACCGTCCAAGGAGTCCCGACCCACTGCATGAGACTGAACAGCACCTTGCCGGCCCACTTTCCCGTGTCCATTAGCCACACCCCGTAGTGAAAGGGCACAAAGAATCCTTCGGCCTTGGTAAGATGGGTCGAGTGGAATTTGGCATCCCTCAGGAGTCTGTTGGAGACTTTGAAGGTATTCGACTGGGGGTTGACGGTGGTGCGCTCCGCGTTCATAATCATTCGCAAGCAGAACCACTTTGAGCCGTCGGCGGACATGGCTTTCGCGAATGTGACTTCTTTGTCCTCCTCGCCGTTGAATCCCCATTTGCTGGCTTCCTCCAGACCGAGCTCATAGGGGAGTCTGTCGCCATCGCGGTTCATATACAGAGATTTGGTCTGAGAAACACGTAGGAAAGTGATGTCGGAAGGCAAGGGTGCAAATGATAGAGTATGATTGGGAATGTGCCAGCGCTTGGCGGGAAAGCTGTCGGGGAGCCCTTCGAAGCGAACTTGGATCGCGGCGGCCATGTGAGTGGTAATTACAACGCGGAGAGGTCTTGATGATTGTGCAAACTACAAAGGCAGAAAGAGAGTCCTATTCAGGGGCACGTCAACACGAAAACCGTGTTTTTCTCATCACGTGGCTGACGCGACTCGGAGACTTTGCTTGGCCTGAAAAGGCGGGAGAATGTTGAGAGCGTGCGTGCGATTACAATTAAGCCTACGATGCAATTACAGTGGTTTATTATACTCATAACTCAGACTTGCGTGAAAACAATTGCGAGGAGAGGTTGACAGCATCAGTGCTCGACGGACTCGTCGCCCCCCAGGATCATCTCGCGCACCAGGAGGTCCATCTTGCGCGTCTCGAGGATGCTGCTCAGGCGGTCGACCATCTCGGCCTTGGTGCCGGCCGCGATGATGGCGGGGTTGCACGCCGCGTGCGCGGCGAGGTTGCGCTTGAGTGCCGCGGCGGAGAGCTCAGGCACGATTTTGGCGTTTGCGATGAGCGGCGGCTTGGGGTCGAGGAGGTAGTGCGCGGCTATGTCTGGGTACGCGGTTAGGTGCGGCTGCGGAGGGAGGAGTGGCAGACGTACTGTCGACATAGCGCTCGCAGGCGGAGGGGATCTCGATGTCGATGACGCGGCGGTCTTCGAAGATGGTTTGGGCGAGGCGGCGGAGACCGGGCATGTCAATGCTGGTGTCGAGGATTGTGAGGAATGAGAGCTTGGAGAGCATTAGGATAGCAGAGACAGCGTCGTCGTCGATGTGCGGGTTGGTCGCGATGGAGAGCTGGAGGAGGGAGCGCTTGAGAGCCACAAGATGATAGACCCTGGACGGGAAAACATCAGCGGCCGTGGAGGAGACGCGTACGATCACGAACGCTTCGTTTCCGATGCCGGTGTTGTTTAGGAGCAGGGTTACGAGCCTCGGGAGGTGGTGTATGTGGACGAGATCGAAGTCTTGAACGCGAGTGCCACTGAACGAGAGCTCTGTCAAGAATAGAAAACTGTTGGGTTTGCTGAAAACTGCGGGCAAATTAGACATTGACGACCTCGCGTCGGGGGGCGCGCACCAGGGAGGATGTCCTTTCCCGCCATATTCAGCCCGTCCTCGTCGCCCATGGACTCGGCCAGTGCCAGCCGCCAGATCTCTGATGTCCGAAGGATCGTTACGACGCGGACGTTGAGGAGGCCTAATGCAAATCAAAGGGCGAAGGTGGATATGTGCGTGCTAAAACGTACCATTTTCGCCGAGAAAGTCGGCGATCGCTTGATGACTCAACTCGGAGAGCTTCGACAGTCGTTCGTGGAGGCGTATGCCAGGCATCAGGACATCAAGACGCTGGATGAGGGGCTTGATACCGCGGGGCGACTCCGTACCGATGGGCGGACCGTATAGTTGGTCTACACATGGATATATGCGCATATATGCTGGTAGAATTTGGGTCTACGATACCTTCGAGGGACCGAATCTTGGCCTTCAAGTCGTCGACGAGGGTCGTCTTCGCAGCTGGCTTCTTCGGCAACACGTACGGGGAGTACTGGGGCTTCTGGGGAAAATACTGGATCCGCTCTCGTCTAGTACTGATTTCGAAAGAACTTTCGTGGACAGATTGGATGGAGCGTGCATATTTGGGGGGTCCGCCCAGGTCGCTGAAGGAAGAAAGTTTCCGCTTGAGGGGTAGGCGGGAGGTGTTCTTGACAGTGGTGCGATGCTCGAGAGAGATGGACAGCCTGTTTTCGCGCAGGGTGTAGGAGGACGGGAGGGCGGAAGAATCGTCGGACTGCGGGAGATCGCGCAGCGGTTCTGGTTCTCCTTCTTGAAGAGCTTTGTCGAGAATACGAGCGAAGGAGGAGAGACTCGTGTCGTTTTGAGGCTGAGTTTGAGCGCGCGAGTTGCGGCGCCGGACTTGACGTCGGAGAGAACTGAGGTACGAGGAGGCGGTGATAGCAGGACAGTAAAGAGGATTCTTCTCGTCGATTGTAGGAGGTGAATAGGTTGACATGGAGGAGAGCGGCTTAACGTGATGGTGGTGCGAAAGAGAGAGAGAGAAGGATGTCAATTAGTCACGCATCGCTTCAAATATTGCTGTACTCCAAAGAGCAGTACATCGGTGAAAGCGAGGCCAGTTCAATAGGTGGGCAATATGCTCTCGACGCGACAATTAACAGATACAACTCAATGGGATTCTCATTACACTGCAAAAACTACACCAGTACAACTACAATTGTTCACCTCCAACTGTCGTTCAGCGTTAGCGTCCCACTCGCAGGCGACGTCAGCTGGTTATTCGGGTCCGACTCCCAAGCCTTTAGCGCGCCATCCACCTTGCGGATGTACTTGTACTCAATGAGCGTCGACGCGGGGACGTCGACCGTGACTATCCCAGGGTTAGCAGACTCGGAGATCTAAACACAAGGGAGGAACGCACTGCTCCAGGTGGGGTAGTTGGCCGCGGACAACATCAGCGCGTTGTCGGGGGACCAGCTCTTGAGCTCATCGACGGAGCCGGTGAGGTAGATGCTCTCTATTCACGGCATCAGAGGGAGAACGAAGGAAGAAATAACCCGCACCTCCGGGAACAGTCGTGGCCACAACGTCAAAGGTGATCGCGACGGTGGGGCCTCCGCTGTTGGACTGGCAGGTGGTAGGAGCGGCCAGCCCCGCCGCGCCCCAGCTCGCAGGCTGCTTGCCCGCCCGCGCCGAGAACGCCGTGAGCGCCGCCGCATAGCTCCACGTCAAGTCGCGCGCGCTCAACGGCACCCCGTCGTTCCGGTCGTACTGCTCCGCTAACGCCCCGTTCGAAGGCTGTCATCATAAGTAAGGGAGCCCACAACCCACAGACGACGAACCGTAAACTTGGCGTGGATCGCAATAAACCCGTCCGCAAACTTCTTGACACCAGAGGTCAAAAGGCCAAAAGTCGAAGATGACGAGCGGTACGTCCCGACGGCGACCGAGGGCAGGAACTGCTTGAAGAACGCGAGAGAGACCGGCGTGACGGTCCATCGAGCCCTGGGCCTTCCACACTATGAGGGCGTCGTACAATTGCTCGGCTACCGCGGCAGTGGTCAAATACCACGGCTGTAGAAAATAAGACAAAAAATACAGGCCAAGAATGCGCGTGCTCACGTTCCCGCCCATGTACACGTCCTCGGGATAGCGACCGGTCGCGACAGCGGCATTGGCCGCGATGCCCTTGTTGAGCGTGTAGATGGACCTGAACGAGTCGACGTAGACCTTCAGGCTCGACAAGGCCTTGTCGGAGCAAGGTTGGAAGGTGCTCGCGTCCTAGAGTCTTGTTAGAGGGCTGCACGCGGGACAACGACGTGACGTACGCAACCGGCGGCGGGGTCAAATGTATGTATCGACGCCAGGGCCGTGTTGGCGTCTTTGCCTGAGCGGCCCCCGCCCGTGTTCGCGGTCATGTACCCGCCGGTCGGGTTCCAGTAGGACTGCAAGAAACACAGCGCGTTTTCAGCCTGGGTCTTGTAGGTGCTGACAACCGCAGTCTGTCCGAGGGCTGTGGCAAGTGCGGCTCCCTCGCGCAACGATCGGTGCTGGGCCGCGGTGGTGAAGAAGGAGGCCGAGGAAACCTCTTCCCATAGATCGAATCCGGTGTGATTCCAGTTGGCGGCAACGTAGTCAAGGTCGAGCTTGATGACGGGCCAGAGGTTGGTGAGGACATTCGACGTGCTGCTGTTTTTGAGGAGCCAGTTGGCGTACGCGATCATCGCGGTTGCCCGTAGTGCCGGGCCATCTTCAAAAATCAGTACACAGCATACTGCTCGCGTCTAACGTACCTCGCTGAGGTCTAGGGTGATGACGTCAGCGAAAAATTATGAATGGCCAAGTCGCCTTACCTTCCCCATGAGCCAGTAAAGGCCGTCTCATCGACATTGAACTAATGGGAGCGTCAAAGGGTTTCAACTTCAAGTTGCCAAATCGCACCTTGGGTTCTCCGAGGCCGCCGGTCGAAATAGTGCCACTGGGGTTGGAGACCTGCTGCAGGTTGCTCTCCGCCGTCACGAAGTCGTGAATATGTCCCAGAAGAGCCGGATCCTCTCCCGAAGTAAATCTGAGGCAAGCTATCAGCATACTGAAACGTTCCGAACAGCAAATGCGTACTGGTCGATGATGAGTTTGAACACCAAGGAGGAATCCCGAACCCAGGTGAAGAGATAATCCGGATCGACGGTGCTCGGGCTCGCAATGACAACCCCAGCCTGACGCGTAATAATCAAAAACCAAGAAGAATCGCAAGCATTCTTCGAACATACCTTGGCAACGCGCGCATTGGAGCCACCCGCTCCGATGTTCGCAAGCACCCCGGCCTTGGCAATAGGGGACTCGGTCGCGATGTACGAGTCGACCGAGCTCTGGGCTAGAACGGCGCCGCATACGAGGGTAGAAAAGAGTACAGCGCGCATTTTTGTCTGTGCGAGGTCGTGGATCTTGGTGCAGGTAAGCGAGTAGAGCGACCACAAGGTCTCTTTATACAAATCGGCCATGGCTTGCCCAGAACGCGGTGATGAGCAGTGTGATATCCGGGGAGGTGGTTCGACTGGGGTATCAGATTACTTTAAAACGGGTGGGTGTAGACGCTAAACCCCAAAGATGTGGTGATAAAAAGGCGAAGATGTATGCTGCCAGCAAGCAAGCAGCATGGACGTCAAGAAGGGAGGAGTGAGGAGCATCGTAATGGAGCATCGTAATGATCGTCCGCTTTGGGAATTGTTGGCACGGTTGACGGATCACCTGCTGAAAAAATAGGGGGTTCAGCAGGGCGACTCGGGCTGCTCTCAAGCATAATTACATGTTGGACCCTATCACATATATGACTCTTATTCCGCCCTCGTTCTGCACCCCATCGCGTCGACGATGGACACCTTGCCTGGAAGTCGAAGGTGGAGCGAAGTTGAAGGACGACGTGTTGTATGATGATTGGGAGTTTAAGACGAGGTCCGAGCGGCGTGCTTGCCATTTTGTTGGGGGATGAAACCCACCCGACGGGCAGCGAAAGGCCGTGAAGACTTGGATTCTCAGGAGGGATGTTGCGCCGACCGCCACCGTCATCTCGCGGCTCGACCGTCTCATTTCGCCCACATTCGAGATTTCGAGGAGGATCCGGTGGGGATATGGGAAAGGTTGAAAGAGACGCATCAGAGCTCGGGATTGGGAGGAGTGGTGGCCATGTGGAGGAAGTTCTACGCCCTTCGTAAGTCCGTCAAAGCCTCGACTATGCGCCCTCACATCGCAGCGGTCCGTGGACACGTCGGTCACATTTACAACGACAAGCCGTCGAACGCGCAAATCATTGCCACGCTTCTCATGTCGCATGCCGAGAAGGACAAGCTCGAATTCGTTATCGGCTGCTTGCTCAACTAAGACGTCCACCAGGAACAAGGCAGGAGTCGAAATTTTCCACCTCCTTTCCCGAAACGTCTGCGCTGGCCACTCGCACTTTCCGCGACAAGTCTCGCACCACCTGTTTCAAGTGCCAGAAGTTGGGCCACTACCAGAACGAGTGCCCTGAGCCTGGGCCCCTTCTTCCTGCCACCTGGTCCTCAGCGCGGCGCTGCGAGTTCAGCTCCAGTGGGATCTATTATTGCGTCCTTACTTTCCCTTCTCCGTTATTTTACCATCATCGTTCCCACTCGCTAATGCTTTACTCTATTTTTCTGTGTAGGACGTGTGCCGACTCTAGTGGGAGTGTTGGAAATAGAGGTCGGCGACGCCAACCCCCCTTTGTGTCTCCTGCCTCCCCCATATATGACTCTTGTTCCGCCCTCGTCGACAGCCTAGTGATGCACCCCCATCGCGTCTGTACTACTCCGCTTCATATATATATATGCTGGCATCGAACTCGGCGTGACCTACCTTTCAACATTACAGATTCAAGGCTATGGCTATCACATGGAATTGATTCGGACTATAAGTTAGGGCAGTACTGTGAGTATTGGTGAGTGTTGATACCAAGCCACAAAGAAATGCTTGGGAGGAGCAGGAAAATGGTCAACTCAACGCCCGACGCTGAATTAGGAAAGACGTGTCCGTGGACCCTGTTGCATATTTGTTGCGTTAAATAATGAAGATGATGAAGAAGGAGTGGGCCTATGGAGAGCGAGGCAAACTTTGGCGGTGCGATGTTGAGATGTGCCGGACAGGACCAGAAGCTGTAACATCGACTCTCGCCCAGAACCCAGAACTCATTATTCATAGCGAGAAGCGACACCTACTGAGAATCCATACAAGAAGGACTTTGGGGTTCCATTACTTGGTGGCCAGCATCGAGCTCAGTTAACGAACGTTCAAAACCACGTCGCTGACAGCCTGAATCAGCTTCATGAGAAATCCAAGGACTAGAGAGATACACAAATGGTGAGAAATTACGTTGAAGGTATGTAGAAGCCAGGGAATCGTACGAGAGGAAGCTCCGAAGAGCCGCTCTGGAGAGCTGGATCCATCCCAGCGGGGAAAACTAGTGGCCATGGCAGAGGATACGAAAGGTTTTACCAGTGAGTGCATCTCTTCTTTCCAATGTGCAACAGATTTGCCCGCTAGATCTCTGCCGACGCAGGTTAGCGGATTTGGCGTTGTGAGTTGTTAAGGTGGCATTTAGTGCGAGCCGCAGAACGAGGAACAGCGAGACGAACAGGCTGGTCAGCGAGAGGCGCGTCAGCTGCTGTCAAAAGATAATATGGATTGGCTGGAAGTGTAGAGCCACGTCCCGCAGCTGTGGAGGGAGTTTGAAGGCGAAGGGGTTCCCGGTGGTGGTCGCCGCGCCCTCCAGATCCAGGGTGCGTAGGATGGGGAGCTGGCGCCGCGCGCGCTCGAGCGCCTTGAGGAAGGGATTCGCGTGGTCTCGTGGGAGCGTGAGATGAAGTTGTCTCCACTGCGCGAGAGAGCCTCGAACAGCTTGATACAATAGTCACTTTCCTATTGGAAGAAGACGATCTTGAGAGGGAGATCGAGAGACAGCTCTAACTTCCGTTCAAGTAGGTCGATTGGGGGTGGGTGTCTTGCGAACTGAGCTCGTGGACCAAATCATGGCGTGTAAGATCGTCGCCGCTCGCCAACGTTCACAGACGTGACCCGAGATCCAAGGTGCATAGTCCGAGTCGCGCGTTCGGCAATGGGACTTCTGCAGAAGACATAGTGATGTTGCAGTGGTGGACATCTCATAGAGGATTTCTATAAGAAGGTGAGTTAGTAAGGTTATTGCCATTCGCAGCAAGTTCCAGTTCGGGCTCGATCCGGCTCGATCCGGCCCGGGCGATACATGTGCAAACTTGATGCGCCTTCTCTTTCTCCGTTCTCATCTTGGCGGATTCCTCTTTCACTCCTCTACTCCTCAATTTGCCTGCCAATTTACTCACCTACCCATATTTCAACTCGGTCCAGTACTATTGAGTCAACTTTAGGCGCCAGTTATCGGTATCGCTTGGACCGGCGACCGGTACCTTACTAACTTGTGAACTTCCAGCTGAATTCCGGAGGTTCAACTCAATGATGAGGTACACGATCACGCCTAGTTACTAAGGATCTACAGACGGAGGGACATATTCCGACCGCGAAAGTCAGTCAATGCAACCGTAGAATGATCCTACGTCGGACGACGGTCGGCCCCGGCTCGGGCACCGGCCCTCCTCGACTCAGCCTTGCTTATGTCCTGTTCACCACGCATTTTCTCCTTACAATAATTTCATCTGCAATCGATGTGGGGCTGCGGCAAGGTACAGACGCCCAACACAACCGAGGTCGGCAGAGACCCTTACGACCATCGGCTGGCTGCCTTGCTGGTAAGCCTCCGAGTCCGCATGTCTGGCGCCTACTGCTAGATGAAAAAGGGTTCACTTTCTTCATTGATAGACACGACACTGGCCGACGATCGCGTGTTTCACGCGTATGCCACATGGCAGGCGGGAGGCGGGACAAGAATTTGGCGCACGCACTGCCGCCGTGTCGGGATCTGTCATTACATAATCCTGATCTGCAGCGCCTTCGTGCTTCTTTTGCCGAGGGCATCCCGAGGCGTGGCGCGTCTTTCCCCTTTGGTTAACCGCCTCGCTTGTGCAATCAAATCGTCCCAGATCCAGGTTCGACCTCGGGCAGTTCAAAATGTATATATACACGGCCCTCTCGTTTTATCGACATCCGCATTTCGGACTCCTCTGCACCCTTAAACCGACCGTCCACTTTGACGCCTTCTCCCAACATGTCTCGCTCGGCTTCAGCAACTGACTCTGCGACCGACCCGAAGAAGCGCTACGTCTGTCCTGACTGCGACAAGGCATTCTCCACGAGTAGCCATTTAGGGCGTCATTCTCGGGTACACACCGGAGAAAAAAACTACAAATGCTCGTTTCCTGGATGCGAAACGAGGTGCTCGAGGCCGGATAACCTGCAGGCACAGTGAGTCTCCTTCGACTCGATCAATGTCTCATTCTCACATTTCTAAGCTATCGAATCCACTTGGCTCCGCAGACCCGTCCCAAGGC
Organism: Mycena vulgaris; assembly: GCA_029204335.1. Lineage (NCBI taxonomy): Eukaryota > Fungi > Basidiomycota > Agaricomycetes > Agaricales > Mycenaceae > Mycena > Mycena vulgaris. The sequence goes on from JARGYA010000025.1 coordinate 801,152, forward strand.
CACGAAAAAGTCGGGGGCTGGTAGGTCCGCCCCGAACACTTCCCCGGTCTCATCTTCATCGTCATCCTCGCCCACCTCGCACTATCAAGCGTCGCCACCAGAGATGTTTCGCACCCCGGCCTCTCGCTTCAGCAGCGTGTCCGCGACGAACAGCCCGCGGCCCTTGATGTCTCCCCAACTCTCTCCCAGTAGCACGCCCCGCGGCCCACCGCATCCGCTCTACGACGGGTTCTCCGAGCAATTCAACACGTTCGCGTCCATCCAAAACCCGTCTGTACCACGCCACCACTACCCCAGGCCCGGGGGCATGCCGCCGCCCATCGTCCCCGGGAGCCCCGACGACGCGCTCGAGGGGTTCCGCTCCAGCATGCTCCTCCAAAACGCCGCCCCGCTGCAACGGCGCAGCGATATGTACCCACCCCACCCCTCCGCGCCCCCGCGTGGCCCTCCGACTTATCCGTACGCCACATACCCGCAGGCGTCCATGTCCCAATACCCGACGTACGCGCGCTCGCCCAGAGGCACACCGTCCCCGACCCCCTCGGACTTTCTCGAACTGAACCAGCTGCCGCGTTACTGATATCCGCTGGCCGGCGTCCATTCCAACCCACTCCTCAAAAAACATATACTTAGAGCATTACTGCGAGTATTGAATTATTTCCCCATTGTCTCTGTATGTAGTGCTAGTCACCGCCTGAGCTGCTAGTGCTTTCTGTACCAATACATACCCAGTGTACTTATTATTAATGCAATGCTCACATCCAACATCTTCGCCTGTTGTCCTCAAGGCGCCGACCCCCATTCTCAGACGCCGACTTCTATACTTCTCCGCTGATTGATTCCATCCATGATATCGACTCAGAATCCTGCGGGGAGGCATCAATGCATTGCATTGACATGCCGGGCTTAGCCCTGCTCAGCCCCTCCGCATACAGCGGCCCAGTTTCGAACTATGTATGTCTGCATGTCTACAGCTCACCAGCCCGAAGTGCAATATACTCTGCGCGTCTAGTGAGTCATTCCGTCTGATTAGATGACTCTTCGTGCACGTTAAACATTGAACAATCGATGCATCAACGGTGATCTACGTATATAGCCTTCAAAATCCTGGACCGTATCATCTAGTATGTCGTTTAGGGATCAAATCAATCATGAGACCGTGGAATCTGCCGCAAATCATCACTACTGTGCCACTGTAGTGGGTAAGCTCGGAGGTATATTTGAGCTGACCACTCGGCGTCACGTGAATGTGGTTGCGTTCAAGGTTGGACTCGGAGGTGAACTCACCGACCATAATTAACCTGGATGGCGCAGACATTTCAGTCCGAAGCGGATGTACGCTCCTTCGCCGTCAATTCAAGTGGCTTGGCATTTTCCCCCAGCGACCTCGCCACAGTTTAAATAACCGAAAGCCAATGCCGAGCCAAAAGCAAGCTATAAAAAAGCACATAATCACCTGCAACTCATCCGGTCAGGCTCTTCTCTGAGATAGCTATTTCCAGACTGAGCTAAGAGTGAAGCGGACGGGAGCCACAGTCATTTTCAGGCAGCTAAAAATTGCCCAGCCGTCAGCGACCAAACCCGCATCTTGTCATGACACGCGCAACCGGCGTACAACGACTCCATTGACGAGTAGCGTGATTGAGGACTCTAAAGATACATGCATAGGCGGCATTCGGAGTGAGGAATGTTAGGGAATGTTGGACGTGGAAGCGTGCCATGCCACTCCATTGGCCGATGGACTGTGGCTACAGAGCCGAGCAACTCGTCCAGTGGGCGACAAGACAACGTCAATAACGCCTTCCTCCAATCAGCCAGTCGACGGACATCAAGGCCGGGCGCGTGGGTCCAGAGCGTGGAGATTAACTTGAAATTGCGGGGCACGTCGTGCCTGGCGCCAATCTGGCGCTTGCCGGGTGCAGATATCCGGTGTTCGGGGATTGACGCTCGGCAGCGGAGGGGAGGATACAGTGGACTGCGCGACGGCGCGTGGCGGGGGCGAGAGGGTGACGTTGTGATCCCTTTCCGAGTATCATGATGATGTTATGATGTTTACCCAGCTTCCTTACGTGACGAGGCTTCAGGCTCGCGGGATGAGGAAGCCGTTGCCGGTGAGAATCTGAATTCCTCCCCCGGTGGGGAAAGCTTAGGCAGCCGGGGGCGGAAGGTGCGGTGGATAATTATTATGCATGCGCCGGAGACCACAAACGCCGTAAGTAGGGCAGCGTAGTTCAAAGGCAATCAGACAGCAGACGAAGAGGTCCGGGATTCCTAATACGCCCTGTGGGTGTGCTTCGCGTTCCTATGTAATATTGTGGGCGGCAGAACGGGTTTGGCTGGATGGCGCGACGACCCGAGCTCAGAAGCGATGATGGATGTGGTGCAACACAACACATCAGAGCCCCAGATATCCTTTGAGCTGTTGGAAAATTCGCCTGGCGGAGAATAAGCAAAGTATCCGAACATGATGGTTCAACTCCGCCATCACTCCCACGGTTTATTGGCAGCCAAAATTAGCCAACACTCAGCGTTCAACTCTGACGCTTCCTGTTTCCCGCTCCAGCCCGTTCAATGTAGATCATGGAGGCCAGGAATAATCGACTCACTTGTCAAAATTGTCTGAATGAAACGTGGAGTGGTTGTTTAAAGTTTCCCCGAATTTTCAAGTGATGATGATCCGTGCACAGTTGTTTGATCAACGCCATGGTTCATCCAGTCTAGCAACTATAGCTCCCCACCCCCCACGACGTGTTTCACTGTTGGTGCATCTCCTGCCATGTGCAGGTGGGGACGGGCCGTCGGGAAGGAATACGATATGCACCTGATAATTAACGGGTGAAGCGCCAGGGGCGGGCTTCTATACGGCGGGAGGCGCGCAGATATCCAGTGCTGGGCGCAAAATTGAATCGAGTCGCGCTCCAACTGCGATCCCGCCGGCCGCCTTTCGCACCGCATCCCGACGCCCCGACGACACAGCCCTACCCGACGCCCGACGCACAGCCTACCCGACGCCCGACGACACAGCCTACCCGACGCCCGACGACACAACTTGACATCGGTTAAAGGGAAGCGGTTCAGGCCCTTTCCGAATATCATACGCTGATGGCACCGATAAGAGCGCCTATGGCGAGCTATGGCGCTTGTTTTCTGAAATTCAAGCGCCAGCATCTGGCACACGTTTCGGGGTATTTTTGGAAGAGGGGATCAAGAGGGAATGCTCCAATTTAGATCTAGAATCACTGCAAGAGAGAGCCAGAGAATCGCAAAAGCGCTGTTTTTGTGCAGGTCCTCCTTCTCTTCTGTTCATTGGGGCATGAGTCGGCTTCGAGGTCGATACGCAAAGTGGCCCAAGCGAGGAAGGACGGCAAATACACATCCTCTATTGAAAATCCTAGTCTCAGTGCCAGAGGTCCCGTCTGCGGCGGCTTGGGCGACGACAAGTTTTGCAAGGCTACAGTACTCTGCTTGTCTGGGGAAGCTCCAAATGGTTCTCAGGCAGTCTATTGTTCTTCCTGGGCTGTAAATCGGGCTGCAGGAGCAGCTGGTCACCTGGTGTGGACATGGTCATGGTCACGGTGAGAGTTGAAGTGAGGACGCGGTCACGTGCGAGACTTACCGAGTCTCTTCAAGCGCCCACACCGACAAGCCTCAATTCAACCACTGCCATCGATTCGCAGACGAAATATTTACTGTAACTATGTTGTTATGAAACTTGAACGAAGGGAGGTGGTTTGAATACGGTAAAGCTGAATGTAGAAACCTTGCCCCACAGAACTACAGCCACGCGAGCCAAGTCTTGTCAGCCACTCTTCCGCATCTTCCCTCCTTCCCTCCTCCCACCATCATCTCGCATTTCTTCCTCTGCTACGCGACTCAGATGCCAGCAACGAGAGCTCGGAGTTGCTGTCGAGTGAGTTCTGCATGCCGTCGCACTCGAGCGTGCGCTGACGATTCGCGCGGGCTACCCTCCCCGCCGTGTGCGAATTCAACCCCCTGATCATCTCTACTGCACTGTGAACGCCGTCCACGGCTCCTCTCCGCTCCTCGCGCTCTTTCTGGTATGTCTCACCGGCATGCTCCTTCGGCGGCTGACGCTGATCAAGATGGCAGGTAGTCAAGCAATGACGAACTTCCTTCTTTTTATCCTTCCACCCTGCTGTCCACCCTGCAACACAACACAATTCTCACGCTCGGCGTCGGCGTGTAGACGTCGGTGGGAGAGAGAGATCAAGACAGCCCCCAGGCCATAACGACTCAACATCGCGCAATATTCGCCAAGGGTGGCCGTTCAAACCGCTCAGGACAACACTTGCGTGACTCAAGACCGAAAGATCTCGGTGGGAGCCCGTCAAGACTTTTCATGCTTCAAGACCTCGCGAGACGAAAGCCATTCCGCAAGATTGGCACAAGAGTCAAGCCTAACCTTGGCCTAACCTCGCCCATGGGCCATGGCAAACCTTGCCGTCAACAGATTCAAGACATCCCAGCTCAAGTTTCAAGGCTTACAACGCTAGCAAGTCAAGGACTCGGATGACACGCAAGATACCAGCTTCAGGATTGAGTGAGGACGGAGGTCTTCAAGTCAAGGATCCGAATCAGTTGAAGTCAAGTTGAAGTGCTAACTGAGCAGCGCCGGAAGATGCCGGAACAGCCTTTAAACTCTGCTCAGGCATCATCGCCAGCCGGCCATCTACAACTCCTCAACTTGCAGAGAACACGCACGCAGACAGGTTTTCTAGGCTCATCCAGCGATCTCCACCAGTCTCCGACCCCTGGCGACTGGCGACACCGCGACGGAACTGACTGCTTTCGGAAACAGCCCGGTTTGAATTTCTGACGATCTCTGAATCTGTGGCTTTTATCTCGACTCAACTGCGAGATTCTTTCCCCCCGCTTCATTACTTGCACTTTATATGTTCTAGGCAATTGCCTGATTTCATCGCGGCTGTACTATTGTAAGAACAAAGATGTAAGAACCAGTCGGACACGCGTAGGTGGAAACGACTATATTGGGTCGAGTATAGTACCTATTGTAAGAACAAAGATGTAAGAACTGAGCATTGTGGAAGTAAGTGAGTTAGATAGGAGTTGGACACGCGTAGGTGGAAACGACTGAGGTGGCGAAACGCGCAGCGCGGATATATATAGTAAAGGAAAATAGATGGCCCGCGTACGGCCGAGGGGACGCGTGCGAAGAGCACGCGGGTATACCATACACCACCGGGTTTCCTACAACACGGACTCGGCTGGACGGTTAAGGATTCTCTGATGAGCTTGCCGCCGTATGTTACTATGTAGCAAAGCTGCAGCCGGCCGGCATGCGTAAGCAAGGCATGTTCAACCTTAGTCACCGAAACCGAACCTATATAACCCCGCGAACCATTTCAGCATATCAACCTAGTCCCTCTTCACAGACTTCCTCTCTTGCTCTAATATCACCCATGGCACGCAGCATTCTTGTAACCGGCTCCAACCAAGGTATCTACCAGATCCTTTTTTCAACACACGCAGTGCTCACACTTGGGCTTAGGTCTGGGAATGCACACTGTTCACCAGCTTGCGATGACTCCCGACGTCCTTGTATTTATGGGTGAGCGAGATTAATAACTGCATGCGAGATGATGCCGACTTGCAACAGGATCCCGCAAGCTTGCGGCGGCGGCGGAGTCGCTCTTGAAGTTCTCTTCAGAAATCCACCCGTCGTCCACGGTTGTACCCGTGCAGTTGGACATTACAGACGCCGCTTCTATCAAGGCTGCGCATGCCTTCATCGCTGACTCGTTGAAATCAAAGGGCCTCGAGACCCTCGACGTCCTCGTCAACAAGTAAGCTTCTATTTTCGAACCGTAGGCTTGGAAACTCATCAGGCTTCAGCGCTGGAATCGCTACGTACGCGTTCCAGGAGGTGTACGACGTCAACGTCTTTGGAACGGCCGCGTTGACAGAGTCCATGCTCCCCCTCTTGACCAAGGGCGGTGCGATCGTCAACATCTCTAGTGGCCTGGGCTCCGTCGCCGGATACAAAAAGAAACCCTCGCCACCCACCTATCTGGCTTATGGCAGCAGCAAATCCGCGCTTAATGGGATGACGGCGCAATGGGCGCTGCTGGAAGAGCAGAAAGGCTCCGGGATTCGCGTGGTCGCGATTGACCCTGGTATTTAATCCGATCCTCACACTCGTCTGGTGGCATTTACTCACCCTGATCAGGTTACAATTCGACGAATCTGACCGCCTATGCTGGGACGATGGCGCCTGCGGAGGGATGCAAGATCATTGTGAAGACGGCCTTGGAGAAGGAGGGACGGTCCGGTGTGTTCTTCGATAAGGACGGTGATGTAGAGTGGTAAATTAATCCGTAGAATAGTAAGACCCAATGGACATCTAAGAGCATCTAAGTACCTAATTTTGCCCAATGCCGAAGGATCTCTCTCGACTGTTCAAACCTCCGAAAGGAGAGATGGACTCTGGAGAGGAATCTTACCTCTTTGCATCAATTTTAAACGTCCGAATGTAGTGCGAATCGTTGAGCTTCTCCGGCGGCGCCGGAAACATTAGGTTTCCAGTTAGTGGAAGTTGAGAAGACGGTGCAGCACAACTCGCGCAAACAACGCACCTCCCACCAAATCCCAGTAAGTCGTATTTCACCCTGCGCCGACGCTGGCTTATTCCTCAGCCGCAGTGGACTCCCCCAAGGCACCCACACGCACTGCGTCCCTCCCGCAGCCCAATGGCGCGCCCGCGCCCGCACCTCCGCCCGGGATGTCGCCCGAGCTCGAGCAAACGCTCGCGCTCCTCTCCTCGCACCGCGCGGTGCTCGGGTACATCCTCCTCGGGCGCGGGCACCCCGTGAGCATCGTGCGCCACGCGGGCGTCGTCTTCGAGGGCGAGCAGGGCAAAAAGTACGCGGGCGCGATTGGAAGGATCGTCGAGAGCGTGCAGGCGGGGCTCGAGGAGGTGCATGCCGGCGATGGCGATGCGGTGCGTTTCAATCTTTGGAAGAGTGCGTATGCCACCTGACGCGCGGGCGATAGGACGAGCTGCGATTCCTGCGCATCCGGACGAAGCGGCACGAAATTATGATCTCGCCAGGTCGGGCTCTCATTCATATGTGTGTTAGTACGCCGTGCTAACAAACGACACAGACGACCGGTATCTGCTCGCGGTGCTGCACGACCCGTCGACATGACGCGCATCCTCCTCGATTTACCTCAGCCTCGATCTCTCTGTACATCTATGGGACTCTGTTTGGATACATAATTTAACTCCCTCTAATCCTCTTGTCTGCCACCCATGCGCGTGGTATGGCCTCTGGGATCTCTTGTGGTGCGGCCTCCAGGATACCCCGTTCGTGAAACTGCCATAATTATATATACCCGTGTACGGCGATCTACGAAGACGAATATTAAGGTGTCCTCCCTTGCGTCTCCGGATACTACATCTGGGGATCTCCCTCTGTGTCCTCCATCAAACTTCAGAAAGATTTCCCAAGGGTCAGAAAGAATCTTGGTCGCAAATTGGGCGAAACTTGACTTAAGAACCGCAGGGGCGCGACGCTCATCCGTTCTGCACTTTCCACACACGTTATGGTGTGTTTCCACCCTGCTGCCGCCTCTGAATCTATCATTGTTAAATGAATGACAACTATTTTGACTCTTGAGTGGTGCTTTTTGCTACCGGGCGGGTCACCGCCACGGATAAACGGCGAGCTGAAGGATAAGAATCATGATAAATTGAAAACCACGGTATAAAAGGCCCGAAAAGGGAAAGACCCTCTTGGCTTCAGGCTTCAGCCCAAGCTCTGCTGCTGATACTCTACAATACCTGGCTGAACCTACGTCTCCCACCTTTAGGTCTGCCAAGAAGTGTCTGCTATTGATGGAATTCCACTGGAGCCAGCTTCTCTTGGATTTGTTCTGGCACTGTTGTACCTTGAATACCTGCTCAGGCCGCTAGATCATCGAGACATGTCTTCAGCTGAACAACCAACCAAGGCCCGGCCACGTCAACCGCGTCTTGAAGTCGTTACGCCCACCGCGATCCAACGTCCCTGCTACGCTCCAAATCATCGAGACGGATACTTGATAGCATTTTGGCTGTGCGCAACTAGATGGCTCCACACAAGCTCCACAGCCAAAATCTGACGTCAAGACTCAATGGCTTGGTGGAGGCATCCGCCCGCCAATATTGCGCACGCTCCAAAAACTATTGAATGGCCCCAATGCCCCAATGGCTCGTGGGCAACCAGGCTAATTATCCGACGAACTAGTAAAATCGGATTACCGACCTCCTCGTATATAAGTTACACCCTCGCAGTGCACGTCCTCTAAATTTCGAATCCCCAATTCGCCATGTCCACCATCCGTACCATCTTTGTTACTGGGTCCAACCAAGGTGCGCCCCCGTGTGATATGCGGAGCGAGTGTGCTCACTTGACACAGGCCTGGGGATGCACACTGTGCACCAACTGGTGGCAACGTCCAACGTGCTCGTCCTCATGGGTGAGTAGGAATAAAACTTTACTATATAGGGGCAGCCAATGATTGAGGGCACTCACAGGCTCCCGCAAGGTCGCCGCCGCAGAGGAGGCTCTGGCGAAATTCTCTGCTGACGTCGCCGCGTCGTCCAGTGTCGTGCCCGTACAGCTAGACATCACCGACGCCACGTCCATCAAGAGTGCGCACGCATTCGTCGCGGAGCACCTGAAAGGCAAGGGCCTCGCAGGCCTCGACGTCCTCATAAACAAGTGCGTTTTCTTTTGAGATTCCTCACCCGCCCGCTGACAGAACACAGTGCGGCGATCGCAGTGCCCTCCTTCGCGGAGACGTTCGTCGTGAATATCATTGGCACGGCCGCCGTCACGGCGGCCCTGCGCCCGCTCCTGAACAAAGGCGGCGCGATCCTGAACATCTCGTCGTCGCTGGGCTCGCTCGCATATCACACGGATCGCCCGCCGCCACCGGTGTATGGCGCGTACAGCGCGAGCAAGTCGGCGCTCAACTCGCTGACGTTGCAGTGGGCGATCGAGGAAGAGGCGAAGGGCTCCGGGATCCGCGTGGTGTCGATCTGCCCTGGTACGTGCCACCGTTCTTGCCGGGAGCCCCACTTACTTACTAGGCATTTTTTAGGCTTCAACGCGACGAACTTGAACCATTACTCGGGGACAACGAGCCCTACGGAAGGTTGTAAGGTGATCGTCAATACGGCGCTGGAGAAGGAGGGACGGAGTGGAGTGTTTTTCAACAAGGCGGGGGACATTAAGTGGTGAGGGAGAGGCGTATGAGGCGCCCGTGGCTGAATTTAGAGCACGGGGCCACCGAGAGGCTAGCAAGGAATGGAGGTTTCCGAATGTAAGACTGGGTGTATGAATATGTGTCCGACTTGAACATGAATTATTCCCTGCTGCCGCGTCTGAATATATCATTGTCAAATAATTTGAGATGAATGATAACTTCCAGGAACCCGTGCGTTTTTGCCCTCGAAAACGCACTTTGTCGGACAGCCCTTGGAGCTTCACGGGCCTGAGGGGGCGGAGTGCGGTGTGAGTATTGTAACAAGGACGGGGATTTAAGCATATACGGCTGAATTTCGAGCGGGCGACTGAGTCTTCGAGTACGAGAGGACTCTGGTACTACTCTGGTGAGTACACTCATCACAGCGAAATGAATTCAAGGCACAGACGATTCACGGGAAAGGGTCCCGAATGCATAGTGTAGTCTCCCAGATAGATCAATTGATTCCCTGAAGCTTCGTACCGCAGGGAATTTCTCATCTGACCCCTCCAGAGTCCGAGTTGCTCTTAGCTCTGTCCAAACTTTCGATTCAAAGTTCGTTCAAGGTCCCTCCTTCTCCCGGAGAGCGCCGCCTTGAGGATGAGCTTGCATGCATCAACAGTTGTTGAAATTGGTGGCCTTATAGGAACAGTTGAAACGAACACGGCGGCAACGAGGAATGAGAGCAAGTTTGCAAACCAAGAGACTGATGATTTTGCCAGATTGCCAGTGCTGTGTGTTCCAGCAATCCGGAGGTGCTTCTGGCATGGATAAATGAGACTGGAGGGCACTGGGCGCGGATAAAAAGCGAGCTGAGTGGCAAAATGTAGTGGCACCATGGTAGAGCAAGATGAGGCGGAGAGTTTGCACGTGCCACGGAGAAAACACGAAACGCGTAACTCCCAGAGTCCCTTCTTAGTCCAAGCTTCGACGACCTGCTGCTCTACAATTCTTGCTTGAACCTCTCCTCACTCAGTCTCTCGGGCCTCTCCAAAAAGCACTGTCACTGCCGGGATCCTTGTTTGATGCGAAAGAAACGCGCATGCCCTTACGATACCGTTTCTCTTTGAATCCTTCCATTAATATTACTTTCAGAGCAGGCCTGTTGCTTCAGAATCAATACCCAATACCCTGCTGGGTCGAGACCGGGAGATCTCTTATTCTGAGAATACTATTTTGGCTACCCGGATTGCGGCGTCTTGTTTCAAGCTGCTGGGCCCCGCTCTCCACGGCAGAGACATGCGTACGTAGCATCAGCTAAACAACCAAGCCGCGCCTTTTCGTCATCTATCGGCAACACGTCTCTCCCGTTACTGCGGCCCCTACACGGCTAAACGGCCACAGAGGACTACAGATCATCGAGACGGATAATAACGACGGTTAACCATCCGTCTAAGTAGTAACATCGGATTACCAACCTAAGCCGCGTCCTCGTCACCGTCCGGCAACGCGTCGCGTCTTGTATATATACCATCCCAGCAGCCGCAGACCACAGATATCGAAACAATTCACAATGTCCACCATCCGCACCATCTTTGTTACTGGCTCCAATCAAGGCGCGTCCCCGTGAGATATGCGGAGCGAGTGTGCTGACTTGACGCAGGCCTGGGGATGCATACTGTGCACCAGCTGGCGGCGACGCCCAACGTGCTCGTCTTCATGGGTAAGTCCTCGTAGGACTGTCCTCGGATCAGTCGATAAACGGAGGCATGCGCAGGCTCCCGCAAAGTCGTCCGCCGCAGAGGAGGCTCTGGCGAAATTCTCCTGCCGACGTCGCCGCGTCGTCCAGTGTCGTGCCCGTACAGCTGGACATCACCAACGCCGCGTCCATCAAGAATGCGCATGCGTTCGTCGTGGAGCACCTGAAAGGCAAGGGCCTCACAGGGCTCGACGTCCTCATCAACAAGTGCGTTTCCTTTTGCAATTCTACACCCCGCGTAATACTGACGGGACACAGCGCGGCGATCGCAGTGCCCTCCTTCGCGGAGACGTTCGGCGTGAACATTATCGGTACCGCCGCTGTCACGGCGGCCCTACGCGCGCTCCTGAACAAGGGCGGCGCGATCGTGAACATCTCGTCGATGCTGGGCTCGCTCGCGTGGCACACGGAGCGCCCGTCGCCGCCGCTGACCGGGGCGTACAGCGCGAGCAAGTCGGCGCTCAACTCGCTGACGCTGCAGTGGGCGATTGAGGAGGAGGCGAAGGCTCCGGGATCCGCGTGGTGTCGATCTGCCCTGGTGCGTGCCACCGTTCTTGCCGGGAGCCCCGCTTACGCTGAATTCATTTAGGCTTCAACGCGACTAACTTGAACAACTATAGGGGGGCGATGAGTCCTACGGAAGGGTGTAAGGTGATCGTCAATACGGCGCTGGAGAAGGGCGGGCGGAGTGGAGTGTATTTTAACAAGGAAGGGGACATCAAGTGGTGAGGGAGAGGCATATGAGGCGCCCGCGGCTGAATTTAGAGCACGGGGCCACCGAGAGGCTGGCAAGGAATGGAGCTTTCCTAATGTAGGACTGGGCTGTCTGAATATGTGTCCGGCTTAAAGATGAGTTATTGAGTGTGTTGCCGCCCTGCTGCCACGTCTGAATACATCATTGTTAAATAACTTGAGATGAGTGATAACTTCAAGGAACCTGTGCGTTTTTGCCCTCTTTTTCCGACAGCCCTTGGAGTTTCACGGGCCTGAGGGGGCGGAGTGCGATGTGAGTATTTTAACAAGGACGGGGATTTAGCGTGGCGAAGCCAACAGCATATACCGCTGAATTTCGAGCGGGCGGCTGAGTTTTCGAGCACGAGAGGACTCTGATGAGTACACCTTTTCCTTGTAATGGCCTGTGCCCCATATGACATAGCAGCGGTAGATCTATTCCGATTCTGTCAGATTGAGGAATAGAAAATATGCATGCGTACCAGCAGGCCGTACAGACATGTCAGTCAGTAGATCACAACATAACGCGTCACCGACTTGTTCATGACCAGAAGAGGAAGCTCAAGAAATCCGAGGACCAGAGACATGCGCTGCAGTGAATCCTGTTGTCTGCTGTAAATCGGTCCGTCGTCCTACGGCTGAATGGAGCGACTTCATTGACAAGGTAGCAGTCACAATTTGCAAGACTATTTGAGCCGTTGCCAAACCCCAGGGTGCAGATATGAACACGATATCCAGTCAGACCCCTGCGACGTAGAAAATACATCGCAAAGATCGCAAGACATAGATCCCTGCTGGAATATCAGTGGCTTGTGCGCAAGGGTCGCATGCCATGGAAACATAATGCGATCTTTCGGTTAGCATGTCAGTTAACTCTGAGAATTCACTGACATGAACATACCGCAGATTTAAAACATCTTTCACCGCAAAACTCCATGCAGTCTCGAATACAGTTTTGTCCATCCGCAGCTGAAATGATTCCTTATCCCAGCGCGCTCGACAAGGCTCGGACAAGGATGTGTATGGCCGTGAAGAATGGAGACGAATTAAGGCAGGAAAATGCGCAGAGATGGCTGTGTTCAAAGTGGGATGATCTGGCAACCATTAGTTATCGACACAGGAAGAGAATCTCGCGGCCCGCCCTTGGATATTCTGCGCGAAAATCAGATTTGTTCCTAGATGGTGGGGGCAGTGTTCAATTCAGTACGTTATTCTTGCGCGACGCCTCTGAGTGAAGAGAAAAATCCGACAGAATATACCCATACGAGCTTGCGAGAAAGCTTTGTAAATCTTTTGTTTCCGATGATATTCGGAGATCTTTCCCACGGTTGTATTTGTTCACGATCAAACTCGCCCTTACACAAATTCCAACAAGAAGCTATCTAGTCTTCGCGAGTTTACGATAAAAATGGTTTGTGAGAGTCAATTCCAGAATTGTCGTTGCGGCCGAGGCAGACTCGAATAATAAAGACTGTGGGCACGATGTTCTGCGGGACGATGAGATTGATTAAATTGAAGTCAAACAACATTTGACTGACCACGAGCTGACCTGCAGCGCCGTAACTGAGGGATGCTAGAATGGCTGTAGGCCCAGTCGTAGCGGTTCTTCCAACGGACAAGGCAAGTATAACGAGAATAATAATTGAGCTATACGCCGCGCCAGATTCCATCCTGTTAAGATTAAATGGGCTGGTAAAGACGAATAAAATATGTAACACGAACAGCACCGAGATTGCCCTGGTGTACCGCTGGGAAAATTTCTGTTGGCCGAGGGTATCCAGCTGGCGACGTGTCCACCATATTCGTCCAGCAGTGAGGCCCGTCAGGGTTAGGTTTGTTACGATTGCGAGGCCAAAGCTGACCCGGGAATCCATGTGCACGCGCGGGTCGTTGCTAATTTCAGACACTGGTTTGACAGCGTTACGATACACAGTAACGTAGCCCAATGCTTAAGAGTGAAAATATAAGATAAAATCATCAAAATGTACAACGGTACTCGCCAGTTGTGATGAGGAGTAGAAGGACCGGGAGGATGACCACTTGTTTGTATCGGGGGGCCCATATGACATAGCAACGATAAATCTATCAAAAAGCCTCAAGACTCGGAAATTCTGGGAAAGAAAACCTGTACGAACGAAGAGACCGTCCGCAATCGCACTGGTGTGATTAGTTTCTCCGTAATTAGCGAGAGATTGACGACGAACTTGTTTGTGACCAGAATAATATCTTCAGCTAAAACGATTGTGGAAACCAGATGTAAAAGAGATGCCTGTTGCATCGAGAAAGAAACTGCGTCGGCGGAGGGGTCTTGCACTGCAGCATATAATAACCGCATAGCCACCGAGGTCAAGACGAGTTGAACGACCATCTCAGTCATCGCTAGGAGGAGCATCACAGCGATGGCACACAGGAAAACATCACGACCGCGCGTGTCTCGGCGATAAAATGCACGGAAGGCAACCAGCGCAAGCATAACATATAATCCTGCCAGATGGGTATGAGATTGGTAGGGATATAGGTGCTGGCTGCCAACGACGAACCCCCTAAAAATAAAGCAATCTAAGCAGAGCTGGTCAGTCTGGATCTGTGGTTGGTAGAGGCTGTGAGCCGGAACTTACAGCGGATTTGCATACTTGCTGCAGCATGTAAGTCCAAGCAATGGAAAAGGCTGTATCAGCCATCTATCAGTAGAATGACTCCAGAGACTGGGAGTGTAAGGTTTGAAAGTAAGGGAAAGACAGCTGAAAGACGAAAAGGAAGGGGAAGAGGGTTCTCTTCGGTGGATGATCTCTTTTGTCTAGGTTTATGTAGATCCAAAACAGATGGCCGGGAGATGATCAGTTTGATAGATGATACTGAACTTGTCTCGTTGGTTTCCATGAACAGCCATGAACGCACAAAGCAGTGGAACAGACGGTATCACCCATGGACAGATGGAGAAACAGTACGTATTCTAACATTCAGTTCTGGACCGTGGTATCAACTATCGGCCGACATCAGGTTCTGTGCCGAACTTAGTAAGTGTTGCCATAACTTAGAGTCAACCACGAACCGAGCCGCTCATCTGCTTCTCCATTTTCCCTGTGGTTCATGTGCCTTTCTAAAGTCGGAGTCGCAGTCGCGGATTTCACAGATGTGTTGAGTGCGTTGATCTGGACTTCCAATTTTCGATGCCCGCATCTATCAAGATGGGAGATCATATTTTCTCCATCTGTCATTTTCTTCACTGCTTTTCATATTGATCCACCTGCTTCGGTGTGGGAGTGTGATAGCGAGAGCAAAGACCAGAATATTCGAGTGGATTGCCCGAAGTTGAACACACTTCCCCAGACTCATGCCGCCGCGTAGTACTTCTGTGGATGAATCCTTAGAACGAGGAACTACTGCGGGAGGTAGTATATCGCCACCGGGGTAAGTAGCACGGGAAAAAAGACGCCCACAATTTTGCAGCATGAAGTGCGGAGTCCCGCGGAGTGCCGGTTAGTAATGTTAGATGTGCCAAACAGCTCCGATGAGAGAGAACTCAAAACAATAGAATCGTTCATCCTCCGGGCGTGCTCTGCACTGTGACCCAGAACTCCACAGCGCAAAATGAAGTGGCAGGATGCGAGAGATGTCCAGAATTCACAAGCGCTGCGTATGGTGACTCATCAAAGCGAAATGAATTTAAGGCACAGATGATTCGCGAGAAAGGGTCCCGAATGCATAGTGTAGTCTGCCAGATACAGATAGATCAATTAATTTCCTGAACTTTCGTACCGCAGGGAATTTCTGGATCTGGCCCCTCCAGAGTCCGAGTTGGTCCAAACTTTCAATTCAAAGTTCGTTCAAGGTCCCTCCTTCTCTTGGTGAGCGCCGCCTTGAGGATGAGCTTGAATGCATCAACAGTTGTTGAAATTGGTGGCCTTATGGGAACAGTTGAAACGAACACGGCGGCAACGAGGAATTAGAGAGCAAGTTTGCCAACCAAGAGAAACTGAGGATTTTGCCAGATTGCCAGTGCTGTGTATTCCAACAATCCGGACGCGCTTCTGGCGTGGATAAATGAGACTGGAGGGCACTGGGCGCGGATAAAAAGCGAGCTGAGTGGCAAAATATAGTGATGGTAGCGCAAGAGGAAGCGGAGAGTTTGCACGTGCCACGGAGAAAACACGAAACGCGTAACTCCGACCTCTTAGCCCGACCTACTGCTCTACAATCCTTGCTTGAGCCTCACTCAATCTCTCGGGCCTCTCCAAAAAGTACTATCACTGCCAGGATTCCGATCCGGATCCTCGGATTGCGGCGTCTTGCCTCGAGCTCTTGGGCCCCACTCTCCACGGCGAGATCCTCGAGACATGTCTATGTAGCATCAGAACCAAGCCGCGCATTCTGTCATCTACTGGCAACGCGTGTTACCCCTACACGGCTACACGGCTAGATGATCGAGACAGATAATTAACGACGATTAATCATCCGTCTAAGTAGTAACATCGGATTACCAACTAAGCCGCGTACTCGTCACCGTCCGGCAACGCGTCGCGTCTTGTATATATACCAGCCGCAGATCACATCCTTCGACATTTCAAAACAATTCACCATGTCCGCCATCCGCACCATCCTCGTTACCGGGTCCAACCAAGGCGCGTCCCTATGTGATATGCGGAGCGAGTATGCTAACTTGACCCAGGCCTGGGGATGCACACTGTGCACCAGCTGGCGGCAACGCCCAACGTGCTAGTCTTCATGGGTGAGTGCTCGTAGGACTGTACTCGGATCGGCCAATTAACGGAGGCACGCGCAGGCTCCCGCAAGGTCGCCGCTGCAGAGGAGGCTCTGGCGAAATTCTCTGCCGACGTCGCCGCGTCGTCCAGTGTCGTGCCCGTTCAGCTGGACATCACCGACGCGGCGTCCATCAAGAATGCGCACGCATTCGTCGTGGAGCACCTGAAAGGCAAGGGCCTCACGGGGCTCGACGTCCTCATCAACAAGTGCGTTTCCTTTTGCGATTCCTGACCCGCCCGCTGACAGGACGCAGCGCGGCGATCGCAATACCCTCCTTCGCGGAGACGTTCGGCGTGAACATCATCGGCACCGCCGCCGTCACGGAGGCCCTGCGCCCGCTCCTGAACAAAGGCGGCGCAATCCTCAACATCTCGTCGACGCTGGGCTCGCTCGCGTGGCACACGGAGCGCCCGCCGCCGCCGGTGTATGGCGCGTACAGCGCGAGCAAGTCGGCGCTCAACTCGCTGACGCTGCAGTGGGCGATCGAGGAGGAGGCGAAGGGCTCCGGGATCCGCGTGGTGTCGATCTGCCCTGGTGCGTGCCACCGTTCTTACCGGGAGCCCCGCTTACTTACGGGGCATTCGTCTAGGCTTCAACGCGACGAACTTGAACCACTACACGGGGACGATGAGCCCTACGGAAGGTTGTAAGGTGATCGTCAATACGGCGCTGGAGAAGGGCGGGCGGAGTGGCGTGTTTATTAACAAGGAAGGGGACGTCAAGTGGTGAGGGAGAGGCTTATGACGCGCCCACGGGAATCAGAGCGTGGGGCCACCGAGAGGCTAGCAGGGAATAGAGGTTTCCGAAGTAGGACTTGGTGTGTATGAGTAGGTGTCAGACTTAAAAGATGAGCTCACAGTTCTTATTCTCTGTGTCCCGTGTACGCGGTTCTCCCACTTTCATGAATTCAGGATTGCCCGAAAACCGTATTGACCGTCCAGTATCTGTCCAGCGACTAACTGAAATCTGCGCCCGCGCATATGTACTCTGCCCGCACAGTTACTTAGGTATAGCTATTCCGCCCATGTAATACACTGCTGCCTTCGAGCCTCGCAGCATACGCCGTCCACCGCCACAACCCTCCCGCCCTACCCCTCCAAAATCCCCACACTCCGCCACCGCTCCCACAACAGCCCAACCCCCACGGGCGCGCCCGGCTCACCGCGGATGTCGCGCTCGTCGAACAGGTGGTACTGCGCGCCGAACGCGAGAAAGTGCGCGAACATCGAGTTGAAGTGCGGCTCCGCGCGGAGGTGCAGGATCTGCGGGTAGTGCGCGTGGTAGAGGTGCGCGAAGACGCGCAGGAGCTGCGTGTAGACCTGCTTGATGGTTGCTGGGAAGGTGTCTTTGTCGAAGGCTTGGCCTGCGGGGCGTTAGAGGAGAGGGAGACGGAACGAAACGAAACGCACTGGTCTTGGTGGGAAAGACGTTCTCGTCGTCGAGGAGGTTCTGGACGGTGGACATGACCGAGTCGATGTACGTCGGCGCGGAGAGCGCGACCTTCTTGCGGTCCTGCATCCACGTATAATTCAATCTATTTCCAAGTCAGCGTGGACGCGCAGAGCGACAGACCCGGACGCACGTCGGGCCCGCAGACATCGTGGGGCAGCTCTGCTGCGTGCAGCACTCGGTCAGCACGCCGTAGAACTCGTTCAGGTTCGTGTAAAAGTCAAACACTGTTCTCCTTGGTTATCCTTGGTTATCGTGGCACACAGACGAGGCTCACTGTTGACCGCAACCCACTCGTTCACGTCGACGTACTTTGGCTGCATGACGATCGTCTTGAAGTTGCCCTTGACGAGCGCGGCGTCGGCGAACGGGCGCGAGAGGTACAAAGGTTTGGGTGCGGCGGGACCGCCAGGCGAAGGTGGCTCAGATCCCGTCGAGTCCTTGCGGCCCAGCGTCCCTGTGGGCGTGGGCGACCGCTTTGGCCGTGGGGGGGCGCGATTCCGGCTGTAAGGCGGGTCGGATACACGAGCAGCTGGCAAGGACAGGAACCACTGACTTGAAAAACGAGGACATAGGTGTAAGAGGAGGGAGAGATATGTATCACGCGTAACAATCCGCGATTGACGATCACCCCAGATTGGGACTCTATACTTTATTTAATGCGACGACGGAAAATAGAATTGCGGAAGAGTCTACAGCCAGAGCGAGTATGCGATTACCACAGCGACCCAAGCACAGCTCGGATGCCCATGAGATATGTATGAATGAAAACAGGGACAGCAGAACGAGGGCGGGTCAGCCGCCGAGGATGCCCATGCCCTTCCAGCGCTCCCACAGCGCGCCGACGCCCACCGGCGCGGACGACGCCCCGCGCAGGTCCTTCATCTCGAGCAGCTCAAACTCGCCGCCGAACGCGAGAAAGTGGGCGAAGAGCGAGTTAAAGTGCGGCTCGAAGCGCAGGTGCAGGATCTGCGCGTAGTGCGAGTGGTAGATGTGCGCGAAGACGCGCAGCAGCTGGCGGTAGATGTGCTTGACGGTCGACGGGAAGGAGGGCGGGAAGTCCTGGCCTGCGCGCGGTGAGCCTGAGGTTCGCCGCGGAGAAGGTTAAAGAAGACGCACCGGACTTTGTGGGGAAGACGTTGTCGTCGTCGAGCATATTTTGGACCCAGGTCATCACGTAGTCAATGTACGTGGGTGCGGGCAGATGCACATGCTTCCGGTCTTGGTTGATCCAAGTGTAATTTAATCTGGGTTGTGGACGTCAGCAGCGAAGCGGGCGTGGCCACAAAATCCAACGCACGTCGTCCCGGCAGACATCGTCGGGCAGTTCTGCTGCGTGCAGAACTCGGTGAGCACCCCGTAAAATTCGTTCAAGTTGTTATAGAAATCGAACACTAGATCCCGAAAGAATTAGAGCAACACCATGCCAATATATACAAGTCTCACGCACTGCAAAATCAATGAATAACGAAACAGAGAGCGGATACGGGCGCCGACGCACCTGTTGACCGCCACCCACTCCATGATATCGACATACTTGGGCAGCATCACGATGGTCTTGAAGTTCCCCTTGACGAGGGCAGCCTCAACAAAGGGGCTGCACAGGTATAGCGGCTTTTGCGCCGGCGGGGCGGGCGCGGCTACAGCCGCCTTGGACGGCGGTAGGTCCGGGGGAAACGTCGCAGACGTCGGCGTGGGCGAGCGCTTCGCATTCCGCGGCGCGCGCGACATCGAGCGCCTGCATTAAAGAGTTGAATAACATTCAGTCGATGGCGAATAAGAGTCTAACCCGATGGAGTTGAAGAAAGACATGGTGGGGCTAGTCGAGTGGACCAGGCCCTGCCTTATATGCGTGCGGACCAAGGGATGGTAAGAAGGAGAAGGGAGCAGGCAGGCAGGTACAGATCAAACGCCGCGCTGCCGCGATCCTTCACGTGCGCAGATCACTCATCCTTCAATTCCTTTCTCGCCTTTATGTGACTTGCATTCATTTCACAGGGATGGTTATACATGTACCTAAAGAATTATGGACTAACGATCCGAGGAAGTTCAGACGAATGTCAAGGACAGAAACCTCCATTCCTTCCACGCCTTGGATTCATTTCTTGTACCTGTTGTCAAAATCCAGTCGCGTGCCCGGCCTTCACCACGCAATGTCCCCTTCTTTGTTAAAATACACCCCACTCCGCCCCCCCTTCTCCAGCGCCGTATTGACGATCACCTTGCACCCTTCCGAAGGGCTCATCGTCCCCGTGTACTGATTCAAGTTCGTCGCGTTGAAGCCTAGACGAATGCCCCGCAAGTAAGTGGGGCTCCCGATAAGAACGGTGGCACGCACCAGGGCAGATCGACACCACGCGGATCCCGGAGCCCTTCGCCTCCTCCTCAATCGCCCACTGCAGCGTCAGCGAGTTGAGCGCCGACTTGCTTGCGCTGTAGGCTCCAAACACCCGCGGCGGCGGGCGCTCCGTGTGCCACGCGAGCGAGCCCAGCTTCGACGAGATGTTGAGGATCGCGCCGCCCTTGTTCAGGAGCGGGCGCAGGGCCCCCGTGACGGCGGCGGTGCCGATGACGTTCACGCCGAGCGTTACCTCGAACGAGGGCACTGCGATCGCCGCGCTGTGTCCCGTCAGCACTGCGGCGTGTGGAATCACAAAAGGGAACGCACTTGTTGATAAGGACGTCGAGCCCCGTGAGGTCCTTCTCTTTCAGGTGCTCCGCGACGAACGCGTGCGCATTCTTCATGGACGCGGCGTCGGTGATGTCCAGCTGTACGGGCACGACACTGGACGACGCGGCGACGTCGGCAGATAATTTCGCCAGAGCCTCCTCCGCGGCGGCGACTTTGCGGGAGCCTGCGCGCGCCTCCGTTAATCGGTTGATCCGAGGACAGTCTTACGAGTACTCACCCATGAAGACGAGCACGTTGGGCGTCGCCGCCAGCTGGTGCACGGTATGCATCCCCAGGCCTGCGTCAAGTCAGCACACTCGCTCCGCATATCACACGGGGACGCGCCTTGGTTGGACCCAGTAACAAAGATGGTGCGTATGGTGGACATGGTGAATTGTTTCGATATCTCCAAGGATGTGGTCTGCGGCTCCGGGAGTGGTATATATACAAGACGCGACGCCTCGCCGTACGGTGACGAGGACGCGGCTTGGTTGGTAATCCGATGTTACTACTTGGACGGATGTTAACCGTCGTTAATTATCTCTCTCGATTGTAGCCGCGTAGCCGTGTAGGGGCCGTGGCAGTAACACGCGTTGCCGGTAGATGCCAAAATACGCGGCTTGGTTCAGCTGATGCTACATGGACATGTCTCGATGATCTAGCCGTGGAGAGTGGAGCCAAGACGCCGCAATCCGGGTAGCCAGTATTCATTCTCAGAAAAAGAGATCTGTGGCCAGTCCTAGTTCAGTTCCGACCCAGGCGGAGGGTATTGAAGGTGCAACAGGCCTGCACAGAAAGAGTAACCGAAGGATTCAAAAAGAAACGGTATCGTAAGAGTATCCTGGATCGGAATCCTGGCAGTGGCAGTACTTTTTGGAGAGGCCCGAGAGACTGCGTGAGGAGGCTCAAGCAAGGATTGTAGAGCAGCAGGTCGTCGAAGCTTGGACTAAGATACTTAGCTCTGGTCGGAGTTACGCGTTTCGTGTTTTCTCCGTGGCACGTGCAAACTCTCCGCTTCCTCTTGCTCTAAGTTACCATGTGCCACTATATTTTGCCACTCAGCTCGCTTTTTATCCGTGCCCAGTGCCCTCCAGTCTCATTTATTCACGCCAGAAGCACCTCCGGATTGTCGGAATACATAGCACTGGCAGTCTGGCAAAATCATCAGTCTCTCTTGGTTGGCAAACTTGCTCACTCATCCCTCGTTGCCGCCGTGTCCGTTTCGACCGCTCCTATAAGGCCGCCATGCAAGCTCATCCTCAAGGCGGCGCTCTCCAGGAGAAGGATGGACCTTGAACGAAAGTTTCAGAGCTAAGAGCAACTCGGACTCTGGAGGGGTCAGATCAGAAATTCCCTGCGAAACGAAAGTTCAGGAAATTAATTGATCTATCTGTATCTGGCAGACTACCCTATGCATTCGGGACCCTTTCTCGCGAATCGTCTGTGCCATAAATTCATTTCGCTGTGATGAGTCACCATACGCAGTGCTGTGTATTCGTGACATCTCTCGCATCCTGCCACTTCATTTTGCGCTGTGGAGTTCTGGTTCAGTGCAGAGCACGCACGGAGGATGAACGATTCTATTGTTTTGAGTTCTCTCTCATCGGAGCTGTTTGGCACATCTACTAACCGGCACTCCGCGGGACTCCGCACTTCATGCTGCAAAATTGTGGGCGTCTTTTTTCCAGACTTACCCCGGTGGCGATATACTACCTCCCGCAGTAATTCCTCGTTCTAAGGATTTCACCCACGGAAGTACCACGCGGCGGCATGAGTCTGGGGAAGCGTGTTCAACTTCGGGCAATCCACTCGAATATTCTGGTCTTTGCTCCAGCTATCACACTCCCACACCGACGCAGGTGGGTCAATATGAAAAGCAGTGAAGAAGATGACAGATGGAGAAAATATGATTTCCCATCTTGATAGATGCGGGCATCGAAAATCGGAAGTCCAGATCAATGCACTCAACACGTCTGTAAAATCCGCGACTGCGATTCCGACTTTAGAAAGGCACATGAACCACAGGGAAAATGGAAAAGCGGATGAGCGGCTCGGTTCGGGTTCAAAGTTATGCTGTCGTCGTGGTCGACTCTAAGTTCAGCACATGATGTCGGCCGACAGTTGATACTACGGTCCAAAATTAGGGTGTTTCAAGAGTGGCTTTTTTGCCCCAACTTTGACCTCAACTTGCCTCGAGTTGGGGCACAAGTTGGGGCCTCAGTTGTGAAACACCTATGCTGTTATTCTGCTCCAACTCCGAAGTTGAGGCAGCTCCGCGCATCACAATTGATGAATCTAGCCCAAGAACCCGAAGTTGGGGCACAAGTTGAGGCACAAGTTGGATATCGAGTCGAGCTCCTATGCACGATTTGACGTCCAACTCCGATTTTGTGCCCCAACTTCGACCCCAACTTGCGATACGTTGGCATCGGAGTTGCGACATGAGTTGGGGCCCAAAAAGTCAATCGTGAAACACCCTATTGAATGTTAGAATACCTGCTGTTTCTCCATCTTTCCATGGGTGATACTGTCTGTTCCATTCCTTTGTGTGTTGTGTTCATGGAAACCAACAAGACAAGTTCATTATCATCTATCAAAAAGATAATCTCCCGAGCATCTGTTTTTGGATCTACATAGACCTAGACAAGGATATCATCCACCGAAGAGAACCTTCTTCCCCTTCCTTTCGTCTTTTAGCCACCTTTCCCTTACTTTCAAACCTTACACTCCCAGTCCCTGGAGTCATTCTACTCATAGATGGCTGATACAATCTTTTCCATTGCTTGGGCTTACATGCTGCAGCAAGTATGCAAATCCGCTGTAAGTTCCGGCTCACAGCTCTACGAACCACAGATCCAGACTGATCAGCTCTGCTGAGATTGCTTTGTTTTTCGGGGGTTCGTCGTTGGCAGCCAGCACCTATATCCCCACCAATCACATACCCATCTGGCAGGATTATATGTTATGCTTGCGCTGGTTGCCTTCCGTTCATTTTATCGCCGAGACACGCGCGGTCGTGATGTTTTCCTGTGTGCCATCGCTGTAATGCTCCTCCTAGCGATGACCGAGATGTTCGTTCAACTCGTCTTGACCTCGGTGGCTATGCGGTTTTTATATGCTGCAGTGCAAGACCCCTCCGCCGACGCAGTTTCTTTCTCGAGGCAACAGGCATCTCTTTTATATCTGGTTTCCACAATCGTTTCGGCTGAGGACATTATTCTGGTCACAAACAAGTTTGTCGTCAATCTCTCGCTAATTACGGAGAAACTAACCACAGTAGTGCGATTGCGGACGGTCTCTTCGTTCGTACAGGTTTTCTTTCCCAGAATTTCCGAGTCTTGAGGCTTTTTGATAGATTTATCGTTGCTATGTTATATGGGCCCCCCGATACAAACAAGTGATCATCCTCCCGGTCCTTCTACTCCTCATCACGACTGGCGAGTCACACCGTTGCACATTTTGGTGATTTTACCTTATATTTTCACTCTCAAGCATGGGGCTACGTTACTGTGTATCGTAACGCTGTCAAACCAGCGTCTGAAATTAGCAACGACCCGCGCGCGCACATGGATACCCGGGTCGGCTTTGCCCTCGCAATCGTAACAAACCTAACCCTGACGGGCCTCACTGCTGGACGCATATGGTGGACACGTCGCCAGCTGGATACCCTCGGCCAACGGAAAATTTCCCAGCGGTACACCAGGGCAATCTCGGTGCTGTTCGTGCTGCATATTTTATTCGTCTTTCCCAGCCTATTCAATCTTAACAGGATGGAATCTGGCGCGGCGTATAGCTCAATCATTATTTTCGTTATCCTTGCCTTGTCTGTCGGAAGAACCGCTACGACTGGCCCTACAGCCACTCTAGCATCTATCAGCTACGGCGCCGCAGGCCAGCTCGTGGTCAGTCAAATATTGTTTGACTTCAATTTAATCAATCTTATCGTCTCGCAGAACATCGTGCCCACAGTCTTTATTATTCGAATCTGCCTCGGCCGCAACGACAATTCTGGAATTGACTCTCACAAACCATTTTTATCGTAAACTCGCGAAGACTAGATAGCTTCTTGTTGGAATTTGTGTAAGGGCGAGTTTGATCGGGTAAAAATACAACCGTGGGAAGATCTCCGAATATCATCGGAAACAAAACATTTACAAGCTTTCTCGCAAGCTCGTATGAGTATATTCTGTCGGATTTTTTCTCTTCACTCAGAGGCGTCCCGCAAGAATAACGCACTAAATTGAACACTGCCCCCACCATCCAGGAACATATCTGATCTTCGCGCAGAATATCTAAGGGCGGGATTCTCTTCCTGTGTCGATAACTAATGGTTGCTAGAATCAGCTAGATCATCCCGCCTTTGAACACAGCCATCTCTCCCCATTTTCCTGCCTTAATTAGTCACCATTCTTCACGGCCATACACATCCTTGTCCGAACCTTGTCGAGCGCGCTGGGATAAGGAATCATTTCAGCTGCGGATGGACAATACCGTATTCGAGACTGCATGGAGTTTTGCGGTGAAAGTTGTTTTAAAGACTGCGGTATGTTCATGTCAGTGAATTCTCAGAGTTAACTGACATGCTAACCGAAAGATCGCACTATTTTTCCATGGCATGCGACCCTTGCGCACGAGCCACTGATATTCCAGCAGGGATCTATGTCTTGTTTGTGATCTTTGCGATATAGCTTCTACATCGCAGGGCGCCGACTGGATATCGTGTTCATATCTGCACCCTGGCCGTTATGCTGGGTTTGGCGACGGCTCAAATAACCTTGCAAATTGTGACTGCTACCTTGTCGATGAAGTTGTTCCATTCAGCCGTAGGACGACGGACCGTTTTACAGCGGACAATAGGATTCGCTGCAGCGCATGCCCCTGATCTTCGGATTTCTTGAGCTCCTTCTTCTGGTCACGAACAAGTCGGTGATGCATTATGTTGTGATCTACTGAACTGACATGTCTGTCCAGCATTGTTACCGACGGCCTGCTGGTACGCATGTATATTTTCTATTCCTCAATCTGGCAGAATTGGAATAGATCTACCGCTGCTATGTCATATGGGGCACAAGCCATTACAAGAAAAAGGTATACTCATCAGAGTCCTCTCGTGCTCGAAAACTCAGTCGCCCGCTCGAAATTCAGCGGTATATGCTGTTGGCTTCACCACGCTCAATCCCCGTCCTTGTTAGAGTACTCACACCGCACTCCGCCCCTCAGGCCCCTGAAGCTCCAAAGACTGTCCGAAAAAGTGCGTTTTCGAGGGCAAAAACGCACGGGTTCACTCATCCCAAGTTATTTAAAATGATGCATTCAGACGGAGCAGCAGGGCGGCAACACACTCAATAACTCATCTTTAAGTCGGACACACATTCAGACACCCAGTTCTACATTCGGGAATCTCCATTCCTTGCTAGCCTCTCGATGGCCCAGTGCTCTAAATTCAGCCGCGCGCGCGTCATATGCCTCTCCCTCACCACTTGATGTCCCCTTCCTTGTTAAAATACACTCCACTCCGCCCCCCCTTCTCCAGCGCCGTATTGACGATCACCTTGCACCCTTCCGTAGGACTCATCGCCCCCCTGTAATTGTTCAAGTTAGTCGCGTTGAAGCCTAAATGAATTCAGCGTAAGCGGAGCTCCCGGCAAGAACGGTGGCACGCACCGGGGCAGATCGACACCACACGGATCCCGGAGCCTTTCGCCTCCTCCTCGATCGCCCACTGCAGCGTCAGCGAGTTGAGCGCCGACTTGCTCGCGCTGTACGCCCCGGTCAGCGGCGGCGACGGGCGCTCCGTGTGCCACGCGAGCGAGCCTAGCATCGAGGAGATGTTCACGATCGCGCCGCCCTTGTTCAGGAGCGGGCGCAGGGCCGCCGTGACAGCGGCCGTGCCAATGATGTTCACGCCGAACGTCTCCGCGAAGGAGGGCACTGCGATCGCCGCGCTGTGTCCCGTCAGTATTACGCGGCGCGTAGAATCGCAAAAGGAACCCACTTGTTGATCAGGACGTCGAGCCCCGTGAGGCCCTTGCCTTTCAGGTGCTCCACGACGAACGCGTGCGCATTCTTGACGGACGCCGCGTCGGTGATATCCAGCTGTACGGGCACGACATTGGACGACGCGGCGACGTCAGCAGAGAATTTCGCCAGAGCCTCCTCTGCGGCGGCGACTTTGCGGGAGCCTGCGCATGCCTCCGTTAATCGACTGATCCGAGGACAGTCCTACGAGAACTTACCCATGAAGACGAGCACGTTGGGCGTCGCCGCCAGCTGGTGCACGGTATGCATCCCCAGGCCTGCGGCAAGTCAGCACACTCGCTCCGCATATCACACGGGGACGCGCCTTGATTGGAACCAGTAACAAAGATGGTGCGGATGGTGGACATGGTGAATTGTTTCGATATCTGTCTGCGGCTGCGGGGATGGTATATATACAGGACGCGACGCCTTGCCGCACGGTGACGAGGACGCGGCTTGGGTGGTAATCCGATGTCACTACTTAGACGGATGGTTAACCGTCGTTATTATCCGTCTCGATGATCTGTAGCCCTCTGAAGCCGTTTAGCCGTGTAGGGGCCGCAGTAACGGAAGAGACGTGTTGCCGATAGATGACGAAAAGGCGCGGCTTGGTTGTTTAGCTGATGCTACGTACGCATGTCTCTGCCGTTGAGAACGGGGCCCAGGAGCCTGAAACAAGACGCCGCAATCCGGGTAACCAAAATAGTATTCTCAGAATAAGAGCTCTCCCGGTCTCGACCCAGGAGGAGGGTATTTGGTATTGAAGCAACAGGCCTGCCCAGAAAGTAATGGAAGGATTCAAAGAGAAACGGTATCGTAAGGCCGCGCGCGCATCAAACGAGGATCCGGGATCGGAATCCTGGCAGTGACAGTGCATTTTTAGGGAGGCCCGAGAGACTGAGTGAGGAGAGGTTCAAGCAAGAATTGTAGAGCAGCAGGTCGTCGAAGCTTGGACTAAGAGTTACGTGTTTCCTCCGTGGCACGTGCAAACTCTCCGCTTCCTCTTGCTCTACCACCACTATATTTTGGCACTCAGCTCGCATTTTATCCGCGTACAGTGGCCCTCCAGTCTCATTCATCTAGCCCCAGAAGCGCCTCTGGATTGTTGGAATACACAGCACTGGCAGTCTGGCAAAATCATCAGTCTCTTGGTTTGCAAACTTGCTCTCTCATTCCTCGTTGCCGCCGTCTTCGTTTCAACTGTTCTCACAAGGCCACCAATTTCAACAACTGTTGATGCATGCAGGCTCATCCTCAAGGCGGCGCTCTCCGGGAGAAGAGGGACCTTGAACGAACTTTGAATCGAAAGTTTGGACAGAGCTAAGAGCAACTCGGACTCTGAAGGGGTCAGATGAGAAATTCCCTGCGGTACGAAGCTTCAGGGAATCAATTGATCTATCTGGGAGACTACACTATGCATTCGGGACCTTTTCTCGCGAATCGTCTGTGCCTTGAATTCATTTCGCTGGGATGAGTCTACTCATCAGAGTCTTCTCGTGCTCGAAAACTCAGTCGCCCGCTCGAAATTCAGCGGTATATGCTGTTGGCTTCACCACGCTAAATCCCCGTCCTTGTTGGAATACTCATACCGCACTCCGCCCCCCTCAGGCCCGTGAAGCTCCAAGGGCTGTCCGAAAAAATGCGTTTTCGAGGGCAAAAACGCACGGCTTCCTGGAAGTTATCACTCATCTCAAGTTATTTAACAACGATGTATTCAGACGCGGCAACGCACTTAATTACTCATCTTCAAGTCGGACACATATTCATACACCCAGCTCTACATTCGGAAGCCTCCATTCCTTGCTAGCCTCTCGGTGGCCCCGTGCTCTAACTTCAGCCGCGCGCGCCTCAAATGCCTCTCCCTCACCACTTAATGTCCCCTGCCTTGTTGAAATACACTCCACTCCGCCCCCTCTTCTCCAGCGCCGCATTGACGATCACCTTGCACCCTTCCGTAGGACTCATCGTCCCCCTGTAGTTGTTCAAGTTAGTCGCGTTGAAGCCTAAATGAATTCAGCATAAGCGGGGCTCCCAACAAGAACGGTCGTACGCACCAGGGCAGATCGACACCACGCGGATCCCGGAGCCCTTCGCCTCCTCCTCGATCGCCCACTGCAGCGTCAGCGAGTTGAGCGCCGACTTGCTCGCGCTGTACGCTCCGCACAGCGGCGGCGGCGGGCGCTCCGTGTGCCACGTGAGCGAGCCCAGCGACGACGAGATGTTCACGATCGCGCCGCCTTTGTTCAAGAGCGGGCGCAGGGCCGCCGTGACACCGGCGGTGCCAATGACGTTCACGCCGAACGTCTCCGCGAAGGAGGCCCCTGCGATCGCCGCGCTGTGTCCCGTTAGCATTACGCGACGTGCGGAGTCACAAAAAGGAAACGCACTTGTTGATGAGGACGTCGAGCCCCGTCAGGCCCTTGCTTTTCAGGTGTTTCACGACGAACGCGTGCGCATTCTTGATGGACGCGGCGTCGGTGATGTCCAGCTGTACGGGCACGACACTGGACGACGCGGCGACGTCGGCAGAGAATTTCGCCAGAGCCTTCTCTGCGGCGGCGACTTTGCGGGAGCCTGCGCGTGCCTCCGTTTATGAGCTGGTCTGAGTACAGTCCTACGGGTACTCACCCATGAAGACAAGCACGTTGGGCGTTGCCGCCAGCTGGTGCACGGTATGCATCCCCAGGCCTGTGTCAAGTTAGCACTCGCTCCGCATATCACATGGGGACGCGCCTTGGTTGGACCCGGTAACGAAGATGGTGCGGATGGTGGACATGGTGAATTGGGGATTCGAAATCTAGAGGACGTGGACTGCGAGAGTGGAAGTTATATACAAGACGAGACGCGTTGGACGATGGCAAAGACGCAAGACGCGGCTTGGTTGGTAATCCAGGTAATCCGATGTTATGATTACAGCTATTTCGAAAACGATAGACAATCTTGCAAAGTTCGGCGTGGCGTGTGGCAGCTCCAAATACGACTGTTTCGGGAACTTTTGACGTCCAGACTCCACAACTTACTTGCAACTTGGAACCCCGGCGCGAACGTTGCTCGAAAATGAAAAGTGTTTTCGAAATAGCTGTAACCGTCTCGATGAGCGCACGGTGTCTCCGTGAGCACGTGCAAACTCTCTGCTTGGTCTTTCCCCTTTGGGTATGGTTCCACTTAGCTTGCCGTTCAGTCGCCGTTTATCCGTCGAAAGCCGTTTATCCGTGGCGGTGACATGAGTTTAAACCGGCCACCCAGAATTCAGTCAAAAATTATAGCCGGAAGCGGAAATCACCACTCGAGATCAATGTCCTTGTTGAAATACACAGCAGTCCTCCCTTCCGCCTTCACGATAATCTTGCATGCATCCAGGCGACGTCGGTCCTGGCTATTTGTTCAAATTAGCTGCCGTATAACCTTACAGGAGCAATTTAAATGGTACGAGGTAAACGAACGCAGGATACAATCGAGACAACGTGGATCCCGAAGCCCTTCTGAGTCTCATGCAGCATCCACCGCACCGTCAGCGCATTGAGTACAGATTTTCCGCTGGCGTACAAAGGAAAGACAGGGCGCGGCGGCGGCTTCGTGTATGACGCAATGGAGCCGAGGCCGCTGGAGATGTTGAGGATCGCGCTGCCCTTGAGCAGGAGAGACCGCATGGCCACTGTCACTACGATTGTCCCGAAGACGTTCACCCCGTATGTCTCCTGGAACGAGTGGGTCCAGATCGCGGCGCTGAACTCAGGTCTGATGAGCTTCCTGCGAACTAAAATTGAGATTGACGCTTACTTGTTGATCAGGACGTCGAGTCCCTCGAACCCCTTCTCCGCCAACGAGTCGGCGATGAAGTTATGAGCAGCCTTGATTTAAGCGGCGTCCCTAATGTTCAGCTGCACAGGTACAACCGTGGACGAAGCATGGACCTCCGAGGAGAATTTGAAGAGCGACTCCTCCGCCGCCGCAAGCTTACGGGATCCTAAGGATCAAATTATCAAGTCAAGTGTCGCCCTAAATATTCTTGGAGTTATTCTTGCTCACCTATAAATGCAGCTCGAAATTTAGTACATTATGCCGCGGTTAATGCTCGCCGCATCAAATTCCCATATATGAGCGAAGCCGCTTTCGACTGAATTGGGCGAAACGGATGGGGTTAGAGCGGAGCTAGATCGGGGAATTGCGTGTTGTACTTTACGCGGCGCTATCTCTGCGTGAATTCCTAGGCCCGGATGAAGTTAACACTGACTCCATCGCGGCGCGGGTGTCATCAATTGCCTGTTTATAGAGTCGAGATCTTAGATCTCAGTCGGGCGATGAAAAATCAGAAACCATATCCGGGATTTCGCGGTGGGACGGTGGTGTAAGAAGTCAAACCGCCTCAACTGAGGTGGCTCTAGAATATGGATTTTTGTGTTCAGTGAGACTCGAGCGCCTGATGGAACTCCTTGAGCGAGATTTAAATGCCAGTGCGTAGGAGCTTTTCAACCGTGTCTAATCACCAAGATAGAGTCGGCTGAACGGAAAGCGCCCCAAGATTTACCGGGAGGTTGCTCTCCGAGAGTCGCTATGTCCCGGAGATTTGAACATTCGGCGGAGATTTTTCAGCAAAAAATAGGTATTAGATGTCGATTGATTCTACGGGCTAATTTACCACTCTACATCACCGTCCTTATCGAAGAACACACCGGAACGCCCCTCCTTCTCCAAGGCCGTCTTCACGATGATCTTGCATCCCTCCGCAGGCGCCATCGCCCCAGCATAGGCGGTCAGATTCGTCGAATTGTAACCTGATCAGGGTGAGTAAATGCCACCAGACGACGGGGAGGATCGGATTAAATACCAGGGTCAATCGCGACCACGCGAATCCCGGAGCCTTTCTGCTCTTCCAGTAGCGCCCATTGCGCCGTCATCCCATTGAGCGCGGATTTGCTGCTGCCATAAGTCAGATAGGTGGGCGGAGAGGGTTTCTTTTTGTACCCGGCGATGGAGCCAAGGCCACTAGAGATGTTGACGATCGCACCACCCTTGGTCAAGAGGGGGAGCATGGCCTCTGTCAACGCGGCCGTTCCAAAGACGTTGACGTCATATACCTCCTGGAACGCGTACGTAGCGATGCCAGCGCTGAAGCCTGGGATTCGAAAATAGAAGCTTGCTTGTTGACGAGGACGTCGAGAGTCTTGAGGCCCTTTGATTTCAACGATTCGGCGATGAAGGTATGTGCAGCCTTGATAGAAGCGGCGTCTGTAATGTCCAACTGCACGGGTACAACCGTGGACGACGGGTGGATTTCTGAAGAGAACTTCGAGAGCGACTCCTCCGCCGCCGCAAGCTTGCGGGATCCTATTACAAGTTGGCATCATCTCGCCTATACTATTAATCCCGCTCACCCATAAATACAAGGACGTCGGGAGTCATCGCAAGCCAGTGAACAGTGTGCATTCCTAGACCTAAGGCCTATTTGTGAGTACTGAGGGTATTCAAAAAGAAATTTGGCGGTTACCTTGGTTGGAGCCGGTCACAAGAATGCTGCGTGCCATAGTTGATATTTGTACGGGAGAGGAAGTTTTATCAAGACAGGCTAGTGGGTTGATATTCTGAAAATGGTTGGTTCGTGGGGTCATATAGGTTCGGTTTCGATGACTAAGGTTGAGCATGTCTTGGGTTACGCATATAGCTTGTCCGAGAACCTTAACCGTCCAGCCGAGTACGATCATCGATTATCAAATCGTGATGAAACAAGGCACTGCTTGCCTCCAAAGGCCACAACATATAAAGTGTAATGAGGCTGAGCGGAAGGAGTCTCGCAGTTGCGTCGAGAGAAAGCCACAGATTCAGAAATCGCCAGAAATTCAAACCGGGCTGTTTCCGAAACCAGTCAGTTCCGTCGCGGTGTCGCCAGTAGCCAGAGGTCGGAGAGTGCCAGAGATAACCCAGAGAACCTGTGCTACTTGTCATTCGTCTCTGCAGGGAAGAATGCGTACGAGTGAAACCGGTTAGCTCAGTATGTTGGCCGTAGCTTGGCTGTAGCCCACGGGTTTACCCAACAGAATCCCTTGTGAGATGGGAGTGACCTGAGCCCGGTTACCAACGAAGTACTGTGCCTATGAAAGGTATCCATTTGAGAGCTCGAGGCTCGAGCGGAGAACGATGCCGAGATTTAAGCTCCGCTCGGGTATCACCGAGAGGTCTTGCTCCGAGCTTCTCCGAACTTACTTATAACTTGCACTTTAAACGCCTCAATGATCATTGATTTCTGACTCTTGGAATCCCCCGAAATGTTCCACCACCCCCGCTGTAGCAGAACGCCGGGTACTCGTTCGACTCAGTTCGAGGCAAGGTCCTGTCGCCGCCTAGCGCCGCCTAGGATGGGTCAGTCGCCTACTTCAAGTCCTCCGAGATTCATACTCGCTGGTAACAACTTTAGCAGCTGCGAGCTCCTCAATTGGATTTATTTGCTCATTAGGCCGAGTCAGGCTAGTAGCCTCTCCGGTAAACATTTCATCACCGGTCTTGGCAACTTGCCTCCCTCAAGTGAGTAGC
The DNA here is from genome assembly GCA_029204335.1 of Mycena vulgaris. Taxonomy (NCBI): domain Eukaryota; kingdom Fungi; phylum Basidiomycota; class Agaricomycetes; order Agaricales; family Mycenaceae; genus Mycena; species Mycena vulgaris. Next base: position 834,283 of record JARGYA010000025.1, read on the forward strand.
AGTAATCCATGTTCCCTTCCTCTGGTGAGTCCTAGCCGCCCAGAATCTCATCTGAATACTAGGAAGCTCGAGGCGACGCCGGCCCCGCCAGGAAAGTCGGACGCGCCAATCTCAAGTGACTTATGGAGTTCAATTCTACCACTTGTCTTGTGCCTGAGCAGCGCCACTTTTCACCTCCAGATTGCCTCCAGATCTTTATTTTCTCAGTCACATCGAGCGCACATAGCCTTTGGGCTCCACACGTCATCCCCGCGATAATCCCTCTGCGCGATATACGCCGTTCCCAGGAGTGATCAAATATCATTTTGATTATCCAACGCCCGCCTATAAAATCCGGAGATAAACCAGAAAAACACATTCCCCCCATGTCTTCTCCTAATATTCCGGCGTCTCTGGAAGAAGGGCTCAACAAGAAGCGTACTGCGGTCAAACTAAGCGGAGCCGCCCTGTTTTTGCTCAGCTTTCAGACACTAGGTATCGTGTGCCCGCGGTCGCCTTTCGATTCATGTTGCTCACGAAGATAGGGATAATATATTCTGACATTGGAACATCACCGCTTTACGTTCTCAACGGCATATGGCCGGCGTCGGGAGAGGTCCCTTCCAAGGAGGATGTTATTGGTGGCATCAGTGCCATTATCTGGTCTCTTACCCTCATCCCGTTGATCAAATACGTGAGACCGTTTGCCCTCCTCTGTTCAAGTTTCGTTTCTCATTGTCACCAAGGTATTTATATCGCTTATGTTCGGAACTCAGGAAGGTTTGTTGATTTCTCAAGGTGTCATGTCATATGGTTGACTTTTTTGGTAGGGGAAGGAGGTTCCTATGCCCTTTACCAAGGGCTGTACCCCCCGGACGATCATGATGGCAATCTCGACCGCACTCTCACCGGCGACAGCTACAAAGTCGCGAGTCGCAAGGGCTCGACTATCAGCGAGCGTTTTCGTTTGCCTTTGTTGGCCTGGGTAATAATACCACCTATCGTCTGCGATTTTGCTAATATCAGTTTTCAGTGCTTGTTTGGGACGGCGTACGCTAAACCGTGTCGCATTACCATCCTTTATTAACATCTGAAATTCACAGACTTACTATAGCAGACGGCGTTTTCACTCCTGCAGTCGTGAGTTGCTCACGAAGCCATCGTATGACTGTGAGCTGAACATGGTTTTCAGAGTGTTACTAGTGCCGTCGGCGGGATCGGAGTGGCAAAGGCGTCTGTGACAGAACAGATTGTTCCCATCTCCATTGTCATCCTCCTCGTCCTCTTCATCGCCCAGCGTTTCGGAACGGCCCGCCTGGCTTTCCTGTTCGCCCCGAGTACGTGGTATCATCTTCTCTGCCCATTTATTTCCTCTCATTCAGTTTTCCAGTATCTTCCGTCTGGTTTCTTCTCCTCGCGGGAACCGGGATTTACAACATCACCACCCACCCCGGTATTTTCCGCGCGTTCGACCCCTCGCGTGCTGTCATGCGTGAGTTCACCCGATATGTACCGTTCGGATATGATTGAAACATATCTCGTCATCAGTGTTCGTCCGCACAGGAAACTACGACATTCTCGCCGGTGTTCTACTCGCCGTTACCGGTTGCGAAGCAATATTCGCCAAGTACTTTATTCTCCTGCGTTTAAGACGGGCCTTTTTTTGACATTCCTGCAGCCTCGGTCAATTCAATGCGCTGTCCATCCAGGCAAGTGCAAGCTTTACCCGAACGAAATTTCGCTTACAATTTATGACCAGATATCATTCGCTCTCTACGTATATCCCTCCCTCGTTCTTGCATACCTTGGACAAGGTGCACGATTGATCGAGGACGGCGAGGCGGTTCTGAGCAACATCTTCTACACGACTATCCCTGGGCCTGCCAACGGACCGTTGTTTTGGTATGCACGCACCCAAAGTTGACCGGAAGCAAGGGCTCATTCACTATTTTGAAAGGATCGTTTTTGTTTTTGCAATTCTCGCTACCGTGAGTTTCGGAAGTGTTAAATCCAACCTCCAGAAACTGATGATGCCTATCAAGGTCATTGCATCGCAAGCCATGATCACCGCTACCTTCAGTCTCGTTCAGCAGCTCGTGAACATGAAGGCGCTGCCCCCACTCAAAATGTCGTATACCTCCGAGACGATCCAGGGCCAGGTTTACATCCCCAGCGTCAACTGGACGGTGATGATTGGAACCATCGTGGTCGTCGCTGCGTTCTCAAACCTCGCCGCACTCACAAACGCGTATGGGTTCGCCGTGGCTACCGTGATGTTCTCGACCACCATCTTGCTGGCGGTGCAGATGCGTTGGGTTAAACACTGGCCGGCGGTGGTCGCGATCAGCTATTTCGTGCTTTGGGGATTCTTCGATGGGCTTTTCTGGGGCGCCTCCCTGAAGAAGGTACCTTTGGGTGCGTGGGTTCCGCTGATGATCGGTGTTGTCCTGTTCGTCATTCCGTTTTTGGTTGAGTCAGCGTACTCACTTTGTTTGCACAGCATGATTTTCATGTCCCTCTGGACCTGGGCCAAGGTGAGAAGGAACTGATATTCGTCGAGCCAGTTACTAACGCACGCCCATAGGGACTCGAGGACAAGTTTGATGGCGAAAATCGCACAAACCTCCGTCATTTTATCCTCTCTAACGCCGATGAGCAAGACGATGAGGAAGAAGAGACGGAAGTAGATGACGACACCAAAGCCAAAGACTTGAAGTACCACTACATGGTAGAAGCCCACGGCGACAAGGAAGAGGACGAAAAACACCCTCTCGTAAGACTTCCCACCTGCGCTGTCTTTCACAAGATTGCTCGGGGCCAAGGAGCCCCTCATACCTTTGTTGGTGAGTTTATTCTTTATATTTCTTTGCGCCGACGGCCGTTCTGATCATGTTCCCTGTCGCTCAGGCTTTGTACGCCAGTGGCCTGCCCTTCCTCGTGTTGTCGTAAGCCAAATCACTGCCACAAAGACATTCAGACGCTGACTTCAACTTAGATCTTCTTGTCCATATCTGTCGTCCCTATTGCTCGAGTCCCCAGCGCGGATCGTTACGCCATCACTAAAGTTCGAACCGTCGAAGGTATTTTTTGTTGTTCAGTTTTATCGTGCGAAATGCTCATGTCAACCAGGCTTCTACGGCGTCACCGCTTATTTGGGATTCAGAGAAGAGTTTGACATCCGAGTAATTAGCTTTTTTGGATCAATTCTTCTCATCACTAAACTCCCGCATTTAGGTCGACGAAATAATTGATCAGATTTGTGCACTCGAACTCCAGTTAGACCCGAGGCAAATCTCCGGGTCTGTCGAGGAGATCCGCGCGGTTGCGCGTTCTACAACGCATATGTGCGTCATCTCCTCTTCGTTCCGACAACTTGAACCGACGACTCCTTCGCAGCGCACCGCACTACCACGTGGTCAGCAAACACATAGACGCTGGCATATTTTCTCCCGTGGTGAACTGGACCCGCAAATATCTCATTGAAGACATATATCGTCGTTTGGGTACGTTTCGTTATCCTTGTACCGTTGCCTCTTCTTAAGCACGAACTTCAGCCACAATGTTCCCGGAAACTGGCAATTGGCTTTTCGCTGAAGAGTGGGTCTTTATTCCTATCCCAAAGCGACTTTGTTCTGAGTACAAATTCAGGATCATACGCGTTGGAATCAACGCAAAGATTTGAGGTTGGGCTGTTGCGCACTGCATCGTTAAAATTATGGGGGCATCGTTTATTTATTTCGGGAGAATTGTCATGTTAGACTCGTAACACTAGAACCTGTAGAAACTACTATGCCGCGCACTGGTAATTACGCCCAATTATGATGTTCAATTGCTGAGCTTCACAGTAATGTTGTTGAATTCGAGTATGGGTGATGGACCGGCCTATGTATGCATATTGGTTAGCGACACATAGAATCTCAATAGTTGAACGCCCACCCCAATTAAATGGAGCCGGACGACAGTCAATTGAGCTATCCCCGGTCCTGGGAAAAAATCGGCCGGTGGGACAGTCAACGTGAAGTTCTGGTAAAACATCGCCATGGGATGGATCGTAGGATTGAATTGGCCGGTGTATAAGACACTTCCGAGTCTGGAGTTAGGCGGCGGGTCCTTGCGCAGTGGGGCAGCTCAGGAGTCCGATGGCGATCCCCACTTCGGTTGAACCCTGGATGCTGACAGACTGCTGTTCTATGCATGTTGGTCAGTTCTATGATAGTAGAGGAGAAAACAATATTAATGGCAATAGCTTACAGGACGGACGAGTTGGAGCGTAAAGTTCGAATTGAACTTCAGGGTGGCGCCTGGGAGGGGAGCTCCAATATGACTGGCTTGGGCATAGACAGTCGCGATGTAGAAGTAGCAGAGTGCTAAAATGTGCAGAATGAACTTCATGGTGGACGAGGTTACTGCTTAGGACGGAAGGACCGCAGCTCTTATATACCTGCGAGAGGCACTCCATTTTTATTCAATACGCAGTGAATGTCGATTACACGGCGTGGATTAAATTTGAACAATCATCATTTCACGTCAGATCTTGACATGGTCGACGTCGGGAAAAACGAAAGCCGTGGGTCATGCGGTGTAAAAGCCCTACAAAACCAGAGGAGACCCGGGCCCTAGGACATTGCCGTGAGGGAAAGTGATAACGATCAATGAAGCCAATCCAGGGTTGCCTCACAGAAAGGTGCGAATGAAATATACCAGAGACGTTGGGCCAGGTCGGGATCTGGTGACCATCGCCTATAAAACCACAACCCATAGAGGACTCGAACGAGTCGGACCGACGCCCTTTAATATTCACCTACACGGCATACCAAGGCACATGCACGGATCGGGGAAATATCTGTACCAAAGGCATATCCATTAGTAAATCTTCATGGATTTGTGGGTTGAATTTGAATGCCACGCGCCGTTACATGGCAGGACCGAGGGGAAAGCTCCCCAGCACCAATTTTTTCACACAACTAGAGAATTACAGAGCGGACCAATACCCGAGTAGTGAGTAGCTAGGGATGCCCAGAGATTGATTGAACCGGCAAGGAAGTAACTAGAAGTTCAAAAACGAAGCCGAAATTCAAGAATCAAGCACCAAAGGCTATCCAGACTTGGCGCCTGAGATCGATCCATGGTTTATGGGCAATTTAGGAGCAAAGGATCCCGCCAAGATGAAGGAGGGAGGAGAAAGAGAAAGGCGCGTCAAGGTTGTACATGTTGTCGGCATCACCGGACCGCGGCGCTTGCAATTTTGCAAGTACTTGTATTCCAAGTCTTTCCTGCATCGCTAATCCCACCTTAGCTTGACCTTATCGATGGAGGAACCCTCCATAACCCGCCTTCCAACAGAAGTCCTCCACGAGATATTCTCTTTAGCCACCACTGTGTCTTCTGGAGAACTCCCAACACGCGACACTGACTATGCACCTTGGATTCTGGGCCACGTCTGTGAACGTTGGCGAGCGGCGACGATCTCCCACACGATGATGTGGTCTACGATCACAATTCGCAAGGGCAGCCCGCCTCCAGTCGACCTGCTTGACCGACAGCTGCAGCTGTCTACCGATCTCCCTCTCAAGATCGTCTTCTTCCAATCGGAAAGTGACCGCTGTATCGAGCTGTTCGAGGCTCTCGTGGCTTGCTCGCGCCAGTGGAGACAACTTCGCCTCACGCTCCTGCGAGACCACGCGAGCCCCTTCCTCAGGGTGCTCGAGCGCGTGCGGGGCCAGCTCCCTATCCTCCGCACCCTGAATCTGGAGGGCGTGGCGACCACCACCGGGAATCCCTTCGCCTTCGAAGTCGCTCCCCAGCTGCGGGACGTCACTCTGCACTTTCAGCCACTCCCTATCATCCCGTGGCAGCAGCTGACGCGTCTCTCGCTGACCGGCGAGTTCACCTCGCTGCTCCCCATCCTGCGCCTCGCCCAAAATGTCACAGAGCTGATAGTGCTGCTCCTGAACGATGACGCCCATCTATCCAGTTCCACCACCCAGTGGATCCATATGCCCCTAGTAACTCACTGTCTGCTCTTTCAGAAACATATTGTGGACATCCTGGTGCTTCCGCAGCTCGAGGCGCTCGTCGTGGAGCCAGATACCGCGATGGCTTGCATCTCTTTCCAGCAGCGCTCGTCGTTCAGTCTGACGAAGCTCGGGCTCTACGGAGACTGCACCATCGCCACTACGAAGTCTCTGCTACAGGCCTCCCCGGCTCTTGCCGAGCTCACAGTCGTCAGCCTTGGCCCCTCCGATACGGCGTATCTGGATCTCCTCATCGCGTATTTGTTGTCAAACGATGTCGTCGCTCCTCAATTAAAGTCCATATTCATCATGGCCAACACCATAGACCAACCTCGCTTCGTCGACATGGTGGACGCTCGCTGGCGGATCTCCGGTCGTCGTTTGGAACGCGTCGCTGGGTTTCTGGGGGAGACATGGGACGAGACTTCGGCCGGGAGACTGTCGGCGCTTGAAGATGAGGGGTTGAAGGTGCGGATGGAGGGAACCTGGTCGTAGCGCGGGCGTCCCATACACGGCGGCAGCTGTGATACAGCTGCACTGTTGTGGATCCGAGTTTTCCCTCCTTCCTTAGATCGGTTCTCTTCCGGTTTTCATTCGGCTTGACGTTTTCCAAATCTTTTTCTGTGAAATATCTAAGGGATACGATGACGGGATGGCCCTGACAAGGTTGACGATGGGTTCCTGTCCTCGCACGACTTTGCTGGTATATTTAATTCTGTAGACCAGAAGGGAGAACAGCGAAAAATGAAATTCTGACCCGTAGGGAAAATTCAGTTGGGTCCAATGGCAATAGTGATTGTATACCCGGCTGGGATTTCATGGTAAAAATATTGAGTGTCGCCCGGCCCGTTCGGGGTTACTCAGCTTTAAAAAGTTTTGGAGCTCAACCACAGAAACGCGTTCTCCTTTATGCCACTGTCTGACCATTGGCGCTCAAGGGAAGGACACGTCTGGCGCGGTCCACGTCTCACGCACCCAACGCTCTGGAGCGGTGTGTTGATATCGATCTAGCGGGCAGTGCACGCAGTTGCCTTTAGAGGCAGCTCAACTTCACTCAGCCCTCCTACTCTCATACTTAGGTCTGTATTCCTCTCTTTAGTCTATCTTTTACCATATTTACAGGCTGTGCTCGCTACTAGAGTCACTAACGTACTAATCTGGATCAACGCCGTATTCGAATGAACATTCCTATGTCGGCGAATAGCCGCCAGGCTAATACGCCGCTTACTCCCGCCGGACTCGAGGGGAGGCCCGAAGGACTCAGGAGGCGGTCGAGCTTCATCAAGGACTTACGCGATGGAAAAATCACCAAAGCCGTCGCTTCCATCTACACCAACGGCGCGTCGAAGGAAGTACCCGCGAGAAAGGGGCTCAGGCGTACTTCGCAATTTTGGACCAAGCTGAAAGGGAACTCGCCGCCGCAGCCGCGCGAGGAGGGGCTGGAGACCGATGCTCCCGCTTTGGAGAGAAGAAGTCTCGGCTCTTCTCCCAGCCTCAGTGGGCCTGGTTGCTCGCCAGGTCCGTATGGTTTCCATCTTCCTCCTCTCATACTTACGGTTCTGAGCTAAACTGCCGCTCTGTATTACAGTCGCTAATACCTTGGAGATGGAAGACACCTCTGTCGCCCGCCTTCCTACAGAAGTCCTCCATGAAATATTCTCCTTCGTCACCACCGTTCCTTCTGGACAATTCCGAACGCCCGATGCTGACTCCGCGCGGTGGATCCTGGGCCACGTTTGTGCTCGGTGGCGCGCGGCGGCCATCTCACACGCGCGGATGTGGTCGACGATCAACATCCACAACAGCCCGCCCCCAATCGACCTACTGGACCGGCAGCTGCAGCTGTCTCGCGACCTCCCTCTCAATATCGTCTTCTATCAATCGAAACGCGAGCACTGTATCAAGCTGTTCGATGCCCTTATCCTTTGTTCATGCCGCTGGAGACACCTCTCCCTCACGCTCCTGCGAGTTCAAGCGAGCCCTTTACTCACGGCGCTCGAGCGCGTTCGGGGCCGGCTCCCCATCCTTCGCACCCTGACTTTGGAGGGCGTAGCGACCACCACCGGAAACCCCTTCGCCTTCGAACTCGCTCCACAGCTGCAGGATGTGACAGTGTACTTCCAGCCAATCCCCATCATCCCGTGGCAGCAGCTGACGCGTCTCTCGCTGACCGGCGCGCTCGCCTCGCTCCTCTCCATCCTGCGCCTCGCCCAAAACGTAACAGACCTGTCGGTGCGCCTCATGAACGATGGCGCGTACGACGCCAATCCATCCAGCCTCATTACCCAACGGATCCATCTGCCCGCGGTATCCCGCTGTCTCCTCTTTCAGAAACGTATCATGGACATCCTGGTGCTGCCGCAGCTCGAGACCTTTGTCGTCGAGCCACATACCGCGCTCCCTTTCCTCGCTCTCCTGCATCGCTCGTCGTGCAGTCTGACGAAGCTCGGGTTATATGGAGACTGCTCCACCGCGGCTGCGACGTGTCTCCTACAGGCCTGTCCGGCTCTCGTCGAGCTTACAGTCTGCGCCCTTTCGTGCTCTGATACGTCGTACATGGATCGCCTCATCACGCATTTATCAGTAACCGACGGCTGTACTCTCGTCGTCCCTCAAGTCAAGCGCATCTGCATGATGGCTGAAGCCATAGACCAACGTCGCTTTGTCGACATGGTCGAATCTCGTTGGCGAGTCCCCGGTCATCGCCTGGAACGAGTTACAGTGTTGCTAAACGACGAATGGGACGAAACTTCGGCGAGGAGGCTCTCGGCGCTTCGAGATGAAGGCTTGAGGGTACGTATGGACCGCACACGCGGCTGGGGCCCCACGAAACAATAGCAATACTAGCAATGATATATATGCGGGTTACAGGGAAAATACGTGAAGTGATACAGTTGGTAGATGCAAGGGTGAGAGCAATAATATACAAGGACGAGGTCACGACGCTGGTGGTGGCCGCCTTAACTGCACAGGTTTACTACCAGGCTCAGCAGGCTTTAATCGCTTGGCTAGCGAGTCTTCTGCAGGCGTGCCTTCCTCTCGAGGTCGCTTCGCCGCACCCATGATCGAGACACCGGCAGCAGGACCGGCAGCAGGAGGAGCAGCAGCGGGCGTTGGACCAACCGGTGGTACGCGGGTAGCGCCTCCCCGGATGCTCAAAGCGCGACCACGAGTGGGTGCTCCTCGGACGGCGGCAGTCCCGCGAGCAGCAGCAGGTGCGGCTCCTCGGGCAGGGCCGGTGGGGGCACCACCGCGTGCAACGGGCGCGGATTTGACCACTGGCGTGGAATCAGGTGTAGAGGTCGAAGCAGGAGCTGCCACAGCAGGTGTGGAAGTTGCGGGTATCGGGGTCGGCGGAGTTGGCAACACACCCTCCTTCTGCCACGCAAGGATCTGAGCCTCGAGATCCTTTACTTTCTTCTGGGTCTTGACGAGCTGCTGGTCCTTTAGTTTTGCTCTGGTCGCAGCTTCTGCACGGCCCCTTTCAACCGCGGCCGTGATCTCGTCCTGACGACCCTTCTCCTGGTCCTTGTCGTGTTTCTCGATGGCAGCAGCGATCAGCGCGTCGATGTCGGCCGGCGGACTTGAAGAAGGATTCTCTGCCCGGGCAGCGTCGACGGCTGCTTTGAGCTCCGCGGCATGCTTGGAGGTGAGACTCTCCTGCAGAGCCTGCAACTCGTCGGCATGTTTCTTGACAATATCCTCAGAAACGGTTCCTGCGCTGGGATCCTGTGCTTCGCTCTTCGCTTGGGCGACGGCAGCGGCGACGGCAGCCGCTTGCGTTTCAGTCGCCTTCTGCTGAGCCCTCATGAGCTCGCGCGCCCTGTTCGCCAATTTTTCCTGCAAGTGGGATGAGACCAGTACCATAGGCCGGGTTCAAAATTACATACATTCGAGGTCTTCGAATCAGCCAATTTCTTCTCCGCGTCCTTGGAAGGAAAACAGATCAGTATTCCGGTTACGGAGGGTGAATGAAAGTCGGCACCTTAGCATCAGCTTGGGCTTTGTCCCGAGCCTGGACCAGCTCAGCCTTTTCTGCTTCCCATGCGCGCTTCGCTTCCTCTGCGTCAGCCGGTGCGGGGGCGGCAGATGTGTTTGCGATCCAAGTAGATTTTTCTGCCAACAATGCGTCCCGTTCCGCGCGTAGAGCAGCCTACAGAGGCGTGAGTATAGATTACATCAGTATGAACGATTGAACAACGCACGAGAGCTGCAGCATCTGCTGGAGACGTTTGAGTACTGGTAGCCTTTTCCGCATCGGAGCTAGCTTTGGACTCTTGAAGCGTTTTTATTTCGGATTCCAAGGCTGTGACTTTGGCGAGTAGTTCCTGCTTTTCGGCTGCGGCAGCAGACTTGTCTGTATTCATCTGGCCTAGTCGGGCTCTAAAGCTTTCTGTATTTTTGGCATGCGACTCTCGGTAGGTTCGGAGATTCTTTTCCACGGCCTCAGTCTGACGCCGTATCAGTGAGCAAAAACTGCGTGACAATCATCAACAAACTCACGTGTTGTTGCTGAGCTTGGAAGGCCTTCTCTTGTTCTGCCTTGGCCGTTTCAGACTCAGCCATTTGGGTCTTCAATTGCTCAATCTCGTCTTTGAGCGATTGGACTTCGGCCGGATCAATGCGGTCATACTGCAAGCATCTGAGCATACGGTGGTAGCAGAACGAGGTTAAGGCATACCTTGCTCAGAAGTTGCGTGTTTCTCTCCTGCCACTTCCGGTTCTCCTCCTCCAAACGTGCCATTTGACCATTACGAGCCTCTAGTTCCGCTTGTGCGACTCGTGCTTGCTCTTTCGCAGGATTGAGTTGCGAAGATAGTTGTCTCAGCTTGGCCTCCAATTCCCGAGAACGTTTCAAGTGGTTTTCACAGTCCGTCCGCAGCGTGGCATTGCTTTCGCGCAAAATATTCAACTGGTTGATCCGCTCAACAAGTTCCGCGTGTTGCGTCGCTGATGCGGCAGTTTCCACTGCCCTTTCTCGCTCCTGAAATCCAAAAATGAGCCAAGGAAAAACAGTAGGAGACCGGGGGGCGTACATCAGATAACGTGGCCCTTGTGTCATCAAGCGTCTGCGATAAGTGCTCGATCTGAGTCTTCAGACGAGCATTCTCCTGCTTGCTCAGCTCAAGCTGGAGGTCGACAATTTCTTTCTCTTTCCGCAAGTAAGCGACAACGGAACGCAGCTCGGAGAGTTTGGTATCAGTATCATCAGTGGACTCGCCTTCCCCAGACGCAGAGGTCGAGGATTCGGCAGCCTGGCGGATTCGAGCTGCCTGCGAACTGACAGACTCGAGGTGCTGGTGAAGGAGGGAGTTCTGGGAGGTGAGATCTTGACAGCTAGAGCCCAGGCAAATAAGAATTACTTCGCCCGTACAAGAACAGTGAGACTTACCGCCTGTTCAAATCGGACACCTCTTTATCCAGAGCGTCTTTCTGTAGAGCCCAACTGCTCTCGGAAGCGGCAAGTTTTGCGATCGCAGTTTCAGCAGCTGTCTGATGATCCCGGGCCGACGCCTGTGATGTTGACAGTTGTTGTTTGAGCTGGGTCACAGATTTGATCGATTCTGCATGAGCCACGACTTCCTGCGTGTAACGTTCCTCCGCCGTCTAGGAGGAGTTGGATACAGTCAACAGTGATAAACGTTCGTGCTAACCTTGGCACGCTCCTCCTGCTGTCGAACTTGGCTCTCGCGAGAAGAACGATCGTTTTCTGAATGCTTTTCGGATGTGCTGAGATCAACAATAGTGTCCTCAAGGACTTTCTTGTCGTTAGTCCAAGCAGTCCGTTCTGTTTCAAACGACTTCTGAAGTTCGTTGTACTTGGCAGCGAACTCAGCCAATTCTTGCTGGGCGGCAGTGAGTTTCTCTTGGATAGCGGTGTATTCCGACTTGCAGGTTCGTTAAAATATGTTCTAGGTCGTAGCTCATGTAACACACCTCATGTCTGGCAATCTGGGCTTCTGTCGATGTTTTGTACTCATCGTACGTAGCATCCAGACTCTTCAAAGCTGTTTCGTTCGCTTGGCTAATTTCACGGAACTGTTGGACATGGCTCCGTGCAGTGGCAAGATCGACTTCCGTGACCTTGAGGGCGGAACTAAGTCGTGTAAGTGTCAAGTTCGGAATAGTTAACGTCCAAACTTACCGAAGTTCCGCCACCTCAGCCTCAAGCTGCTGCTCGCGGTTTAGGTCTTGGTCCATGTGCTGCGCAATGCCGCCAACGATGCTTGACCGGCGTTCATACACCGCAAGCTTCTCGTCATTGCCCTGGAGTTGACGAGCCAGGTCTTCCACGCGTTGCTCGAGATGTGTCTTGCTCGTCTCGGCGCCAATCAGCGCTTCCCGCGTCTTAGAGAATTCTTGAGCCTGTGTATGCATGAGTGATATTGAAAACAGGGAGGAGGAAATCCGCGTCGTACCGCCTTGTCTAGCCGGGTTTGCAGTTCCTTGAGTTCAATGTCCTTCTGCAAAGAAAGATGCCGGACAGAGTCACGCTCCTGCGACAGCTGTATTCTCAGATCTTGCCTACAGGGAAGTGTAAATCAAACGGTAAAACCAAGTCATAAGAACATACGTTTGTCCCTCGAGCATCTGCAACTGACTCTCCAATCGCCTACGATCGTTCTCTCCAGACTTCTCAAGATCGTTGTGCATCTTTTGAACGTTGCCCATCAAATCGGACAGATGCGACCGTTCCATTGCCAGAGTCTTGTTCTCCTCCACAAGACGGCCTTGGACGCTCTGGACGTACTGCCATTAACACTAGCCAAGATGCGTGCTGGGAAACGAACCTCCCAAATCTTCTTCTCGGCACGAAGATTAGCACATTCGTTGCGCAATTGTTCGATTCGACCGTTGGCGGTCTGCAAATCCTCCGTTGCACGACTGCACTCGATGTCGATCCGCGTCCACTGGTCAAAGAGCTGTTGATTACGCTTCGTCAAGTCTTCGATCTCGCGCCCGTGCATGGAGAACTGGTCTTGGCTCATCCTGTGCCGGTCTGAAGCAAGCGGTGAGAATTAAGCTCCTAAAACACGAGTAAGACGCACCAGAGAGGTATTCGATCCTGGCATTGGCTTTAGCAAGCGCGGCACCAAGCTGGCCAACCTCCCGCTGGGCAGAAATCGCTTCCTCGCGGAGCCGTATAGAATCGACACCCATCTCGGTCCGGTAAGTCTCGAACTGATTTTGCATCTCAGCAAGTTCCTTGGCCATGTCACTGGAATTAGGCGGCAGGCCGTCGCCAAATCCGTTCACCTCCATGGCCAAGCCGTTTGTGACAGCTCCGCCCTTCTCCACCCGCGCTAACATGGCCTTCAAGGCGTCCCGCTCCTTGACGTACGCCTTGATGATGGTGTCGCTGCTACTCTTCTGCCATTCCAGTTGCTGCGCTAGCTCCTGCATCGCCTCATGCGCCTCCCGTACTGCCTCCCCTTGCTCCCTCTCCAATCCTTCCCGGTACTCCCGCTCCTCGCCCTCCATCTTGTCCCCGAGCTCCCGAACAGCCTTCAGAAGCTTCTGGTTCTGCTCCTGCAGTTGTCCGATTGATTGGAACAGGACAAGGTTATTGGTGATAACGCCATCGATTGTTTCCGCGGGCGCAGCGGCAAGCATCTCAATATCGGCATCCGAGGGAATTGATGGGTCGTCGCGGCGGCCAATTTCGCGGAGAAGGTTCTGAATTTGGCGGCCAAGGTCAGTAAGTTGCTGTTGCAGAAGTTCGTTCTCCCGGGTGGAGCGAGCGAGTTTCTGTGAGTTCTCCTGGGCAAGAGTTGCTTGAGAGTCACGATCTGAGAGGGCTTGTGCGAGTTGCGACGCCAGATGAGATGCCTCTGATTGGAGGCGCTCGTATTCCGCTCGTTGCTGCGAAAGAATCGGTGCCTACCAGCCAACATATTTGTTAATAAAAAATGGTGAAGGCTCAGAAACAGGGCGACATACCCGTTCTTCGATTTGAGACAGTACGGCCGAAAGAGTTTGGTCCATGCGGTCGTACTCCGTGCACTTCTTTGCAAACTCCTCTTGGAGTCGCACGTAGTCCGCATAGACCTCCGTGAAAGTCTTCCCGCTCTTCTGAGCTTTACTCACCATCGCCACCGTCGGACTGAGACCCATCATGCCGTCGGCTGTGAAGTCGAGCGCCCTGGGTCCAGGAACAGGCAAGTCACCTCTCCCCATCCTCTCCAGCACCTCCTCCAGTTGTTCTGTCCGCTTCTCCGCTTCCTCCCGAGCCCTCCTCTCGCTCTCGACCTGATCCCGCAGAGCTGCCTCCCTCCGCTCCGATTTTTCACCCACGCCGGCCCACTCGCGTTCAATGCTGTCGACAATCTCCTTCGCTTTCGTCTCCCGCTCCTCCATCATCCCCACAAGTCTCCGCAGGCCGCTCGCCTCACTCGCGTACGTTGCTTCTTGTTCAGCAAGCTTTCCAGTCAGATCCTGCACCCGCGCCAGAGCCTGCGTGAGTTGGTGCGTTTGCGCCGTGTGTGCGGACTGGACCGCCTTCAAAGTGGCCTGGGTCGCCGCATGGGTTTGGGTGAGGGAGTCGAAATTGGCTTGCAGGGTGACGAGCTCTGCGTGTTTCGCTCGTCGGTGCTTGGAATATTCCTCAGATTTTGCGGTGAGTTCATCATTAGTGCGCTCAGCCTCGGACTGCGAGAGCTGGAGCTGCTGGGTTAACGATTCGACTTTGAACTAGGGAATTCTGGTCAGAAAGGGGTAAGATGAAATAGCTAGCACGAACCTTTGTGGACGTTTCCGTCGACCGTAGTTCTCGCACTTGGCTTTCTAGAGCCTGGTGCTCATGCCGTGCCTCCTTCAGATTAGCGCGAAGTGTTTGTATTTCCTCTGCATTCTATTAGTATTGAGAACAAGGGGAAACCGCGCGTGAAGAACTTACCCTCCCGCTGGCTGCTGTCCTGCTTCAATCGGCTGATCACGCCTACAAGGTCGCGTTTTTCGCGCTCCGTGTCCTCGACGCGATGCTTCAAATTGTCGACCTCGGTGGACGAAGAGGATTGCGACGTAGATAGCGCGGATATTTGAGCTTGCAAAGCGGCCTGGGAGGATACTAAAATGACAATCCACCATGAATGTCAGCTCGCCACCGTAAACGAGAGACGTACAGAGTTCGTCCCGTTCCTGTTTAACCTTCTTCAAATCGGCCTGCCAGTGCTCTGCGGAGCCCTCCAGCTCCTTCGACATTGCTTCCCTGTCCTGCAGTGCCTGATCCAACTCGACCTCCATCTTCTCCGCTTGTGCGCGATCCTCGTCTCGGTCCCTCGCGGCAGCATCGAGTTTGGAAGCCAAGTCGATGAGACTTCGGTAGAGTTCAATAATGCCTTCTGGAGTCTGAGAGGTGATGCTGGTCTCGGGGAGAAGATTGGACAGAGTATCCAAGTCAATGTCCGAGGGTATAAAGATGGTGAGGCGCTGGGTGTCCTCTGCGGTGGGCGAAGAGGGTTCGTTTTCAGAGTCGGCAGCAGCAGCAGCCGCCGCCGCCTTGCTTTTTCTGCGGGTCTTCGTCATGACCCACGAACAGAGAGCGTCGCGTTCAATGGGCGGATAACAAAACCAAACAACCTCCTCCTTCCGAAAAGGGTAAGAATCCGAATGTATGGCAGTTCAAAAGTTCGCGGTTTTAATGCAGTTGGGATTCATTTAGGTTTTGTAGGCTTCCTATAGATGGCCCGTGACAAGGCCATCTTAGTTCCTTGAAGACTAAGTCTCTTCGTTTTACTGCATAGTAATAACGAGGATATACAAGATGAGTAATAACGGTTTTAAGAGCCATTTAACTTTGCATGGCAGTACGAGTCCCATTTTCTCCTCTGATAAATTTATCATATTCAATAATACGGGCTTTCTATGTGCAACAATAATGAATTACTAACAACTTGGAGAGGAACCCACCTCACTTAGCGACCCCCCTCGCTCTTGATCACAGTGTACAGGTTGCCGCCGGGGCAGAACTGCGGAAATATGAGTCAATAGGGGAACAAGAGGTGGGGAGGGGGGAGAAGGTTGAGTGAGAAAAGAACGGAGGGCACAACAAGCCAGGTAGCGAATCCATGGTGTGTGCCGACGCCTCCAAATCCAGGCTCGGGAAGTCCACCCTGGACCCCCGTGAATCCTTAGTCACCCCCGCCGTGCAAGACGCAAGACGCATGATCGGGTAATAACAAGACGGGAAGCCAACAAGGAGCGCCAGGCTATCGAGCATGGGAACGTCTGGGTCTGAAGCCGATGTATGACACGCAGTACAGGGCACAATGGATGAAACTGCTCCGGGCGCCAACGTTGAATGCGGAGACATTCGGTGAGGCGAGTTCACGCAGCCCCCACAAAGTGATGCTGAGTGCACAGGAAGGGCAACGAGTACTCGAGGAAGACCGACGCGCGAGACAGGAGGGCTAAGCGTGTAGCGCGCATGGCAGGGCTGGGTTGAGAGAGTCCAATGCGATCAAGGTCGTAATCCTCATGAGAAGCAACAAGCAGATAGGCTGCTCTAATCACTGTTGGGACCGACCGACCTGCTCTGTATGCGGCGAGCGAGGGGATGGGCGGCAGTAAGATCACTGCCTCTATCCTCTTCATCGTCACCGCCCATATTCTTGTTGCACGCATCGGAGAGGACCTTGGCCCGAAACGTGGGCAGAGCATAGTCCGGGAACAAGAGAAACTCGAATTAGCAGATCTAGAGGTCGTCGGAAGAAAGAGGCGAAGCATCGGGCCGAATGGGATCATGATGGCTGTGCACTATCTTCACACGGCTCACATTCGTAATGCGTAAGTACTGTATTTCAGGACTCGTATTATTCGGAGTCGAAGTCGCAATCCACGATTCATGCATCAATCAGAGCCGGGCCTCGTTGGGATGGGCGTGCTTCCAGTCCATCGCCTTCAAAAGAGAATATATTCTGGAATTATCATTAGGTTAGCTTATTCAAGAATATGGAACCACCAACGGACGTGGTTAATGTGGGGACTGGTATTCCCAGCCTCAACCCCTCTCTCAATAGGTGTCCGAGTATTGACTGGCAAATTATTGGAAGAAATTTACAAAGGTAGAATAAAAACGCACCTCTACTTCCATTGGTTTCATGTTCAGAGCATCGGTAAGCATCGAGCTAGTCGCCCCGCTGAGCGAGGTATACTTGGCCATCATGTCATCCAGAGTGTCTTCAGGGATGGCGATTCCCTTGGCCTTTGCAACGCTTATCCCTTCAGTAAAAATCGCTCGAGCCACGGATACGGCACTCGAGGATGTTGAGATAAAATCACTTGTTCTGAGCTGCGTCAAAGCCGTCAGCGAGTTCCTGCTATCAATATCAGTTGTTCCTGCGGGGAGAATTGAAAATTTGATTGATGCACCAAGCCGAGTTCCTGAATATATTAAAACATATTCAAAGGATACGACTCGAGCCCTTACCAGATTACTTTGACCCAGCGGTCAACTTGAACATCCTCCTTGACAGTAATGTTGGCGTTAGACTTGATGAGTATTTTGGCAAATATATCCAAATCTTTCTGCTGCTGAAGGCGCGTGGTACGAGGGTTCCAATCCACCCCGAGCACCAATGTGTCGCTGCGAGTAAAAACTTGAACCACGCCCACATCAATTATGCGAGCTCCTGTCCAGGTCTTTACTCCACAAATCAGTTGATTGGGAACAGTTGTATACATAAATTCCTTCCTACCACACAGGGTATGATGGTAGTCGTCGGAAATGCTTGGTGTAAAGGTTCTTCTTGGCCGACGCCGTTTTGTATCAAAACAATGACTGTATCCTGGCCAATGACTGGTCTGATTATGTCTTGTATTTCCGATATCGCTTTGTTCGCGCAAATAACTACAGTAGTTGCATAATTCAGCGGGAAATATCAAATCTTGAGAGGGAAGATGTCGACCATAAGCAAACGAGAGACCTGAGTTTGCAGCCTCCTGGCAATCAGAGTACACTGACAAATGGGGTTTACCACTTTCCCGCCATGATAGAACTGGTATCACCTCCGTTGAACCGTATTCCATCGTGGTCGCCGAACTTGCTTGAGCGCAAAGTCAACCCCTAAAGTCATTACATCAAACGAATATACGGAGGAGAGCTGTAAAATGCTAGCGAACCTTTTCTTTGACGACCGAAAAGTTCGATCGAGCTACCACGCTCACACGAACTTGACCTCCGGCTTCAGGACAATTCAGTTAGCGAGTGGTTGTGCCGCTGGCAGGAAGTATACGGACCTTGAAGGATGTAAGCATACGTAGCTCCTACACTAGCGGTCAATCGTCAGGATTCTTGCCGATAACGTAGGCATCGGAATCAAGGCCTACGCTCCCAGTCCAAATACCAGCACGTCGAGCATCTGGCAAATTTTTAAAAAAGGGAAGGGAGGATGACTGTCGAGAATGGGTCCTCAGTACTCAGTTTCAGACGAGGTGGCCTGATTTTGACGTAACAACCGGCGTTTAAAGTATGGACCAGCCGGAAGAAATTTAGACCCCAGTGAGAAGTCCGTATTGGGAGATCGAGTCACAGAGAGGGAGATCTAACACATTGATGGAAATCGTGGTAGATAGATGAATGATCAAATCGATCAATTACATCAGCACGAGTCCACCTTGTACTGCTCTCGTCTCTCCCGCATGTATATCCTAGAATCTACCGTGCTCTATGTCATTTTTTTGAGATTAGAATCATCTCGAATGCATCTCGAAGCCAAATTGAATTCCTTCCCATCAAACTGGCCGACAAGTCGACTCACAATCATTCTGATTTATCGCCGTCGCACACATTCTCGATGTCTGCCAGTGATCTGGGCTCCGCCAACGCCATTCTTGCCGCCACTACTGCTCTCAAGGTCATCTGTAAATGCCATCGTAAATGCGGTGGCCCAGATGGTCCAGGTGTTCTTGTGGCTTATTCTACGAGTACCCTGCATCGGCGGAACGATGTCACGCAGACTACACCGGCCTTCACTCAATTTCTAGCATCCCATTCCACCCATATGGCAGGAATTAATCTGACTTCCGCCCCTGGGCATGGAACTGCAACCAAGAGTTTAAAGCGGCGTCATCCGGTCCACGAAGACCAAACCATTCCGAAGCGGCGTCGTGCTCCCGCTGAGATGGTAATCTCATCCCCACTTTGGAATGTACAAAATTTGATCTTGTGGGTCCAGCCTGGCGATGCCCCCGACGAAGATCACCCCCCAGATGCCGATCCCCCGCCTAATCCGGAGTCACCAAATCATGAGCCCGAGATTCAAGCAGATCCAGGATGTATTCATGACATGGAACAGGCGGAACAAGCTGAACAGGAGAGAAATCAGCCCTGCCCCCCTTCCCCGTGTCCTCCGGGTCCCACAAATATTCCACCCGGCTCACCCACTTCTGTCATTGAAGACATAAATATTGCCCTAAAATTCATCACAGCTCTGAAGGCAGCCTCCTTGGACAGCACCAGCGAACGACTGGACCCGGATCTCCTGCATCAAATTCGGAATCCTCCAACCGAGCGCCTCAGCGTCGATGATCCGGATGATCGTCTCTCCATCGACATTTTTCTGGCCATAGGGAACGCCTCAGAAGCGTCATATTCTTCTGTTCGCACTGCCATCCTTCGCCGAAATCCGGATTACAAAATTCTGTCATATTACAAGGTCAAACGGCTCGTCGCAGATCTTACCGGAGTCACCGCCCTCGTCCATGACATGTGTTTCAACGTCTGCGTTGGGTATACAGGGCCGTTTTCGGCCCTCGAGAATTGCCCGCACTGTGGGGAGCCTCGGTATGAACCCGGGCGTGCAGCGGGGGTGAAAATCCCTCGAAAACAATTCTCTACATTCCCGTTGGCGCCCCAGCTGCAAGCTCTTTGGCGGACAGCCGAGGGTGCTGAGAGCATGAAATACCGCCAGCGATGCACCTCCAAGATTATGCAGGAGCTTGCGACGAACGACGGTGTGCGGACGTCCCCCTACATCGATTTCTTCGACGGAAGTGATTATCTCACTGCTGTCGCGGAAGGTCGCATCTCGACTGACGACATGGTTCTTGTCTTCTCAATTGACGGGGCTCAGCTGTACCGAAACAAAGTCTCAGATTGCTGGATATACATCTGGATAGTCCTCGACCATGCGCCGGGTGTTCGCTACAAGAAAAAGCATGTCCTCCCTGGAGGTATCATCGGGGGGAAGCCGAAGAACGCCGACAGCTTTCTCTTTCCTGGCTTCCATCATGTCGCGGCACTGCAGAAGGAAGGCCTTCGAATTTGGGACGCCTCGCTTGACCGTTTGTTCACCTCCAGACCGTTCATTGCGTTGGGCACTGCAGATGGTCCCGGGATGGCTGCGATAAACGGCTGTGTCGGCCATCATGGGAAAAATGCGTGCCGAGTTTACTGTCGCCTCCAAGGACGCAGGAAGCCGGGAGGGACGCATTACTATCCCGCTCGTCTCATTCCGACTTCCTATCATGAAGAGGGCTGTAATCACCCTGACGTCAATCTCAAAACGCTGCTGCAGACCCACAATTCCACGGAAACATCCCTTCGATACCAGGAAAATCTTCAGTATGTCATTGAATCCCCCAATAAAACCCAGTACGAAAAGCGGAGATTGGAGACTGGCATATCAAAGCCCACCCTTTTCAGCGGCTTTCCCGAGAATCATATTCTCGGTGTTCCAGGCTGCTTTGCGTTGGATATAATGCACCTCCCAGCTCTGAATATTCCCGACCTCTTCATTCCTCTCTGGCGCGGCACATTCGACTGCGACGCAACAGATAGTAGGGACCTCTGGGACTGGGCTGTTTTGAAACGGCCGGCGGTGTGGAAAGCGCATGGGAAAATGGTTGCTGATGCGACACCATACATTCCTGGGTCATTCGATCGTCCTCCGCGCAATCCTGCAGAAAAAATTTCCAGTGGATACAAAGCCTGGGAATTCCTGCTCTATTTCTATGGACTGGGCCCCGCATTACTTCACGGAGTCCTTCCGGATAAATACTGGCGGCATTACTGCAAATTTGTCCGCGGTAATCGCATTCTGATGCAAGAGGAGATCCTACCTAGTGAGCTTCGCGAGGCGGACCAACGGCTGACCGAATTTTCCGACGAATTTGAGGCAATGTACTGCCAGCGCCGTGTCGATCGCCTCCATTTTGTCAGACCAAGTATCCACACCCCTTCGCACATGGCCCCAGAAACGGCCCGCGTCGGTCCCGGAATTATTTATTCACAATGGGCCCTAGAGCGTACCATTGGGAATCTCGGTGAAGAGATTAAACAACATTCTAATGCTTTCGCAAACTTGGCGGAGAGAGCACTTCGACGCTGTCAGGTAAATTCACTGAAGGCTATGATTCCGGACCTGGAACCGCCCGAGAATCCATTCCCGAGAGGTTCCCGGGACCTAGGGAGTGGCTATGTTTTGCTTACGGCCATGGATCTCACATCCCGGGTGGTTGACGACGTCGAGGCGCAGGCTTTCCGGCAATACCTGGCTACTATGGGGCAGAATATGGACGACAACTGGGTTCCTCACGTAACACGATGGTCGCGTGTGCGTTTACCTAATGGACAAGTTGCTCGTTCGCGTTGGAAGGAGACCACCAAGCCTCTTAACAAACTGCGAAGTGCCCGTAATGTCAAGGTCCGATTGAGTATTTTGAATCATTGTTGCTGCCGTATCGACTCACTGAAAACCAGGTGAACTGCGAGGGCAAGTCTCGGTTCGCAGAGGTCCATTTCTACGCAATTTTCATGGTTGGATCGGTTCAGAAACCTCTAGCCGTGGTCTCGTTCTATGGCGAGCACCATGAGGAACTCTATCAAGCCTCTTCAAAAACATATGTGACAATGCAGCATCTAGGAAACTCGGATGTTCGTGTTATTGACATTGAGTGCATCCAGTCGGCTGTAATGCTCGCACCCGACCAACAATATGCCAATTCATACCATGACGGATCCGAGTTGAACAGATTTTATTTGATGGAGAAGCCGGGTTTAAAACTCATGGAGATGGGAGTAGGGCAGGAGGCTCTTGTCCACGAAGACTAATTCATGTCATCTTTCATTTTTTGCATTCCAGTACTCGCAATTTCAATCAGAATGTTGCATCTGCCGTTTAGATATCCCTGGAGCACGGAATTAAGCTCGCCGTACATATGGGCTTCGAATAAGCCGAATGTATATACAGTTAGAAGTGTAAGATTTTATGCAGGCACATGCGATGGGAGCAGGTATAAATCGAATCGGGGATTCATTGTATCTAAACTATCGCATCCGCATCCGCATTCTCCTGTCCCGCTCCAAGACCTAGGTTACACAATAATTTTGCGTGCTGCCTCCTCCGTTTTGCAAGAGCGGCCTCAAGAGCATGAATCTCCTTGAGAATATGTATTGCCAGACGTTCTTTCCGCATTCTCCTCTTCAGCATAGTCATCGCATGAGCAGGAGATTAAGAACGCGCAAAGGTAGACTCACCTCGATGAGTTGCTTCTGAATCGGGCTGAGAAATGTGACCCTCCTGACGAGTCGAAAACGGGCCATGCGATCCACCGGAGCGTATAATTTGACAGGTAAGGTTTCGAATTTCTAGTAGTGATACACAAATCAATGCAAGCGTAGGATGAAGTGGATGGACTGACAGTTGGAGGTGCCCGTCGAATCAGCCGAGGCCTGTACATCGAAGTGCGACAAGCTACGGTGGTGCTCAATACCGCTGACATGCCACAAGTGCCACGAGTACACGTCATATCAGGAGAGCAGGCCGGAGGAAACGACTCCTCTTCGTCTTGCAGTGGTTGTGACGAAGGCACTGATTCATCGTTGCAGGCACAGGGATAGTTTTCGTCTTGCATTGAGTGCGCAGATGAGTGTACGGATGAAGATATGTGATAGGCACGCATTTTCGGTGATTACCCGCACGCATGCAGTGAGCTAGAGGCAGAGCGAGGGAGAGAGATCAGAGATCATGTGACCGTGATCGTACCATCTTTTTCTCCAAGATGTGCCTCTCTTGCCAGCTCTCTCTCTTTCTCTCGCTGCATGGACGACAGCGATGATGGGGGGCTCACGGGGTACTCCAGCGGATCCTCGACCCCAGCCAGCTCAAACTTCGATCCCTACTTTCCGTCCTCCAGTGGACACTTCGGTGATCGCAGTAGTAGCCCGGACTCGCATTCCTCATTATCGTTCACTGGTTTGCAGCACTTTCAATCCTCCGACGATTGGAACTCCCAAGGCTCGAGCTTCATGGGCTCTACTGGGTCCATCTCCCCGCATCCTTTCGGTCGATTCAATCACACCTCTGGCAGAACCGCACCATCACTTCAGCGCCAAGTGGTTTCACCAGCACCCAGCCACCGTGTGCAGCAGTTGGAGCAAGTCTGCAGTACCTTGAGACAGCAGAACTGCGCGTTAGTGGCGGAAAACCAGTCTATCAAGTGCGTCTTTCACCTCCTCCAGCCATGGACACAATTGACGCTTATCTGACAGAGATATGTATTCCATACTGGTTAATCGAATCCCAGCCCTTCTCTCAGCATCTGGCCACGCTCTCGATGCAACCCATGGGCCTCGGGCTCTGGTGCTCTCTCGGAACGATGCACCGCCGCTCATCCGGACGGACTACCCAAAAGTCACCTGGTGGACCGCCAATGATTGGTCGGGACATAAGGAGGCAACGAAGGGGACGTCAGACGGTCAGGCGCCTGGACCCCGTGGAGCGACCCGCATCTCGAAGGGTATCAATGTCTCGCTCCTATTCGTCCAAAATGCGAACGGTGTCGTGATAGATGGATATCGGGTCAGCCATATCAAAGGCTACACCTCAGCGCTATTGATTGAGCTGGGACGGAACGGACTAGCCCCCTGCTCGTGGCAGAAAGGTGGTCGCGATGTCCAGCAGCATGTCTTTCACGAGATTGGGGTTAAATACCCCGAGATGCGCCTCTGCGAGGACAATTGGAAGTGTCAACGCATGATAACCGACATGTACTCATCGTGGTACAGAGGTTTCAAGCGGGCACACCCCCTGACAGACTCCGCTTCATCCAAGCGCGTGAAGATCGACCAAGAGGACACAGTATGTCTCCCACTCTTTCCTTTGTGCATACACTCAATCTCAATTTAGGAGGATTGCACCTTCGAAGATATGTACACTATTGATGTGAGTTTTCCGCCGGTTCCCTCGAAAAGTCAATCATATCTTCTCAGACTCCGCAAAGCCATGTCGCCGGTACGGTGATTGTAAGGATTCTTTTTTCTCTTTCTCTCCATATGAGATTTATTGAACTACTTGTAGGCTGCTGCTTCACTGGAACAGGATGAAAATAGCAACGCTCGAAAGATTCCCCTTAAAGTGCGTGCGCACGCCCCATTCATTTTACTTTTCTTATTTTCCCTGTATCGGATATATTTCTCAGATCGTCAATCCATTGTATGTACCAATTACCTCTTACTCTGTCCCGCGCTCACAATCGTCTGTGGTAGGTACTCGGAGGGGGAGCCACTTCAAGGCAGTGGCGTCTCTTCGTCGACGTCGACACCACTGGATACGCCACCAGTAAGGATGCCGGCTATCGCTGCTGATGGGGCCATCCCCACAGCTTCCCCTCTCGTCCCGCTCCCTGTGCCGCAGGCCATTCGACCTCCGCCCTCGATACTCGACCCCGTCGACACACTCGCCCAATCGGGACCGGGTGTGACACAAGTCACAGTGCCTAATCCGGGCGTCGCTGGCGGCAGCGTGCAGCCGCCTCTCGCGCCTAGCATTGTCGACGCGCTCGGATCTAGGGCACAATCCCCAGCACAACCTCCAAGTCCCGTCGAATCCCATGCAGTCGGGATGAATGCCACGAGACCTCCAAAAGGCGCGAAAATGGCGCCGTCAAAAACAACGAAGACTCCGAGGTCAGCTACCATGCCAACTGGATGATTACATGTCACTGACATTGCACCTTTCAAGGAACTTCTGCGCCATCGAATGGTGTGCAAAGCATCAAGGTGGTTTGACATCGCAATTTAAGGTATATTGGGAGAGCATACGAAACACTCCGGGGGCCAAGGTATGTGTTTCCTTTTATTTACACGGACGCACCTGAAAGATACCGCCAGAAATACGCTGACATGGCGAAAGCGGCTAATGCTGCATGCACCCAGGTATGTATGTTCTCCGTGCTCATGTGCTCTATTGTCCGGATACTGACTTGTCTATAGGCCGCAAGTTGATGTTCTTGTCTGAATATTCTGATTTGAGCGGTCGTTCGTCGGCGTGCGTGGTAGTCCCGGTAGTCAATATTCGGCATTCAAATATTTGAATATCCGCCATTAGGATGTAGATAATGGCTGAATTTATCCCGCTCTTTCTGGCACGATTTTGCATGTTAACGATCAATCTGTGTGCCTCTATGGCCCTCGATTCAGCACAACTATCTAAAACATGTACCGATCAATTGATATTTATCTCCCTCGATATGAAAAGTTCCTGCTCGATTAAATAGATGTATGCTAAGTTTATCGAGGAAGATCGAGGCAGATAATTGAGTTTGATCTCCCTCTCTGTGGCTCGATCTCCCAATACGGACTTCTCACTGGGTTTAGACCCTTGCGGGCTGCGGGCAGCTGCGGGCATGCATTGGTGAGAATCCATCATTGTAAGCGGTCGGAAACCATCTTTGCAGCGCGGATCCGTGAATCAGCTAGTTGTTGAGTCAAATCTTAAGTAAAGCCTCAGTAAGCCCTAGTAGGTCTCAGTCGGCAAGGAGTGTCAGTATGGCGGTCACTTTGCACATTTAATAAAACACCATAATATTTTGGTTTTCACATATTTTGGGGGCTTTGGAGAATTCTTTTTTTTTTTGGCAATAATCTTTTGTGCCCACACACACTTTTTTTTTTGTTACCCTAATTTAGGGTTCCACACCTTTTTCTTTTCGTTGCGGAGCTAACCGGATCCCGTGATGGGATGCCCATTTGGGAAGGCAAGTCAATTCTCAGTCCTACAGACTCTCTCATCAGTCCCTGGACAGGTTAGAGGTAGTATAAGCTGCTGAGATACCCCAATGACCAGTTTGGAAGCAGAGATTAATTGTGGGTTCATTCACGGCCATTTCTGGAGCCCTTTGGGTGTGAATTGCACTCATTGTACTGTGATTCCAGCTTTTGGGGTGTCAAAGGGACTTAATATTACATATTTTAGTAGCAGGAGAGGATCATTCTCATATATGGGATAACTGAGCATCACCTATGCAGTGGGGCACTAGCTAGAGTTTCAAAACATCTATGTTTGGTGCTGCTTGCTGATTGGAAATAGCGCGACTGGTCACGTGACTGGCCACCAGAGACTGATCAGAGAGTTTGTCTTCCCAAACGGGCATCCCATCAAGTAATCCGGTTAGCTCCGCAACGAAAAGAAAAAGGTGTGGAACCAAAAAAAAAATGTGTGAGTTGAGCACAAAATTTCTTGCCCCAAAAAAAAAAAAAAATCTCCAAAGCTCCAAGGGGGTCCAAAGATAAGAAAATATGATATTACCTACAATTTTTTTTGAAACGGCTTTTCGGGCTTCAACCTACCAACCTACCGTGGGAATTCGCTTATATAAGCCTCAAATTTGCTGCTAGATTTTTTTTGAGTCTTGGGGGAGATTCAGATGGCATGTCAGAGTCCATCCCGGTGTTTGAACCACGAAATTGGTGCGTTTTGAAGGAAAAGACTTGGGCGTTGGTCCAGACCATTTCGGGATCACATGATGGCTTGCCTGATCGGGAGGCGGTCCAAAGGTCGATGTTGGCCATATTTACAGCCAACCAAGCTATTGAGACTAATATGCCGCCAGAATTGCATGCAGTATGCTTGGGAAGTCGCAAGAAGGCTCTAGCCCTCATATTAGGGCAAAATAAAAGTGCATACAATTTTCTTTCCTGGCGGCCGGGGCCCAACCAACCTACCCAACCCCATATGGGCAATGCTTATCCTTGGACCCCCTTGCAAAGCTCCCAAAATGTGTGAAAACCAAAATATTATGGTGTTTTATCAAATGTGCAAAGTGACTGCCATATGTCAGAGCCATTTCCATCTATAATTAGTTTTGTAGAGTAGCATAAATTGGGCTTCCTACAAGTTATTTTCCCCACATTTAAGCCAATATGGACCGGTGTGATTCAAGCTTCCCCACAGACTGGTTCGTCTTCATCGTCGCTGCGCGGTGATCTGCGGCGGTGATTCGGAATTCGTAAAGCTGAAAGGGGATAATAGAAGGCGACAGGTCGGCTAGACAATATAAGAGGTTTGGATGCAAGTACAGTATATTGAGGAGATTCCCTCTCTAGCTTATCGGTCCGACTGGAGAGGTTGAACGAAGTTGAACTCTAGATCACGTGGCCTGGTTGAAACTGGTAATTTGAACCACTACATAATACACGCAACTAGGTTTAAACTCCCGGAAGCGCATTCTTGATATTCCCAGAGTTGAGCTTCATGTCCAAGGCATCTGGTTCAGCTTCTCGCTCCATCACCGTCTGCAAATCCTCCACTCTGATTGCGGCCGTCGTGTTAGGAAGCTTGCCAACGGGAGCCGCCCTCTTGTCCCCAATAAATATGTAACCTCCGGGTGCATCCTGTAATGCCCGCAAGATGACATCCTGTTCGAAGAGCAGGCCAATTTCCTCAAGTTCGAATCCCGCCGTCTCTGGAAGGCAGAGCCACGCCCAGAACATCATGACGAAACAACAGAAACCGAATAGCAGGAAGGTCCAGTACTTGATTTGATTCAACATGATAGGCGTGAGCTTCGAGATCGTTAGAGAGAGAAGCCTGAGTATCGTGAATAGGAGTCAAAAAGTGGTCGTATGGATGCTTACCAATTTACACCAGTTGCGATGGACATTACCGCGCCGCGCAGGTGATTTGGAGCGATTTCGCCGGCCAAGATCCATGGAATAGGACCCCAACCGAACGAAAAGAAGGCGGCGTAGAGGTAGATAGCAACGACGGAGACGTAACGCGAAGGAGTGGCGTCCAGAGAGGGTGGGTGGAAGGCGCTGTAACCTCCAATCCACAGCAACATTGCACCTTGGCCAAGACCTCCAATGATGAGGCACTTCTTGCGCCCAATGCCTTCAACGCCAAATGCAAGCACGAAGGAGACTGAGATGACCTGCACGATCAATTAGCCCATATGGGATGCCGATCCCAAGGCGTAGCTATAGGTCGCACCTTGACGACGCCGTAAATGCCTGTGAAGGAGATTCAGATCAGCAAAAGGGTCAATCCAATTTGTGTTATCCCACCGGTGGCGAAAAGTCCGGCGGTCATCCCATCAATGCCTAGACTGGCGAATATTTGGGGGCTAAAATAGTTGATCGCATTGGTGCCGGTCCATTGTTGGAAAAACATGACGAGTGGCGGAATGAAGCATCTCAGTGCAACCCCCCGAGACTCTCCCATCCGCGATATCTGCTGCAAGATGGAGAGCTTCGCGTTGCCCACAAAGTCGGCTTTGATTTCCTCGATTGTAGTAAGAATTACGGGGTCGTCCGGGGTGGTACGCGCCAAGAAGGCCAGAGTTTGTGCTGCACGTTCATACTGTTCGTGTTCAACCATGTAGCGGGGGGATTCGGGTTGAAAAGGAATGACTAAGAGAAATAGCACGCCGGGGATGATCCTGTCGATGAATTAGCAACATGAGAAAGATCACTAGTCGTAATCCTACTGAATAGCGAAGGGAATACGCCATTGCTTCTCGTCAGGGGCAATGTATTTAGAGGCAATATAGTTAACCCAAACTGGATAATTGCACAGGTCAGCCAAAGTTGCCAGAGTAGCCGAAAATGCCCACAAGACAGCATGATTCCAATGTTAATTGCAAGTTGAATCAGGCCAGTGCAGCGACCTCGAATGGCGGGCGGGGTGCATTCGGAAACATACGAGGGCACGAGCGCGGTGACCATACCCACAGAAATTCCTCCCAAGAATCTAGTATGTTTGATTGAATCCGGGTTTGTGAAAGTGGTTTCTGCTGGTTTTTGCGTACCGACCAAAATACAAAAGACTCAGTGCCGTCTCTCGGGATGTTCCCAACCCTACAACCACTTGTATGGAACTCCCGATAATATAGATGATTCCTGAAGCGATCAGACATGGTTTCCGCCCATATCGACTAGATAAGGATCCAACGCATAGTGCCCCAAATCTAGGGCAATTTACTGTCGTAACATCAAAGAGTATAGGATGCTTACAAGCATCCAACTTGCAAGATGGCGACGATGTTCCCGTTCAGCGCCGCCTTCCCTCCGGCATCCATTTCGTCCAAGCCGAAATAGTGCTGGAATGAGCCAAAGGAAAGAATCCCTCCAATGAGCCCTCTACGAATCTACTGGTAAGCTCCGAAACGAACAAGCCGACTAGACACGGACACGTCATATCCATAAAACACGCTAGCCATAGCGACGGAAAGCGCCAGGAAATAGGCATTCCTGTACCGAGAGATGTCTTCCAGGGGGGATATGGGAGACATCGGACGTGGGGGTAAGAAGGAAACCCGTTGCTACCCGTCGACGCGAGGACGTTTAGTGCCAAATCTGGGTCACGTATTTAGAGGCTTCAAGTTCACATTAGAGAGGCAATCGAATTCAAATTCATACATGTTGTAGCGAAAGGGAGAAACTCTGAAAGAAAAGAGAGAAATAACTTGAAGCGAACATGTGACTCGTTCTCGCTCTCTCTTTCACGTTTCACTGCCAGCTATGCCGGACCCCAGGACGCCGACTACAATAGGTTCGGGGCTTGTCGATGACCCTGCCAACATCCCCCCTCCAAAATTAGACCCTCCAGCGACAGGAAACCTAATCGCCGACTCACTTAGAGTGAGAGACACTTTTTATCGGTGTTTGACAACACTAAGGACGACATGCGCTAGTAAAGAGTGCCGCCCACATTGGAGAGGTCCCCTGCGCGCGCAATAGCCTTCTAAGCGGCATCGCAAGTGGTGTTGGCATCGGTTTCATCCGCGGGATATCCGTCAGTGCGTATTCCGCTACACTTCGAAGCTCGTATCGACATGGATGTTTAGGCCCTATAATTGCGGGAAACTGGGCAATGGGGACGTTCTTCCTGGTGGCGTCGACTTCTTGGTAACTCGCTTTCTTTGCCCGCCAGGCCTTTCTGTATTGATTCTACTAGGTACCTCTGTACCAAAAAAATCGAAGAGCAGCAACGATTAACGCGCGCGGCCATTCAGAATCTACCAAAGCAGTTGCGACTGAAGGAGGATGAAAATGACCCCAGTTTGACTTAATATTATATGTACATCTCAACTCCAATCCTCAGCGTTCGCCCACACTTCCTCCTCCCAGTTCTCTACGAGTGTTGGATCGTCCTAAACATTGCTGAGATTAGGAAGATGGGTATCCACACGAAACGTACCTTGAACTTTCGCTGAAACTCGGTGAACCCATTCCTCAAGACATACACCTCTTGTGGCTTGTCCTGTGCGACATTCAAGTTGTTCCGTGTTTCTTCGTAAATCTGCGGGTTCGGCGTCGTATTAGCACGGACACGGAATGTATAGACGCAAAAGCGTACGCGTGCTGCTTTAGGGCCTCTGGATGTCCCTGTAAGCTTTGAGCAGCGTAGTACTCCGCGAGACGCACCGCATCTGCGACAAGGCGCAATGGAACACGACCACCTTGACGTCGGCCGTCTTCCGCACCAGGTCATGCACGCCGCCGTGGAACTCTCGTGAAGGCTGGTTCACCGCGTTCTTGATGTTTCCCCCGGCGTAGTCGTCATCTCGCACGTCGACCACCAGGTAGTCCTTGTTCGCGACCTTGTCGCTCTTGATGATCTCCGCGAGCTCCTGCCCATAGTTCAGCGCGTAGCCGGAGGATGGGGAGCGGTATAGCGTACGTCGCCTGAGATGTACTGCATAGCACGGGAAAGAAAGGGAGATCGCTGAATTGAGGTTTTGGCTCGTGACAAGAGAAACATTACGTCATCCCCATGCTCGCTTTGACCAGCGTCTAGAAATTGCATTTTTATTGTAGTTTGGCCTGATAGGCAGTGGCAGATAATAAGAGTCTCGAAACTCTATACGTCGTCAGGTTCAGGCACCAGATAGCTCCTTCTTTGTGTACCTCAGAAAATGTCGCAGCCCAGTGACCGGTATTCCTCGTGGATCTTCAGAAATTCTTGCCTCCACGTTTGTTTCCTAAAAGAAAGTGTATTTCCCCCAGTCGGGGACAATTAATTTCACCCCAATTTCACCCCAAACCCAGTCTCCGCCAGCACATCGAATGTCCGCAGGTATTTCTTGCTCCGGTGAAAAGATCTCTTCGCTGACGTTCACGGATTTCCGCGACTATAATATCGAAAGAAAGAAGGCATACTTCTGGGACGCTGTGTCGTACTATACAGACAAATTCATACAGTTGGGACCCCACGCGACTTGTTTTCGTCGACTCCTGTCCCCATTAAAAAATCCAGTTTGTACCTGCCGCATTCGAGATGCCAGGAAATGTATCCATCTCGCCAAGCTCTCCACTGCTTCGCAACCTCAATGTCAAGCTCATCGACTCCATCGCTTGCTTCTGGAACTGTGTCGCCACGCATCTTCTGTTCGCACTCTGCCAGTCGCAGTACCCCGTCAACCCTACGTGTTGCCTCAAGAACTTCCTGGCAAAGAAGATGGAATGTGTCGTCGGTTGTCCACTCTCCTGCGAGCCCGCTTCCGCGTTTTCCAGCGGAGGAAAGGGAACGTGTACGCAGGTGGATGAAGTTGTACGTCTCTCCGGCGAGCTCCTCCTTGTGAAAAGAGAGAATGTCGTTCATGACGTCCTGTTCAAAACACAGAAATTATGATCCTGGCCTCTGCAAGTGGAACATTGTGCACACTGATGAACACCGCATCGGGGACAGCCTTGATATACTTGCTAAATGGCAAAATTTGCTCCTTGGTCGCCTTGAAAATCCCTGCAATATAGAACTCGCTTGCTCCGCCCTTGACTCGCAAGTAGCGGGGGCTATCGAGGACGGTGAGAATGTGGAATGATAACAGGGTTAGTGCGGTCCTCACAACTTCGGTGCGAGCCCCTCCAGATAGGTGGCTTTTGGCGCTTCGCGCTGGGAGGGTCGAGGTTAGTGAGCTACGAAATGACTGCGGTCGAATCAGACCTGGAAAATGAACATTCGTCTTTCCATCAGGCACCCATCGATGAAGGCTATCCACGGGATAACGGCCATATCCCGCAGAACCTCATTGTTTTCGAATACATAGGACAGTTCCTTGAGGGTCGCGTGAAATAATGCCAGCATGCGATTCCCCTGAGGTTCGCCAAGGAAGAGTTTGTGCGAGAACTGCGCAATCTCTGCACACACAGCTTCGTCCTGGATGGAGTCGTCGATGAGGAGGCCGAGCGCCGTTACTTTGGCAAAAAGAAGCTGTATTTCGGTGCTCGCATATGGGTAAGTTCGCTTGCTGATACTGCCAGCAGCATGCTCTAGCTCAGCCAGGCGTTTCTCACTGCAGGAAGATGTGGGCCCAAGCGTGTAGAGTATTCACCGGTGAAACAGATCACAGTAGTTGGCATCATGAGGCGGGGGAGGTTCATAGCGATATTCGAGGTCGATTAAGAGGCGTTTGACGCAGGTGGCGTAATTCGATAATGGAGTTGACATTGGCAGAAGAAAAAGTTGGGAGAACGTCGGTCTATGAGTTGGATTGAGAGGCAGACAATTTATATAGACTCGGGGAAGCCTCAGCTCTGAGTGTAGCCGACGTTCAACACCTAACCCCGATGACATTAGGGCTCCGACCTGGCGGGACGGCTACACAAAAACGGCCGTTTCATCCGTTTTCGACGGAATGATTCTCTCTCTCCGGGGGGATCGCTGAAACTCAGACAGGTTTGAACTGTGATTATGTAAGGATCAATAATATCAGATTACGAGAGTCGGTTCGTCCTTCACCTGTGTGTAGTGTCCGTCTTTGAACACCGTGTTCCTGAATCTTGTCCGCTAAGCCTGGCTCTGATAGCATTCAACGGAAGAATCACAAGACGCCGTTTGGATGGATCTGCTTTACCTCCCCGCCCACCGCGACCGTCTCTAGCGCAATCCCAGCCCGCCGCTCGAAGCATACGCCCGCCGTTCACCGCGAATCACGACGCGCACCACTAACCGCATGCGCAGCGCCTGCACCGGCCCTCCTTCGTCGCCGCCACCACTATCTCCAACCACACACAGCGCCACCGGCCTGCGCACCACCTCACCATTTCCCATCGCCCACGCCGCGCACGTCGCATCCCAGCGCACCACGAACATCCTCACCGCCATCCCACACCCGTCGCCCGAAGGTCCGCATACCGCGCACCGCAAATCATGACGCGCTCCACCAGCACCGTACCCAGCGTCGGCTGCGAGCGCTCCTCTCCACCTAAATCGCCTCCCTGGCCTACCTGCGCAGTGCGTCCTTTTCTGCAGGATTCCACCCGTACACGCGTCCTGCGGCGGCGAGTCGGAGTCATGGCTCGACCCCGAATGAAACTGGGGTCTTCTGCTTAAATGGCAGAGCACACGGGAATTGGTGGCAGACACGCATTCATGGTCAGGACCTAACAAAAATCTTCAAAGTACGTGGTGCTACAGAGTCTCGGAAACGCATCCGCCTCAAACCCGCCAACCATTCCCACTCTGATACTGTAGCCCGGACACCCACCCTGAAAGTAGTAAAGAGAGGTCGGAGGCCCGCTCTATTGGATAGCTTCTGACAAAGTCGGATAGGTCATCCCTGTAGAATCGTCAAGCACAGAAAAAATATAACTTGACAGAAGCCATACTGAGATAGTCGGTCTCGCAGCGTCGTGAACATGAGATTCTCAACTCTGTAGTCGAAAGAACAGGCTTGATGGAGGAGCTCCCACTGCTTTGACTTGACGCATTGATCAAGGAGGCAGTTTATAGCCGAGGACCGTAGCTCAGGGCTGAATATTTCGCTGCCAGGATGCATTGAGATAAAATGCGAACATCCATAAAGCGGAACTACCTCGTAAAAATAACCGCATCTGCTATCGCATCGAAGAACAGAGGTGTTCGCAGCTGTTTGGTGGAAGCCATGCTGTCTATGACCTCGGTCATACGGGAATCCAAACTGAATCCAGCAGCCTGTAGGGCGATCCAAATTGAATGACGACCGTCTTTAGAATGCATAGCTTGTATCTTTGAGAACGGTGAAATCCTTGCCCCTTTGACTCTCTCGGAACAGATAAGAATAGTAGGATGCTGAACCGTGGAGCTGGATGCGAGAAATCGGGCAGCGATATCCACAGAAAGGCGAGAATAGCAGTAATCATTGTTGATCAAGAACACAGTCGCCAAAAAATCACAGAAGTGATGTATGGCCTCTGTCTTCTCCGCAGGGTTCAAAGAGCACCTATTTAAGAGGATTAGGATTGGATCTGGTGGTGTATTGTTGTCAGGATGGCTCACAAAACCAGTGGAACATCTTCAATCATTGTCTTGATGGCCAGGTCCATTTCTTTAGTTGGTAGTCTACACACGCTAATGGCCATTCCAGTCATTAAAGATAGGGAACCACTACAGATTTTTCTGAGTGCCAGTAAAATCGCAGTGTTGGTTATTTGTGGGGGATAATGAATATGGCTGCGGTATATCTGTTAGGGGAAAACTAAATCGTGAAGAGTAAATTACTTACAGGCAGAGGTTGAACAATTTATCAAATGCATTGGTTGCATTTGAGATGATTCCCTGCAAGAATAATTCTGCAACTTCTACCTCCGCCGCAGATAACGCATATTTGGGGTGTGTGGCGGCGGCAAAGCCTTTCGGAGGGAACCCGAAGAAATCGCAGACATTTTTCCAGCGGGCACCGTTTATTTGCCTTAGGCAAGATACGGCTGAAGACTGAAGTTCGAGGTTGAATTCCGATCTGAAGCACCAACTCATTGAGAAAAAAGTCTGGCGGAACATCACCGTCGCGAAAATATCTTACCGTGTAAAAATAACAGCATCAGCGATTGCGTCCGATAATTCGGGTGCTGAAAGCTCTGGATGTAATGCTCCTGCTATGATCTTTTCAATTCTGAGCATCCGATCCTGCCATGGTAGCCCAGACATGTGGAGGGATAGCCACATCTGTGAGCGCATGTCGAAGGAATACAGTGTCTGGAGCGTCGATAAAGCTGATACATGCGTGTCGGACGAGGTCCCGGTGCAGAGAATGTGAATGGGATGGGTGTCGAGGAGGTTAAAGTGGAACGTGCCGCCAAGTAAGGATCCCGCTTCTATCATAAAACCTCTCCATTCTTCCTTGACCTGAATTATCGCAACAAGGAAACTGTAAAATCCCTCCAGTTGCCGCACGGCAAGATGCACGAGTCCCCTGATGGAACAGTGAATGAACGTCAAGATTGCTGTATGAAATGATGTTAGGCTTACGATACATGCCTGATCAGCTCTAGTATGATCATCCGCGCTTCTTGTTGAGGCCATTTACAGAGGGAGAGAACAAGCTTAGAGTATTTGGAATCTACGCAAATCTGCGCCGATAACCGAAGGGCCTCCGATTGTATCCGCAGAGAATACATGCCAGGACTGATCGTGGCTCAGCGTTTGACTCCTTTGGAGGAAGTAGCCGAGTCTCACCGGCAAAGTTCTAATAGGTCATCGCACATTGAATTGGTGAGGGCTGGAGCACGCAGACGGATGGTCGCCAGTCTACGCCGAATCAAGAGTGCGTCGATTCCACGGATCGTAACTTCTCCGAGGGCGAGAAGAGCTCTTCCAGAGAGAGTACCGGGGCCCCATACAGTCGAAGTGTCGGTCGTCGTTCGTTGTGAATCCGAGGACACCGTAACAGTGTCGAAGAGATCTCGAACCGAGGGAGATTGCGAGAAGGGACGTATTGCTGCTTGAGACATACAATGAGGATGAGGGACAAGAGAGAGTCTTACTCGGACGCAGTGAGAATCATGATATCTACATTCATCCCGCAACTGGGGGCATGTGGTACTGATAGGGCTCAGCCCCTCTACACTTGGAATTCCAGAAGAGCTCATATTGCGTGGTATCTGTCAAGGAGCGGTGTCTGTGACGCGGCGTCATCGGGATCGCAGAAAGCTGTAGCGGCGATATTAAAGTTTGTGCCATAAGAGGCAACCCGGCGTCATGCATCATGATCACGTCTAGGCCATTCAACGAGAACGACAAGATCAGATCAGAACAAGTCGGCGAGAGTGACAACTACGCACCAACAGAATACGCGGGAGAATAGTTAAGTATAGTCTGACCACGTCTTGCCTTTTCAGCGCCAACTTTAGCGCTCGGAGCGCATCCAGCTGGGAGTAAT
This sequence comes from Mycena vulgaris, assembly GCA_029204335.1. Classification (NCBI taxonomy): domain Eukaryota; kingdom Fungi; phylum Basidiomycota; class Agaricomycetes; order Agaricales; family Mycenaceae; genus Mycena; species Mycena vulgaris. The sequence goes on from JARGYA010000025.1 coordinate 870,633, forward strand.
TTATTTAATATGAATATTGTACATGGCATTGTGCAACGAATTGTTCGGAGATGTCAGTTATACTATGCTGCTGGAATTCTTCAGCGCCGCAGAATGCTCAAGAGAGTCGCCAAGTCATGTATTTCATTTCTAGCGTTTCTGTCAGCAAAAGCGATAATGTAATTTAATCAGGGTGAGCAGTACCGAGGTAAACGTTCACGCAAAGCCATGAGCATGAGCTCAAGCTGAGAGTAAAATAAGTCGGAGTGCTGGCATTGCAGGACTTCATGGAAAATTCCGCATTGCAAGGACGCGGAGCAGTAAGTTAGGAGGCATTCGAACGCGGAGGATCGCAGTTCGGGGCTGAAGGAATCCCTGGAATACAATACTGAGTTTTGTGAGTGGGACGAAAGAATGATCAGTTACCTGGTAAAGATGGCAGCATCTGCAACCGCATCGAAAGTTTGATAAGTCGAAGGATTTGAAGCTTGAGTTAGAATATGTTCGATTTGCATCATCCGAGTTTCCAGAGGGAGGCCATGCGTTTGGCCCGTTATCCAAACTCCAAAACGTGCGTCATCGGTTCCCAATGCTTGAAGCTTTGAAAGAGGGGACAGTTCCTTTCGTTCAACTATTTCGGAGCAAAGGGTGATGATGGGTTCCCTGAGATTGAGCCTCGAGAGTGCGACGGCCATATCCCTGGAAAAGTACTCCCCGGTGAATTGAATGACGATAGCGAGGAGTTCGCATATATGTAGTTCACAGGGTTGCCTAGACGATCTTTGTTCGGAGAAGTCAGATCGGAGGGAGAAAGTATGTACAAAACATGAATATCTCACGGAAGTAACGGGACGAGTAAAGGTATATTGTCTACAAGCGTCTTTAAGACTGCTTGGAATTGTTGTGGTGTTAGATTACAAAAGCTAAGCGCGGCACGGATTTTGGAAGATTCAGAGAGATCGCATACTCTTCTGAGTGTTAATAAGCGCGCAACATTGGTGAGTATCGGCCCGACACGCGAATTCGGTCTAAATTCTGGTTAGCCAATTTCGGCAAAGTGAAAGGGAACGGCATCTACAAGCAGAGCTTAAACAAAGGATCGAGCATGCTGTCGGACAAATTTGATGCGGCTCTTTGCAGAAATATTAACGCCTGCAATGATTCACTGTGCATACGCAGTAAGTGGATGTCTTCAGAAGTGGGGGAAAAGGAGCCTTACATGGTATTCCCTTCCAATGGCAATGCGGAGCTGGACCTGAGCCCCTCGAGAGGCAACCCGAACATTTCGTAGATCCTCCGACATCTGGTTTCGGTGACATTTTGCAGACAAGTCAAGGCCGATGACTGAATAGCAATGTCAAACTGCGACCCAGATTGCGATCTATAATGTGTAGAATGGGTCAGTATTTACAAGTAGGAAATTTCGAACTCCAGCTTGCCCCAGAAAAATAACAACATCTATAACGGCATTGAACGTTAGCGCCTGTGAGTCCTCATTTGGTGTATCTTGGAGAATTCCTTCGATCTTCAACATCCTGTCTCGCAAGGGAAAGCCGCATGCCTGAAGCGAAATCCAGATATTTGATCGCATGTGTGCAAAATACGCGTCCTGAAGGCTGGAGAGAGGCGAACCTGGGAGACCAGCGGCGATTTCGGCCGAGAGAATGTGAAGCGGATGAGTAACGAGCGGTGGGAATGTTGCGTTAAGTAAAAGAACGCCTTCCGCCACAAAACCTTTCCATCCCTCCTTGACTTGAATTATTGCGGTCAGAAAATCGTAGAATTTCTCCAGCTCCTCCGAATGATGAGGATCTTCACTAATGAGGATCACATTGAACGTTGTTTTCGATAGAAATTTTACCAAGGCTTACGATAAAGCGCGAATCAATTCAAAAAGTATCAGACGCGTTTCTTGCCTGGGCCATTTGCACAGAATTACCACCATCAAGTGTCGGGAAAATTCTGGGCCGCCGCAAATCTGTACTACTGCCAGTCGTATCGCCTCTTTTGCAATTCGAGCCGGGTAAAGAGCTGGTCTAAATATTAGTCCGTATTTAATCAACGCCTTGGTCCTGTCAAAAATTAAGCAGTTGCGCCACCCACCGGCAAAGTTCCACCAGGTCGTTACACAGTGCATTGGACAAGATGCCCGGGGCCCGTTGGCGAATGGCTGAGATTTTGCGTCGAATCAGGATGGCATCGATTCCACGGATCGTAACTTCCCCCAGGGCGAGTATGGCCCTTCCGGAAAGAGTGCCGGGGCCCCACACGGTAGAAGTATCCGTGAAGGTTCGCAGCGATGACCTCTCCGAGATGTCATTCGAAGACCGGCTCAAAGTCTGTACTAGCGACATGGAGGGAGATAAGGACGTGGGGCAAGATGGAATTCGAAGAGACCGCAAGGCTATGTCGGTCGAATATCAGTCAGTCTGATAATCATGGATTCAAAGGTGGCCCCCTCAAGCCCCTTCAAGTCTCGTGGACAGCAATGCCGACACTCTACAGCTTTCGTATGTAGATGGGATCAGTTCCACTTATGAGCATTGGTTCCCCGGTCTTTGGATGAACCCTTCGCAGAGAAGCGCAGAGAGATGGGTTATCTTGTCTCTTGGATGTTGGCTTTCCTCGTTCTCGTCTTTGGGCTGCTCAACAACCTGTCGCGTGGGGTCATTGAGATTCGAAGAAAACGTCGCAGCACAGAACTAACAGCGTCGGAGGTCCGTCGACATCGGACGTCTATAACTGAAAGTTGAATTAATACTCAAAAGGGCGTGTGAGGGCATGAAGGGAGCAAGGCTATGTTGGTCGGATATTTGATGCATTCAAATGTCCCTTCCCTGAAGCTCCTCCAAGTCTCGTGGGCAGCGATGCCGACACTCTACAGCTTTCGCAGATGGGATCAGCTATACTTGCACATATGTATAACTCATGCGGCTCTCTTCAGATGAGCCTTTCGCAGCTGAGGCTCAGAGGTGGAGAGGCGTAGAGAGCTCTCATAGCTACTAGACGAAAACCATAGATGGTGCGAGCTTGGATGGAGTGTATTGTCTCTGGAAAACAGTGTCCGTAGCTGTCCAGAGCCGTTCCATTACAGCGTTCTACTCTTTTTCAGTCCTGCTGTATCCTCAGGATCAATAAGATTCCGCGCTATGATCGCCAACACATACCAATCTCGTCCCCTTCATTTGCTTTCCTCCTTCTCGGTCTCATGCTCGTCTTTGGGCGGCTCCGCAGCCTGTCACGGAAATGAGGTTCGAAGCACACGTCGCAGGACCGAACTCACAGCGTCGGCGGGGGAGTCGTCAGACGTCTGTGATAGAAGAATGGATTAACGGTCAAGGCACGCGACTAGACGTTATGCTTACTGCACCAGCCGCCTGCGGCGCATCCGCGGCCTGAAGTGACTATGTGTTAGCGAAAGAGCAGACGAAGGAGCAGACGCACGGCAGCATCGTTGAGCGAGGCGGACACATCCGCCTCCGTGCCCTCGCTATCTTTCATCACCGCCGGGGCCGCATGGTCCTCGTGCGCCGCATGCGAGTCGTGCGAGTCATGCCCATGGTGGCCGGCGGATATCCTCTTCTTGATCTCGACGGTGTCCTTCAGCAGATACGCTAGCTTCGATGACGCGACTCAGTTCAATGCCGCCGAATCCCGCAGCAAACAGCTCACAGATGGAGCGGTGATGGCTACGGCGGCGATCTGGTGGAGTTCAAGTTACTAGCGGTCGTTTATGCGCGGGGGTGTGACCCACAATCCAAGGCATGTCGGATTTCGGCTTGAACGGCTCGTGGTGGGCGGCGGCGTCCGCGCTCATGAGGCGACGGGGTGGATGCACGCTGGAGCGCGCGGACCTGGTGGCGCGAACGGTGGTCGAGAAAGCCTGTCGTCCCGGACGGGATGCCATGGTTGGAAGTAAAGAGCAAGGTGGTCGTATCACAGCGAACAAACAAATGTCACAGGCAAATCTAGACTGCGGGTCGCGGCTACATACACATCGCATCGACTAATCTTCCCAGTCCAAGCCAGTTCTCGACATGAACACCAGTCCCATCGCAGCCTGGAACGGGTCGCTCGTCGCCAGACTCTCGTCGAGCAGCCGCTCGTACATTTCATCCACCGTCATAGCCGCCTCCCCGCTTCCCTCTAAGTTCTGGAGACCAGCGTGCAAAATGCTCAAATGCTTGAGAGGCGCCTTGTCTATGTCTAATGCGCTGGCGTCGCGCGGAAGGCGAATACTCAACGAGGCGGCCTCGCGCATTTCGGGAGTGAGATTGAGCATCTAAATGCAGCGTCAAGGAAGAAAACAGCGCGGAAGAGCATGCATAATTACGGTGCTGAACAGAAACTTGTCGGCAATGGGTGTGTCAAATGAGCTGTCCGTGGAAGAGGTAGAGTCGTTCTGTTCAACATCGTGCTCAGGCATGTATGACCGCAGTGCGGATGGCGAAATCATCGAGTTTGTGTGCTTGGATGGCTGGGTGGAGAAGGGAGATTCAAACAACGGTGATTGCAAGACGTGCGCTGGTGTGTTCTTGGGCATGTAAAACGGGGGTTCTGTGGGTGTACCTTGCGAAGGAGGCTGTTGATTAAGGACAAAGGGCGACGGCGTGTGGAGGACTGCGGCAGGAATAAGTGCAAAGGAGGTGGTTGATTTCAAGGAAGGAGTCGTGTCCAAAGCGGGAGATGCAGGCGTATTTCGCCCATGAGGACCAAGCAACGCGCCAGGGGGGACTGTGGATCTACGGATGGGTGGGTTGATACCAGGGGACGCGTACGTGCCCCAAGCGTTTGGGGGGTATTCTTGGTCGGAAACACGTTGAGGGGCAGGATTTATATTCTCAGGCATGCGAGGGAGGAGCATTGGGCCACTGGAGGGGAGATTTTGATAAGAAGAGGACGGGTAGTGTTGAGAATTCGATCTAGAAGGCTTTTGCTGCTCAGGAAGACGGCTCGGGAGATATCTTGGATCCATGTAAAAACCGCCATAATTGACATATCCAGCCGGCGGCTGTTGGACAGGATGGCGTAGGGGGTTGAGCTCGACGGAGAGCGAGCTAGAGGGAAACGAGCGGTCGGGTCTTGATGCTGGAGTATGCGCAGGGCTGGGAGGCTTGCTTGGAGGCATGAGGGAGTGGTCTAGTGGAGGCAAACTGGTGTTTCCTGCGGGTGGCTCTTTAGCGGCAGGCGCTTCGATTCGATGAGTAGTACTAGTTGGAGGATCGTTACGACGTCGTCCTCTTTTCTTCGGCGGCGGGGGCACGTCGGCGTCGGGCTCTGAACTTCCTCGCTCCTTTTGGTTTTTTTTCTTGTGCCGCACAAACCATGACTTGATCCACTGAGAGGTGCTGCGAGCTAGTTCAGAATACGGTGAGCTTCGAGAATACTATAGGTGCGTACAGGCCGGTTTCCGAGCTGAGTTTGTCGAGTTCTTCGTTGCTGTACGATTTATCGATTTCATACGCTGCCTGCAAAGCTTCAGTCTGTTCGCGCGTTGCACGTACACCTGGCAGCGAGAATCAGTCTCTGGGCCCGAAAGACATGCTCAGATCCACCTGGATTTCTTTTTCTCTTCTTTGAAGCGTCTGTTATCTCGGGGTTCGGTTGCGCTTGTTGAGCCTGTTGCGCCATGTCGTGGGTCAACTGCCTATACTCCGGGTTCGCGAGGGCCTCCGATAATTCAGCCTCTCGGGCTGCAGCCGTCGGTCGAATGCGAAAGAGCGGGATTTTGGCGGAGAGGTTTGGCGGACCGTTCATCGTGAGTCACGGTCACGCAGTGTTCTCCGCCTCTTCAACGCGTCCATTATCGTCCTGAGTCCCAGTCGCTGCTGCTCTCTAGTAGCTGGGCTCAAGTTGGTCTAGCACAAGAACAGTACAAGAACGCGCGTCTGAAACAACTGCGGAAGCTGCGAACAGTGATGATCATCTCCGAAGATATCACGGCGCGCCGCGCTGCATGATGTGATGTACGTGCCGGCAGCGACAGAAACTGGATATAAAACTGGCCCTTCCAACCCACAACACCATCGAGGTCTTTATCCGACCCACAAAAGATGAGATTGAGTTTCTTGGCGTCGTTCGCATATGCGGCTCTCCCTCCGGTCCTCGGGCTCCCCTCGTTGGATCAGCAGCAAGTCCTCGGGCTCAATGGAGGCGACGCGACCATATGTAAGCCATCCCGCGAAAAGAGGTGCACAAATGCAGATGTCGCGTATTTTATCCAGACGAGCACGTCTCGCATCCTGCGTTCGCGGGTTATTCGCTGAGACTCATGAAACCCACCCTGTGCGACGACTCTGTGAAACAATACTCTGGCTACCTTGACATCGCGGAGGGCAAGCACCTGTTTTTCTGGTAGGAACCTCCAATGCCCCCGTCCATTAGATTCTCACATGTGGCAGGTTTTTCGAATCCCGCTCGTCTCCCTCCTCTGACCCGCTGGTAATGTGGCTCAACGGCGGCCCCGGCTGCAGCTCAACCACCGGCCTGCTCTTCGAGCTGGGGCCCTGCAGCGTAAACAAGAGCGACAACGGGACGGTCTTCACCACCCGGAACGAATATGGCTGGAACGACAACGCGAACATTATATTCATAGACCAGCCCGCGAACGTTGGGTATTCGTTCTCGTCCAGCAAGACGGCGCCGGTGAGGAACACCCCCGTGGCGGCGGACGATGTGTACGCGTTCCTGCAGCTCTTTGTACGGCGGTTTGAAGAGTACGCCACGCTTCCGTTCCACCTCGCCGCGGAGAGCTACGGAGGTGATATCAACGTCTTGAAGGCGAAATAAGTGACTCATGTACGATCCACAGGCCACTACGCGCCGCACATCGCGAGCACCGTGCACCACAAAAACGAGGAGCTCATACAGGCCCCCTCTTCCGATCTCCGGAGGATCAACCTCGAGTCAATTATGATAGGAAACGGGCTCTCAGACCCACTGATCCAGATGCCCTCCGTCGTGGGCTACGCCTGCGACGGCCCCTTTGCAGTCTTTGACCCCAGCAGCCGGCAGTGCCGCAGCCTGCGCAGCCGCGCCCCCATCTGCGAGCGGATGATCAAAGCCTGTTATGCGCGCGATACCACAACCACGTGCTCCCCTGCGACATTTTACTGCTGGTACTCCCTCTGGAGCATATTGGACGGTATCTCCTCGCACGTCGTGATACTCCCATTCTGATGCGCCCCTCAGAGGCGAAGCGCAACATCTACGACATCCGCATGCCTTGCGACACCGGTGGCACTTCGTGCTACCCGGAGCTCTCCTGGCTCGAAGAGTACATGAACCGCCCGGAGATCAAACGCGCGCTCGGCGTGGACCCCCGCGCGAAGGACTTCGTGAGCTGCAACAACGAGATGAACTTTGCCTTCATGCTGCAAGGCGACGGGATGCGTGACAGTAAGCGCCTGCTCACGGAGCTCGTAGACGACGGGATCCGCCTCCTCATCTACGCCGGAAATGTCGGTCAGTGCGATCTTTCTACGCTCGTGCATCGCGTTCTGAGTAGGCTGCAGACATGATGTGCAACTACATGGTCAGGCGAAAAACCCCTCCAAAGTGGATAGGAAGCTGATATTCCTTACCCAGGGCGAATCGCAGTGGATCGCTGAGCTCCCCTCGAAGTACAAAGATGCCTTCGGAGAGGCACCGTTCCTCCCATGGACCGTATCCGATCGCCCAGCCGGCGTCGTGCGAAGCGCCGGCGAGGGTGCAGGAAACGTCACGTACCTCACGGTCTACGAGGCTGGGTACGCCAATGTGAAAGTCCCGCCAATTCTCCGCTCACTGAATCCCACAGACACATGGTCCCGCATGATCAGCCGGAGGCTGCACTGGTGGGTCTGCCTTCGCTCGAAGTTGCTCTCTCTTGACCGGTTTTCGCAGGACATGCTAACGAGGTGGATCCACAACGTCCCGTTGGCCGATTGACTGCAGAAGCGGCGTGTATCATAGTTTTTCAGTGTATCTACCACCCACCCATCTCATGCAATTCATTGCACGCAAGAGCAGCGGCGAGACCGAACGCGGGACTCCGACCACCTTCGTAATCGGATCTATCTACCGGTCGAAAGCCGACCCTTCAAGTGCCTGCGCTCAGATATCATCTACCACCCCGTCTCATAACTCCGACACCCCCATTCGTAGCGGACGTTTCGACGGCCTACATAACAATATAGCTGTTTCAGGTATCCGAGAAGAACATGAACCGACATCAAGCTTACCCGCAATTATTCTGCCTCAAAAACGGGCGGTTGAGCCGTTTTTCCAACGCCTTGTTGACTTTGCCCACCGCGCGCGTGAGGTGCAGCGCCTGCGGCGCGCGGTGGGATCGTAAAGCGTCGCTGGAGCGTTTTGACGTCCCTGTAACAGTGTCGGGAAGGGCGATAGAGGCGAAGGTGTTCGATACCCGGAGGTGGTCTATGTTGGAATGGACTGGGACAGCCCCGAACCCCAGGATGTTGTTGCAGATTCGCGCTGCACCCACTCGTGTGAGGTACAGTGTTGCGAATCCATTCGGAGCATCGGGGTTGGTAATTGAGCAGAGGTGGCGCTGATTTATCTCGTCGGACTCAGAGGAATATTCATCGTCCTCGTCATCCGACGCGGGATAGTCGGGAACGAGATTCCGACCATGGTCCCATGTGCTGTAAAACAGCCCTTTGGCTTCTGAGACAGTTTTCAGTCAACTTGCCATACCATTCAAGGTGAAGACTGACCTTTGACGCCAGCTAAATTGAGGACCTGGATATTCATCACCCCTCCCCACAGGACCTCCTCCAGAGATCCCGGGGATGCCTTGTATTTCACGGGCGGCTTGTGGGCGCATTGGGGCCACTTCTAATATTCGGTCAGATCCCATTATTTATTCAAGATCAAAAATTCAAGGCAATACTAACGGCTCGCCAGATTACACACGCCATCTCGTGGATGAAGACCACGATGGTGAGGAAATCGAGCTGCCGCAGCTCGTCGAGGTCGTCTTGCGATCCCGAGTTGACCACCTTCGTGCGCACGACTTCGACGGCGGCGTTGTGGGTGGGCGTGAAGCAAACCGTAGGCTCCACTTCGTGAGTAGGACCGATGAGGGTGAAGCCGATGTCTAGAGGGTCATCGGAGGCCTGCAGGTAGAGGCGGAACGGTGGGCGAAGATGGGAGATATATTCAAGCAAGACTGCATCACCGTGACCATCTGGGTAGAAGGGAATCTCATCGTAGTCATTGAAAGCGAGCCAGAAAGGTCTCCGTAACGTCCGGCCGAGGTGGGTATCGCTGAGGAGGGCCTTCCAGGTGCGGTCGACGACTTCCGGGATGCGCGACGGGATGGTGCAGTTATTGGCGACGTCGAATATGTTGCGCGTCTGCATCAGCGGGGGCTTTAGCGCCATTGTAACATGCAAGTTCTGGTGAAGGGTTGCTAAATAATTGGCAAGCCCCTGTCCCCCTCTGACTCGTGCTGTTTCGGCAAATGTCTTTCACTCTCCCGTTCAACTCGCTTGACCTTCATTTTTTTTTTAAGTGCGAGCTCAGGTTAGGCGAGCTTTTGCGAGCCGACCTGAGTGGGAGGCAAGGCAGTGGTGGACGAGAAGATCATATCTGCGTAGATTAGATTAGTCCAATCTAATCTACACTGCCACCTGTCTTCGTCCTCGAAGCCTTTCCAAGCCTTCCTCCCTCTCACCACCAACTCACCACAGCTTTCCTTTCACCATCCCTGTTTTTCTCGCTCACATTCGGGTTGCTTTGGGTCTCGTTCTTCCCAGACCCTCGGTGGCCTTTGCGCGTTCCGTCTCCCTCCGACCCAGATTTTACCCAGACTTCCCCGCTGCCTTTGCCGCTGCGCCGCCCACACACCACACACTCATCCACCTCTCCCTCACATCTCACGATTTCCGGGCACAGCACGGCGCCGGTGCGAAGCACCGTTTCCCACATTTCATCATGCGTCCCACCCGAGGTCATCTTGCCTTCACAGTCGACCTCCTTTTCGCTATGCCAACGGTAAATTTCGGACGACTTCGCCTTGACTTCGCCCCTGCTTCCTCTTCTCTCGGCTCCTGCGCACCGAACATGCCAGCTCCTGCAAGCTACCGCTTTCTTTTCCAACATCTTCGCTTGGATCTCGACTGCATTGCTTCTCCAACAGTTTCATTAGATTGGCCCATTCTTAGTGCCTATCCGATTGCTGTTCTGTCAGAGTCGGTCTACCTCGCCATCTAGGTCTTCTTTCGGACGAGGCTTCTACAGTTGCCGGTAGCTCTCCGGTTTATCCTCAACGGCCCTGGCGTCGTCATGCCTACCTTTGTCAACCCTGCAATCGCCTGGATTCATTTCGATCCTTCACTCTATCCCTGCACGTCAGGTTGTGCATGTCAATCTGATGCCATTATTCCATGCGTGTCGTTTTGACCTCTGCTTTTATTCTGTGCGAGCCTATGCAGCATTCCGTGCTCTGTGGCTTCCGCAATATTGTGTGCATGCTCATTTGGCTATCCATCCTGGGACCCCCGACAATCTAGGGCGATCTTCGACGATCTCGCCATGGTCGACGATTACAACGACATGGAGTGGCTGCATTTGCTGCCCCGGGACTAGTAGTATAACCCCAGTTGAACCCTAAAACACCCGTTGGGCCGCCTGGGCACCAAAACGTGACATATTTTTGACAAGGCGGCATCTCTTCTGCAGATCCTGGTGGCGTAGCGTGTCAAAGGCTATAATTGATGTGAGAGCGTGAATAGCTGTAGATAGGATATACAAGATAATAAACTCTCGTACATGTCGAGTGCGTGCGAAGAGACGGACATTGCATGGTAACAACCGAACATTTTGCCAAGCGGATCACTAGATAAGGCCCGGGCGTAACGCGGGTCGTCGTGACTCTACCAACTCTCCTCCCGCCTTCACTTTCGCCCTTTTCACCCAGAGCAGCGTTAGTCCCTAAGAGCCTCCGAGACACCCCGCTGACCCTCCATCGCAGGCTCTTCGCATTCAGCACCTTCTTTACGTTGCAGACTCTTTCATTCACTCCACAATGCACTTTTTCGCACTCGCAACCGCTGTCGCGTCCCTCGTCTCTGCTGTCTCTGCGGCCACCATCCTCGTCAAAGTCGGTGAGAACAACGGGACGACGTTCAACCCCACAAGGTGCGTCTCCAATCTGGGATCCGCAGCCAGGCGTCTTACCCCTACGTAGTGTCACTGCGGCGGTGGGAGACCAGATTGCGTTCCAATTGTAAGTACCATTCATTTCTGCTTTGTGGGAACCTGTCGCCGACATTATTATCCACCTAGCATCGCAAAGAACCACGTCCGTTTTTTTAAATCTCAAACCAAAAAAAAACCCATCCTAAAATTTATCACCTCTTAGACCGTCACGCAGTCCACCTTCGGCACCCCCTGCTCCATCATGACCACCCCCACCCAGGGCATCGACTCGGGCTTCCAAGCCGTCCCCTCTGGCGCGGCCCAGATCCCCGAGTGGAGCTTCACCGTCAACAACGCCTCTGCCCCGCTCTGGTTCTTCTGCGCCCAGACGGGCCACTGCACAAAAGGCATGGTCTTCGCCGTCAACCCCCCCGCCACCGGCAACAAGACCTTTGCAGCATTCCAGGCCGCGGCGATGAACAGCACCGCCAGCCCGACCACCCCCCCCGCCGGCGGCGCCCTCACCACCCGCGCCAGCGCCGCCATTGTTGCCATCGCCGCCGGTGCCGTGGGCGCCTTCCTGCTATGATCGCCAGCGTGCACGTTTTGCGATTTATTTCTCTGGGCGAGATCCGCGATCTGTGACCTGCGTGGGACGATTGTCTGCTTATGCCCGTTGGCTAGTCCATCGCAGCATACTTGTAAATATAGTTAGCTAGTGACACGATCGACTCGTGTGGTGGGAAATACATTGGACATAAATGTAAACGACCGCTGTATCTGAGGTTATTCGAGGATGTTCCCATCAGTGACGCACGCAGATCCTTCGCTTTGACCGCCTTCCATACTGGGTGTCCTTACTCACCTGTCGCTTCTCATTCTTCTCTCGCATGAGTATAACCTTTGGGGGTGGAGGTTCTGCGTAGATGGCTCGCATAACTCTCGCTGGCGGCTCCCCTAGAGCCGCAGAGCCGCGATCCGATTCACTCGACGCCACCCAACACGTCGTCGTCCTCCACCCGGGATACACCCCGCCCCGAACGCTCTTCCTTCTCGCCGCCTTTCCCGCCCCCTCGGGCCAGCACGGTATCCCCTTCTCCGTCGTCTCGGACGCCTGTCGCATTCTCGCCGCCAACAAGGACGGAACCCTTTGCGACTCGCACAACACCGCCGTGACCGCGCCCGTCGACGGGGACCACCTCGTACCGCCCGGCGAGTACACGTACTACGTCCCCGGAGAACCGTACGCCGTCCGTGTCCTCGAATTCGGTTTCTGACGGGTTCGACGTATATAGACGCTGCCCCGTCTGTGCATCGTTCCGCGCCTGGACCCCGCCCCGCCCCGTGCCCGCACATTGGGCCTTCAGCGGGATGGGCGCCCAGGAAGGTGCCCCCCACTCGTCTCCGTCGACGTGCAGCGGGGTGGTGAGGGCCGCCGACGGCCGGTGTGCAGTGACCGGGCCACAAGCCGTCTCCAGAGCAGCCACTTGGTCCCTAGCGCGGAGGAAAAATGGGTGCGCCCGGGGTCGCCCTTCGACCCTCGTATGTATCCCTCATCTCAACGCCAGTGGGACTTCTGGGGCATGAGCAGCACAACGCGCAACCTCCAGGGCATCCACTCCCCCCAAACTGCCTCGCCACGCGCGCCGACCTCACCGGGGACGGCCTCAACCAGGGCCACGTATTCTTCGCCCCGTACGCGCGCACGGCGGTCTGCGTGTGCCTCACGAGTGCCATCGCCGATTTCGGCCCAGTACCATCTCCGCGCCGTTACCATCCCAGGCCGGATCCACCCCCTGAACGTCTGTGTAAGATTCGCCTGGGGCATCTTCCGCGTGTCGCAGACGCTTTTCGCCGAGTTCGTACAGGCTTCGGGGTCCGTGACCGTTGAGGTGCCAACGGCGTTGGCCGGTGAAAAACGCGGCACCAAGCGCAAACGCAATGAGGACGGCGTCGACGACGACGGAGGCGACGATGAGCCGGGCGACAGGTCAACCGACAACAACGACTCTCAAGAAACCTCCGACGCCGATGCTGCGCTCGAGCCTCCCCTCGACGTGTGCACTTTAAGCAAGCGCGATCTCGAGGCTGCCGAACGCCTCGATGCCGACCTCGAGTGCCGACCTGTCGGTGAGCTCCAATGCGATGTCTGCCACTTTCTTGCCTAACTCACAGTGGCCCCTTGCAGCACCCTACGAAGAGGCAGCGGGCATCTACAGGGGATACTCGAGGTCGCTGCGTGCCATCTTCGAGTACCGGCAGGCGCACCATGAGGTCTCTGCGGTGCGGACAGCACGGATGGCTCGCGTGGGGGAGGACGTCGATGAACAGTTGGTCTGACCGCCGAGTGCCCGTTCGGGCCCCGCGAGCTGGCTTGTGCGTACGCGGAGGTCCTATCCTGCGGGACACACACAAAACAGATGGACAGAGACTACATGCAAGTACATTGCCGCGATGCGTGGCGGAGAGCGTTAGCGTAACGACGTATACAATCATCGAGCAGCGGGACGAGACGTGGGTGGGATAAAAATGCGTAATGCGTGAAGATGCGTGAGGATGCGTATAGAAGTCAGATACCGACGTAAGTAGACGTAGAACGAGGAGCAGGCGTAGCGAAAGCGTCAAAACAAGCAATATATAGCAGCAGGCAGCAAGCAGCAGAGCAGGAGGGAGCCAAGGGAGTGTGGCGGGCGGCCGCGCCCGGGGGGTTAAATAGATGGGATGGGGATGGAGATGGTGAGATGCAAAACAAAACGTGAAGCGGGAAACAGCAACGGGGGCACCCTAGTTCAGGCGCGACTGACGGCGGGAGACGGTCCTGCCGGGCACAATCGCCTTGAACGCGCGGCGCACAAGCGTGATGGTGGTATTGGCCTCGCGCGGCGTGCTGGTGCCGGGCCCCGCGTAGGTCATGATCCCCAGCTCGTCCACCGACGCGCTCTGCCGGTTGACGTCCTCGCTCGACACCGGCGGGCGCATCGCGCGGCGCGCGGAATGGAACGCGCGGTGGTTGCGCGGCGCGGGCGTGCTGGGTCCGACGGTGTACGAGACCGGGCCCGCGTTGTCCGACTGGTAGCCCTTGCCGAGGCGCTTCACGCCCGTGGTGGCCATCAGGAAGCGGTCGTAGACGCCCTCCAGCCGCCGCTGCGAGGGGGTGTCGGGAACGGGGACGCTAGTTGCGTTGGGCTTCCGCGCGGGATATGGCTCGACGTGGAACGGGGACGACGTGAGCTCGTCGAAAGACCGCTCGAGGGTTTGCGACCTGTCTTCCTCCTCGATCTCGCGAGTCGGGGAGGCGATGAAGAGACTGCGGTCCAGAACATCGGAAAGACGAGGAGAAGGCAGGGGAGCGATCGCTGGAAAGGATGGTCAGATCGTTCGAAGTTGAGGAAGAGCGGCCATCCTCACGTTTGGCGATCTCCAATTCGAGGAGCGCGACAGGAGTGATACGGCGCTGGAGCAGGTCCGCGTGGGACTTGCTCTTCTCCTTTCGCTTTGACGGAGATCCAGTCTCCACGTCAATGTCGAAAGACACGTCCGCAGGCTCGGGGGACCGCGCGCTGACCGTCGCACGGCGCGGCCGAGTCGGGGTGCGCAGCCCAGCCAGAATCTGGCTTGTACCCTCGCTGAAATCCGCGTTCGCCACGGTCGAGTTCGCGGCGGCGTTCATCGACGACATGTTTTGGCTCGAATCCGCTGGGTCAGCGAAGATCTGGCTGGCAGCAAGGACCTTGCGCGGCAGCCGGGACGACCGATAGGTGTGCGTCTGAGATGTTGTGCGAGAAAGCGGGGCAAGGGGCAGCGGGGGAAGCGGCGTTATCTCCGTGGACGACGACGCAAAGTTTTGGCGAGCATCCTCGACGACTTCTGCGAGCGTTTGAAAAAAAAGATCAGACATGTGTGGAACATGAGCAACACAAGGAACCTACGCTCAACGTTCCGCATCCAGATGGCCATGCGATCATTCCGGTTGTCTGCTGCTACTCGCTCGTTATGCACAGCATGTCTAACGACGGGAAGAGAAGATTTAGCTAGAGAAATGTAAGCATATATGGAAGTAGAGATGCGCATGCCATACCGTCCCGTTCGAGAGCTTCGTCTTCCCATGATTCACGTCGCAGGCTTGGGCTTCGACGGGATACAGTGTCGTCTTGCAGCTCGGCGGATAGTGTTCGGGAAGAAACATTGCGGCTGGCGGCCTGCGCCAGCGCCGTGTTTTTGTAGAATTGCAGTGTCTTGTCTGTGGTGCATGCATAAGTCAGTACCACGTTCAAAGAAGATGGTGGAGTGCCCGTACCGAACGACAATTTAACACTGTGCTTGAAACTATTGATAGCAAAACCGCTGGAGGTGTGACTACTCGCCGGGGTATTGATCGTCGGCGAGGACACTTGAGTTTGTACCTCTGCGAATAAATGAGCACCAAGCAAACGACATGTAATTTCCGCGTACCAGGTGTGGGTGGTGGAGCCACCGGACGCGGCGGAGAAAGCACGCCAGAAATGTCCGCGGTCTGATTCTCCTTGTCGCGTTCTCGTTCTCTAGCTGCAAACGCCCTCTGCTGGCGCGCGGCCTGCTCCCTCTCCTCTTCAAACTGCGCATCCCGGTCCCGCTCCAGCTCGTCCAATCGCTCCATTTCCCGCAGCCGCTCCTTCTCGCGCTCCCATTCCCGAACGCGGTCCTTGACAGAATCGCGCTTGCCCCGATCTTTGGCGGTATTGCGGTTAGCGGTGAGATCCGCTAGCGGGCGAACTTTGCGCGCGTCCTTGGTCACGGATTCCGCCACCAATTGCGGTGCTTGGGGCAGGTTTTCGCGGGTGCGGGGGCCGATGTTGCCCAGCGGTTTGCGCGGATTGGCGACGGCGGCCAGGGACATGACATTCCGCTTGGCCGAGGCGGCTGGGGGCGACGCTGGTGGAGAGCCTTTGATGGGCGAAAGGTC
The DNA here is from genome assembly GCA_029204335.1 of Mycena vulgaris. Classification (NCBI taxonomy): domain Eukaryota; kingdom Fungi; phylum Basidiomycota; class Agaricomycetes; order Agaricales; family Mycenaceae; genus Mycena; species Mycena vulgaris. The sequence goes on from JARGYA010000025.1 coordinate 886,699, forward strand.
GACCACAGGGGGGACGGGGACCCGTTTCCGTGCCTGCACTTGGACTGTTGAGTGTATGATGAGCTCTGGAGTATATATAAATGCGTATAGGACTTACTCTTTGAGTTGGTAACCTTCGGTTGCGATTTGGACTTCGTAATGCTGCGGTGGAGGCTGTCGCTGTCTTTCGAGAAGCTGAGACTTGACTCGAGGCCAGGGGAAGAAAGGTTCTCTTTAGCCTTGGCAGACCACGGGGAGAGAGTGTTCACGAGTTTCGAGCTGTCTTTTTCAAAGACGACCGAAGATGTGTAACTAGAGGATCGTCCTGCATCGGTGATTAGTTCAATCAACCCTATTTAGGCAGAATTCATGCTCACTGTGCAAGGCAGCCGATTCCTTGACTTGACGCCAGTAGGGATCGTTCATGGCATCCGAAGCAGTGCAGCGCAAGTCGGCGTTGGGGGAAATCATCCTCCGAAGGAGCTTCTCGATGGCCTTGGACATCTTCCAGCTACCAACCCATTTCCCCCGAAGCTGTGCGAAGTCAGCATATAATATGAGAGACCGAAGGTGAGGCCGACCGTGCGTGCCCAATACTTCTCGAGATCCTCTTTGGTAGAGAATTGCTCGGTGTCCGAATGCTCGAACGGTGTCCGACCGATCAAAATCTCGAAGAAGGTGACGCCGAGAGACCACACATCGGACTTTCTTGTGTCGTGAGGAAGACCGCGGGCACGCTCAGGAGATAGGTACTGTGGAACATTCAGGAATTGCGACTGAACGCGAGCCAAGGCGACTTGCCTCGGGGGTGCCATAAGACAGGTTACTATGGAAAGCAGTGCCGGACTTCATGTCATACTTTTCAGCAAAGCCAAAGTCAACCAGGACGGGGATATTCTTGCTGGAGAGAAGGATGTTGGCAGGCCTGAAGGAATGATTAGCGGGACGATCAGCAGAGACGGGGATAGAGTGGACGCACTTGATGTCATTGTGGACGACACCACGTTTGTGAAGAAATTCGACGCCGGAGAGAAGGAAGCGGAACCATTCACAGGCTTTCGATTCATCCACCTCGACTGGTACGAGTGTTGGAAGAAATGCCCTAGGGAAGATTTGGTAAGCAAGACAAAGACGTGATGTTGACACGCGATAGAGGAAGGAGAGACGCGTCAAACGCTTGTATATGGGCCTTCGAGGAAAGGGCTGATGATTAGGGGCACTCACATTGTGATTAACGCGTAGGAAGGAGTGATAATGAACGAATGAAACGGGATGATCGACGGGTGTGGATCCGCCTTGAACGCTCGCACGATCTTCATTTCGTTCCAGCTACGCATAGAAGGTGATGAATGGATGGTACAGATGTGTATGAAGTCACTCACAGCGATCTAACGCGTGCGGCAGTCGTGGAAGTCTTGGATCGGTGTACCAGCTTGACCGCGATCTTGGTCTCCTGAAGTTTGACGAGGCCGTCGGCAGTGGGGGATTCGGGGTCCTCCTTTGGTCGACATAGCCAGACGCTACCCCAGTTGCCGAACCCAATCTCCTCAACGAACTGTAGCTTGTCTGACAAGTCTGCATACACGGCACTTGGTGAGTGTGCGAGCTGGGGACACGCGAGAAGGGGTACCTTGGTCAGAGAGTGAGAAGACGTCCGTAGAGCCCTCGTGAGGATGAGGGATGTCCATCGTTGTCGCCGTGGGTCGAGGCTCAGGCTGAGAGAGTCGAAGTGTCACGGTCACCGTAGTTCAACGATCACGTGTAGTTGCTGACAAATTGACGTTAATCAACGATGCAACGTGTTTTGGCCACATCTTGGCGGGGCATCTGTTCCAATCATTTGTGGGCGCGGAATAGGCGAGATAGTGAGAGGATATTTATTTTTGCAGTCTGTGTTGGTGGAGGAATATTCAACGCGAATTGTGATTCAAAATGGACGTGAACCAACTTTCATTTTCAAACAAGTTCGACGCGTCTGGATGGAAACTAGAAAATAACGGGAGATGGGGATCAATTGGGCGAGCCGACGTCCGGAGACTTCCGCTGATTAGATGCGGAACTTTTCAGCTGCCTTAATTGAGGGACAAGGGAAGACAAGGGACGCGGCAACGAAATTCCTGATGAGTATAATACACAACTACCTTCCCCGATGAGACTCGAGAGGGAATGAGCCGCTGATTGAACTGGACTACCGCCTATAAAATGCACCCGGTTCAAACGGTTTTGATTGAGATCAATTGCCGTTTACGTAATGTGTACTGTTTCTTCTTCAATCCGCGACTTCTTGACCTCGTTCGACGCGCAATCTATCCTCTCATCCCTGATCCCTCGCAGAATTGGCTGATCATGTGTGGTTCCCGCTGAGAACAAGGCGTGGAGACTGCTCTCGCCATATCTCCTAGCTTATTCATTTCACGAGTTTTTACTAGACTCGTTCGGCGCTGCTCCATGCTGCCTCCAAAACCTACATGCTAGTAGAAGTTCTGTTTGATACAGAACTACATTTGCGTTCACAACGGCCCGGAACAATCGAACGCATCAAAATCGTCATGACATAGTTCGTTTCTTATTCAATTCCGTTTTTATATTCGTTCGACGCGGGGGATGTTCCTCTATCATACCTGATCATCCGAGAGGTATCATGGCCTGAGCGGCCAAGAACTTTGTACGTCCGAGTCCTCGTCACGCTACAATTGTCTTTTGACTCGCCCCAACTTGAAATTCGCTCTCTGGAGGATCCCACAGTAGCGGAGCGGAGCCGTGATCCAGGCTGTAAGCGGTTGCGAAATATGTACATGGGACTCCTCTCCACAGCTACAATTCTTGTCGGCTCGCGATTTACCATCCCACAGTAAGCGGCGCGGAGTCGAGACCCTGGCTGTAGGTGTCCTCGCTACAATTCTTATTCAGTCGCGATATCTATCATTCCTTAATGATAGACAATTGCGGATTTCCAATCAACCTCGGTTCGAGGGTTGAAAAAATCATTCCAGGATTCCTCCTCGGTTGATTTACATGGGTGACTATATAAGAGCCGTCCCACAATCGTAGCAGTCAAACACAATGAAGCATCTCGCAGTATCTCTTGTCCTCCTCGTCTTGGCAGTCTCTGTTGGGGCACAGGAACTGCAGTCACGAAAAGCATGCCGCAATGTTCCCGGGAGCGCCGGATACCCTACCACCATGGCCTGGAACGCATTCAACGCGACAATATCCGGGTCCCTGGTTGAGGTGGTGCCGTCCGCAAATTTTTGCGCAGCGCTCCCATGCATCGAGGACCAGTGGTCAAGCGGCCTCTTTCGCAGTACGATCCCGGGAGCCATGGATCAAGTGTGTATGCTTGGCTCAAAATCTACGTCTCCGGCCTACTCACATTTTTTAGTATAATTTTGAACAGGTACAGCGATTTAAATCTATTGGAGTTTCTCAACTAAGCGTTCTTGGCAGGACTATGACATGACTCTTCCGTCTCTGTGTCTCAGAAATGGAACAACTTGTGGCCAAGGGAATGTGCCCATCTATTCAGTGGAGGCCAAGACGGTTGCGCATATCCAGGTCAAGAATGCCACCATTTTGCTTCGACGATTACTGATCCACATCTCAGGCTGCAGTTAAATTCGCCAGTGAGCACAACCTTCGCGTGGCTATAAAGTCTTCCGGGCACGACACCCTAGGGCGCTCGACTGCAGCCCAATCCCTGGTCATCCGCACCAGCCACTTCCAGAACCTCTCCTTCACTGATAAATTTTTGGTCGGCACACACAATATGGGCCCCGCGGTCACTGTGGGCAGTGGAGTCCATTCCCAGACCTTGTACTCACAGGGAAAGGCCAACGGAAGGGCTGTTCTTGGCCCGGGCGCCGCATCAGTCTCACCCGCCGGAGGCTACTGCCGGCCACTCTTCTTTATCGCCGCTTTTTGGCCTCGCCGCCGATAATGCCCTTGGTATGGTCCACAATACTTTCGAGAGGCCACCCAATCTCACATGCCCTTGGATAAGAGTTCAAGATTGTTGTCGCCACCGGCGAACTGCTCACCGCCAATAGTATCTCACATCCAGACCGTGAGCACGCTAGCTTGTCTTCTATTTCTGGATTGACTGACCGATTACCTGTTAGTTTTCTTTGCACTGCGTGGGGGAGGCTCGGGAAGCTGGGGTGTCATCGTCTCAGTGACCTTCAGAACATTCCCCACCTTGAATGCTACTACGGCCTCCATCCATCTGGCCGCTTCAAGCAACGCTGCCGTAGGCGCCCTGGCTTCCGTCCACGCGGAGCACATTTTCGACCTGGATGGAGTTGGCGGAACTCACTCCTTCATTGTCGTCAAAGTGCTACAGACGGAGGTTCCACCGTCTCGCTGATCGCAAACATACCAAACTCGACCACAAACCAGAGTATGGCACTCCTGGAGCCGTTTATGACCGCAGCACTTGATCTCCCCGGAATTTCCCTCCTCTCCCAGGGATATACTTTCGGTGAAATTAACGATGAACTCTTCCAGTCGGACGACGGGGGAGGCGGCAATGCGGTTGCGGGTCCAAGGCTTATACCGGCGGAAGCGTACCGCAATTCGCCTATGAGCGTGGGGCCGGTTTACAAGGAGCTTTTCGACAGTGAGACCAAGTATACTGTGTTTGATAACCTTCCTGATAATCTATCCAGCTTCCGCCGGTGCTCTCAGGATTATTGCAGTGGTAGTTGCCGGCGGTTTGTATCCATTTATCCACCGTGTCTGAAGGCTGAATCTCCTTGTGCTTAGGGAAAGTAGCAGAAAACGCCAATATCTCATCAGCTGTTCACCCAGCGTGGCGGACAGCAAAGACCCATATACATGAGTGAAATTTTAGCATCCAGGGCATACCAGTTGATGTGCGACTATCTAGCTCGTCTTCGCGAATGGCTGGGCAGACTCTGCATCCCTCGACGAGATCAACTTTCTTCGCAAGCAATTTCAGACCACGCAGCGCCCGATTGTCGAAAAATATCTGGGCGAAACGCGGGGTCATACTCCAACGAAGCAGACATTTTCGAGCCAGAGTTCAAGACGACATTTTTCGGGCCGAACTACTCAAAGCTGAGCACCATCAAAGCAAAGTACGATCCCAAGGATCTGTTCATTGTTGGTGCGGGGGTTGGGAGCGAGCGGTGGGATCAGGCAGGCATCTGCAAGGTCTAATATCGACTGTCCTTGGGGTCGTCTCACCACAAAAGGACGAGGTGACTCGAATCTTGCTTACAGTTCCTCATTTCACAAGTTCTTATATTCATTTAAACCGGGGGATCTGCCCATGATATTGTAGAAAGATGGGTCTCGTTAGTAAGGGCGCCAGATCGCTAGCTGGTCAGTTAAAAAATTTCAATTGCGCCACTGAGATCGGGTGTGGAGCTGAACGGTGGGCGGTATGAGCGATGAGCATCGAGAGGAGCTTGTCGCAGTTGATCGCAGAAGGTCGGGCGTAATTTTATAAAGACTCAAGAGTTGAGGTATATCGTCCACTCATGGCAGCAGATTAAGTTCTGTCCGATATAAACATATTTGGGTTTATGCACAACGGCCCGTAAGAATCGGGCGCATCAAAATTGGCATAGCTCGACGGTTTGTTATTCATTTCACTAGTTTTTATATTCGTTGGAAGTGGGAAATGCTCCTTTATCATACCTAGTCATCCCCGGTGGGTATCGGCCCGCCTAGCTCAATCGGATAGAGCGTGTGACTTTTATTCACTCGTGGCGGTTCCTCTGCTTTGGTAAAAAGATTATCACAAGGCTGCGAGTTCGACCCTCGCGGTGGGCTAATGTTCCCTTTTTGCGTTCTCCGACCGTTCCCGAGATTAGCCCCATTCAGCCCAGACTGATCGCCCTCGGCTGAATATCACTTCCGCCTGTTTCAGCAACACAGCCATTTGTCTGTCTTTTGATTTAGCCTGCGGGCGATAGCCACTGACATTCTGGGCGGATTTGGTTTAAGAGGCATGGAGATAGAAAAACAGGACAGTCCGTACCAAGAGGGAGAAGCAAGATCCCATGAAATTTCCTTATTTGGCCACGGGCGGTGAAAAAAAAAGGCCACGTGGATGCCCTAGGCTGCTTGCAATAGGCTTCTGAATCGTATATTGCACCAAGTCAAGAGTACATAAACTACCTCCTACTCCTTCGAGTCCCGCCCCTCGTCGTCCTTCTCCGCATATACCCCCTCGGCTTCCCCGCGGATAACCTTCTCCAGATCCGGCGCATTGCTGTGCTTCACGCCATCCAGCAGCTCGTCGATCTCCTCGAGCGTCTTACCCTGCGTTTCCACCCAGTAATACAGCACGAACGGCACCTCGAGTGCGTCCCACGCGGCGTTGATCATGTACGTCTTCCACCCGATGTTCTGCAGCGCAAAGGGGAACGCGAACACCGCCATCAGGCTGCCGCAGCTGTCAGCGGGGGAAGGAGTGCGGGCAGGAGAGGAAAGGACGTACGCGGTGCCGTTGAGCGCAAACTGCAGCACGCCCATGCCATTGGCGCGGATGGCGTAGTTGAGCACTTCTGGGGGGTAGACGTACAGGAGGGGCGTCCACCCAAAGCTGTACGCGCCCTGGAAGAGGAAGATCATGGCGACCGTCGCGTAGATCCCGGAGTTGTTCATCGAGTTGCTGTAGACTGTTCGACGCGTCAGTGTGGGTCAGAAACAAGAGGATGTTGGCTACCTTTGGTGAGCGCGCCGACCATGAACAGGAAGACCGTGAGGGACCCAATGCTGATGACCGCGGTGGCCTTGCGTCCGATGCGGTCGACGAAGTAGGTCCCCGCCAACGCGCATAGCAGGGAAAAGGCGTTGAGGATTATGTTCTGTTGGATCGTGAGAATGGAAGCAAAGTGAAGATGAGCAAGCGAACAATTTGGAGCTGAGTTGTGGTATTTGTGATTCCAGCGTTAGTGAGCATGGGGCCTACGAGCAATCAGCTCTAATCATTCATCGCGGAGTATCATGTTACCCAAGTAATAAGAAACGATCACATTTCCTGAGAATCAATCAGATTCGCGTCCAGCAGCTCAAAGGGAAACCATGACAGACCTGCTACGGTGCTGAACACGGCGACCGAGATACAGAGTATCAATCGTTTCCTCGCGGACGGCGTCTTGACCATCTGTGACACAGATAGCGGCTCGGCGACGTTCTTCTCGTAGTCAATCGTGTCGATGATCTCTTTGTATTGTGCCAGGACAACGGGATCGTTCACGTCGCCGTTGGCGTGGGTGAGAGCGACCACTCTGAGCGCCTCCTCTGGGCGGCCTTGGTAGACCAACCACCGGGGACTTGGAAGTTGAGTTGCATGCTAGAGCACCGTTTGAATTGCATACCTTTCGGGGATGAATGGAAGGATAACAATGCACATGATGCTGAAGATGCCCTGGATCGCTGATGGAATGCGCCAGGCCCAGGTCGACTCCATGAACGATGTGCCGTACGTGATACCCGCCGCAATGAGCCCGCCTGGTGTCCAGTTGAACCGAGTACACGGACGTAGGTGTCAATGAACGTACCGACGTAGTAGAAATCATTGAAGATGCCCAGACCCCAGCCGCGCCATTTGAATGGCAGGGTCTCTGCGAGGTATGCTGGCCCAGAGAGCGCGGAGGCGGATGTGCCAAACCCGATGAGGATGCGGGCCGCGACGAACATGGCAACATTCTGCGCGGCCGTCTGAAGAATCACCTGTGCAACAAATATTTAGGCTCAGCCTCTACGTAATCAACCACCATACCGCAATAAGGGTTATGACCGCCGCCCAGAATAGAGAAGGTCTGCGGCCGATGATGTCTGTGACTTTACCATAGGAGACACCAGCAAGGATGCCTCCAATCCACACAGACGCGGTGTTGAGAGCTAAGACGAGTATCAATGCGCGACCAAGAAGTGACATGCAGAGCGCGTACCCAGCTTTGTCCCGTTGTCACTGTTGAGTTTAAAGTAGTTGGCATAAGATGGAAGGATGTTCAGCCCATTTCTACAACCCCGTCAGCTCAGGTTCATTCCAGAAGAGGTTGCCGCCGCACATCATAGACCCGTCGTATCCAAAAGTCTTTGGAACCTTAAGCCTATCGTCCGGAAAGCGTTTACAAAGAAACATACCGTCGAGGTGATCATAGAACAGCACACCTAGAAGCACGAGCATGGTATCATTATAGCGCTTGTCTAGAGAGACTGCAGCATACCAGCAGCACCGAAATGAGCACCGACGAATTGGGCACCCTGTCCTTGGTGGGGATTGGCAAAATTGCTCCAGAGAACGTCTTCATCTTGGAAGAGCAGAAGAGAAGCGCCTGCCATTCCTGAGAATATTCTGTTATCTCCCGCGAACTGGAGTGGGGGTGCTAAAGATAGAACTGACTTATGCGCGTGACGAGCGCCAAACTTGGACACACCGTTGACTCTCTCCGACTCTCTCTCTCAGTATCAGTGCAGTATTTTTCCAATCGCCACTAGCTTGTCTTTCAACGCCATCGCTAGCGAAATCTCTCTTGTCTTCTCTCTTTTTTTCTAGCGCGATTTGCTGAAATTAATGTCGGGATCCGTGCTCAGCCTCGACGGCAAAGGCCTCAAGCTCAACACGCGCGCCGATGTTGAGCCTTGGCTGGCCGATGTCGATCCAACTAAAATCGAGGAAATCCACTTCGGCGGCAACACAATCGGCGTCGACGCGTCGCTCGCACTCGCCGAGTTTCTGCAAAAAACCACAATCCTAAAGGCCGGTTCTCTTCTTCCATCATGCCACCCTCCATCTCAATAGATGATCCAAGATCGCGGATTTCGCAGATATATTCACTGGGCGCCTCATTTCCGAAATACCGCTAGCGCTGACCGCAATCTGCGACGCGCTCAAAGACAAGACCTCACTGGTCGAGCTCAACCTCAGCGACAATGCGTTTGGCGGCCGCTCAGTGGAGCCGATGGTGCCTTTCCTCACGCACAACCGCACCTTCCAAGTCCTGAAACTCAACAACAACGGGCTCGGGCCTGCGGGAGGCGTCGTCCTCGCCACCGCGCTCCTCGAATCCGCGATGCTCAGCAAAGCTGAGGGCAAGAAGTCGAGCCTCCGCACCGTTATCTGTGGCCGGAACCGACTCGAAGACGGCTCGGCGTCAGCGTGGGCAGAGGCGTTCGCGGCACACGGGACGCTCCAGGAGGTGCGCATGCCGCAGAACGGAATCCGCATGGACGGTGTCACCGCCCTCGCGCGCGGGCTCTCTCAGTGTCCGGGACTCCAGCACATCGATCTGCAGGACAACACGTTCACCACAGACGGGGAAGTCTCGGGCGTGGAGGCGTGGACGGAGGCGCTCAAGTCGTGGCCCGAGCTGACGACGCTCAACTTGTCCGACTGCGTTCTGTCGGGCGACGGCGAGGTGCCCGTCATCGTCACCGCGCTGGCAGCGGGCTCAAACCCCAAGCTTCACACGCTGCAGCTGCAGAACAACAATTTGGAGACGGAGACCTTCTTGGCACTCGCGAGCGGGCTCCCGAAGATGGAGAGTCTAATGCTGTTGGAGCTGCAGTGGAATGAGGCCGAAGAGGACGACGAGAATTTAAAGACATTGGCGCTGCATATGAAGCGACGGGGGGGCAAGCTGTTGGCGACGGACGATGATGAGGAGGAAGACGAGGAGCCAGAAGACGAGGAAATAGTTGAAGCACCTGTCGGCGAGAAACCGAAAGATTCTCTCGACGATCTCGCCGACCAGCTTAGCAAGGTCGACATCCACTAGTAATATAGATTTATCAAACGACAAAGGAATACTAGTACAGCTGTAGTCTATAGGGTCGAGTCATTTAAATCCGGATGTATTTACAGGGAACGAAGTTGCTGTACACAAGTAGACATTCTGTGTGATTGGCTAGCCTCCTCTCTCGGGGATGACGCTGCCGCTTCGCCCTTGCGGTGTCCCGCCACCAAGTCCTCCTGCGCGGCCCTGAGCATCCTAGGGAACCGTGCCGCAATCCGCAAACGCGAAATTTATGCCCATAGCGAGTCAGCGAGCAGAAGGCGCGTAACGGGCAGCATTTGGATGGGCCAGGGGAGTCGAGGCCAAGAGCAATGCAGGGTCATTCCCGAAGATACGTTGGGCTATTCGGGTTACCCTCGCTGGAGCAGCAGCAAGTCCTCGGGCTCAATAACATCGACAGCGGCGCTGAGATCTGCAAGCTGTCTTCCCGAGACACGTTGTCCGCCGATGTCTGCCCGGGTATTATCCCATCCTGCGTTCGCATCCGCCGAGGCTCCCAGGTGGGCAGGAACGCTGCCGGAGAAAGGGTAGGTGGATTTGCAAGGCCGGAAGCCTCGGAGTGGCGTGCCCGTTGAGGGTTTGGTGCTCGAGTGCTTGATGTCGTGGGCCAGGCCGGGGGGAAAGTGGTCGAGGGCGCCCCTGAGGAAGATTTGCAGGCGCACGGACAGAGAGCTTTCAATTCATCGCCTGGATTGATTCTGGGCTCTGCCGAGGGTAAGACGGAGTACTCCCATCACCGACTCGACGAATGGCGGATGAAAATGAACAGTATTATTACAAGGTTACCGTATGGAAAGTCACCGAAAATTATGGTATGGCAAGCACTGTTAAGTACTCTGCCGGAATCAATAAAGAAAATTTCTCGACAGAAGGAACGGCATACTCTTCGCGTTTTCTGTGCGTTTCTCCACAAGTGTCTTCAATTCGGTGAGCTGATCCGTAAACTCTTTGTAGATATGCTGGCTCCAATAATCAGACAGTGTTAATCGACGACGAAAGAGAAGTTGGTACGCACCTCGACCGCCTTCCGCATGAGTTCGACGTCTGTCTGAAAGACCCCGAGAGTGGGGGATTTAGTGAGCAGGAGGCTGGTGTCTCTACGTATCCCAGAAAAGTTGGAGTGTATGCTGTCGAGCTTAGTGGTGCCGCCTCAATACCCAGCTCATCAGGATTCAGTGAAGGAGCCCGGCGATAGAACCCAATATGGGAACGGTTTGTCAACACCCACCCCAGTCGATGCCCCCGCGCTTGCAAAAACGAGTAGCTTGACTGCAGGGTTAGCCCTCAGTACAACGACACGGTTGAGCATAGTATACTTTGTTTGGGACAAATAGCCCCTGATAAGCAAGACTGAGGAGCTCTGACTGAACGAAAACACGAACCTTGTATTCCTGGAGGGCCAGCCCTCAAACGTTGGATAATCAATCTCAGCCAACCAGTCAGCACCGGCGAGGGACACACCCGCAACGGCCCGAGACCCGTCCTGCCGCTAACCATGGCGCATGATGAAAAAGAGCATCATTGTCCTCCGCAACCAAATCGCGGACAAACTTAGTCTTGTGGAGAAGAACATGCAGGATGGGTTCGAGAGGATTGAGAAGAGAATTGAGAAGAAGCTCGATGAATACGAGGAGAAGAGAGAAACCCTCCACGACAACATCCAAGTAAGTCGGTGCAATCGCGTTGTAGATATTGTCTGACTCCTCAACCTGGACTGTATTCCCTCCTCATTGAACTCCAGAGGGTCTCAGACCAGAAACCAAAGGACGAGCCGAAGAAGTGACTTGTGTGAATCCGAGTAAATGTAATAGTTACCGTCTAATCCTCCAAAATCCGCTCAAAGAACTGCCTGAGTGTGAGTCCAGAAAGTCCGCACATATTATGTACGCGCCTGCTCACGGAGCTCGGGATCGGTCTGCTTCCCTGCGCAGGGAATCTCGTCAGTGTGATCCTTCCCGTTAGGTGAATACTCAATTTCCATAGGCCCTGTTGATCCACGACATCCTGTTGGCTGAGTGCGAACGAGCCCCGAAGAGTACTAGAGGTGTATCTTCTTTGCGATGAACAAAGTTTGAATTATCAATGTACATAGTGTTTTGGCCGTGCTCTCTCCATACTCGCCATTTTATGAAGAGTTACTGAGGTTTGTGTTCTGAGTATTATAACCGATCGAATCTAAGCCGATGCTGCAGCGTCCACGACATTTCATCCGGAATAAGAAGTCGGAAAGGACGAGTCGCTGTCGCCGTCGTCACGGTCGTCCTTGGATTGAACCTGCATCCTGATCAGCCGTGTATCTGGAAGAAAACATTGTACCTTGATAACGGAGCTATAGCCGAGAGTTACAATATGCTGCAACCAACAATCAGACATAGTCGTGCGAGGCTGTGAAACACGGTCACGCCTCGTGGATGCCTTTGAACTGTTCGTGGAGTCCGTCCAGCTGCTCTTGGATTTGGCATAATTTTTCGTCGAGTTCGGTGCTCTTTATTATCGCCCTGATTTCGGCGAGATCCCTGTGTATGTTTTCTTCCCTGATCTGCGCGCGACGATCCAAATCGCGGACTTGGAAGGCCATTGAATCAGGCGGGGAGACCCGGATCGATCTAGATATGGAAACTACTCACCGCGGAGCGCCAAGCATCCGTAGGGAACGCTGAGGAGAACGACGGCACGGGCTACGGGATGCCTCGCGATGGCCTTGAAGTTGATGCGGTTCATGGTGAGACACCCGTCGAGCGTGCAATTGAGTAATAGCCTAACTCTCCCCGCCGGCGGCTTGGATTTCTCCTACTTTCGCAGACGGAGGATCTAGGTGGCTGCTACCCTAGACACCACGGATCCTGCGATATGGCGGCACAAAGGATCGAGCGCGGCTTGCGTGCTGACTAATCTAGAGGCCGCAGCCATACATGCGCACACACAAGCTTTGAGTATTTGTCTTTCCCAAACTGCGGCAACGCTTTCCTGGCTGTTAGGCTTCCTTCGAAAGCTCTTCTCTCCATGCGCCCTCATGAGTGCCCCTGTTTTGAATGCTCTCTGGCAATGGGCTTTTAAGTCCGCGATTTGAATCGTTGCACAGATTCTATACAGACGAAGCTCGACAAAATGCTCGCGATGAGCACGCAACCCAACTAAAAGTAAAAATTACGCCAAATTCACGAACATGATGGACTCTTGCCTTACTAGACATCAAGGATTAAATTTTTAAGCGCATGCCACAAGATTAGGGCCGGAACGCACCAGCGTGCAGCCCTAGCCCTTCGATTTTTTTAGGTCTAACTCAAAGCAAGTCGTTGCAACTAGAAGACGCTTGTTTCTCGACGGAATCGTGCATGAATATACTACCTATCTACCAGAAGAGCTGCGTCCGCACGGTACCGTGTTAAAAGATCGCGGCAGAGATTGAGCGCTGAGCCCCTAACTTCGTAAACCCGTGACCCTATCTCCATCTTGCTCCCGCCACTGTTCTTGACGCCGTGACTTGAGAGAGAATGCTCCCGGGACCGATTTCTGCGCTTTATGCCTTTCGTTCTCGCGGCAAACCGAATCCACGTGGAGCTAGAGGTCCAGGACTTGGTTCCAGGGAATCAGGCGGGGAGATCCAAGTGAAAACACGACTCGCAGTTCCGTCCGACCCAGCAGCCAGAGTCAGAGAACGAGTCCCGGATGCGCTGCTAGCGTTCAAATGGTTCAAGCAGCGATATATTGCGGCACCAGGTTCAGCATAAGGAACCGCTCCCTCCGCTACCCCACGAAATGATGATCATCTCCTTCCCAAGCCCTTCCAACGTCGCTACGTCTACGTTCGTCGGACAGCTACCTCTCAAGATAACCCTTCCGTCGTTTCTTCCTGAGAGAACTTTGTTACTTTGAAATGCTTTGTCGAGTTGTCTTGACAGCGTCGAGATTGACTAGTAATCCAGTCTAATCCAATAGGTATTTGCCTAGAGATGTGAATTAATTGTTGAACTGTCTTGCGGGTCTCTGCGGCGGGAGGAGGCGGAAGGACGCGTGCGTTTCTCATTGGGACCACCGCGGTAGTATATAACCTCCTCCTCCGGCAGGTCACAAATTCGCGTCCCTCTGAAATTTTGAGCCCACACCACCAACCACTCTTCTCCTCCTACCACCATGTCGCCCCCCCAGCCCGTCCCCCCGTCCTGGAAGGTCCTGCTCTCCTCCTATCCCCACCTCCTCTCTGCTCACTTTTTTCTTCCAGGATCTCGGAAAGTCCTCGGCCGATTTGCTGCGGAAGGACTACCCCTTCCAGGGCACCTCGCTCGAGATTAAGACCAAGACTCCGTCCAATGTCGTTTTCAAGGTCGCGGGAAACCGCGCCCACAACTCCTCCGTCATCTTGGGTGACCTGGAGGCGAAGATGACCGACAAGAACCACGGTCTCACCTTCACCAACACCTGGACCACCACGAACGTGCTCAAGACCCAGGTCGAGCTCGAGAACCAGATCGCCAAGGGCCTCAAGCTCGACCTCACTACCTCGCTCGCCCCGTCCAAGGGCGGCACCAACAAATATTCGATTGCATCGTCCTATCTGAAGACCGCCGTCCTCAACACGGTCTACAAGCAGTCTGGCTTCCACTCGCGCGCGATGCTCGATGTCCTCAAGGTTTTTTATCTTCTCTCACAGCCTACATATTGTATTCTCACCTTTTCCAGGGCCCGACATTCACCGCTGACACCGTTCTGGGATGCGACGGCTTCCTCGTCGGCGCCGAGGCCGCCTACAACGTCACCGAGGGCCGCATCAGCCGCTACGCGCTCGCTGCTGGCTTCAACGCCCCCGAGTACGCTGTCACCGTTCACGCGCTGAACGACCTCAAGTCTTTCTCCGCGAGCTACTACCACCGCGTCAGCGCTGACTTCGAGGCCGGCGCCAAGGCCGTTTACGACCCCAAGCTCACCAACGGCGGCGTCTCCATCGAGGTTGGCACCAAGAAGTATGTGCAGCCATTTCCTTCCCAGCGACGCCTCTGACAGCGAGATGCAGGTGCCTTGACTCTGCTGCCTTCGTCAAGGCCAAGATCAACAACTCTGGCGTCCTTGCTCTCGGTATGCAGACATTCACAGTGTTTCTTCTTTCTATGCTAACCATACGCAGGCTATACTCAGTCCCTCCGCCCCGGTCTCAAAGCCTCCTTCGGTCTTGCCCTCGACACACAAAAGCTGACCGAAGTAGCCCCCGCTGGCCCGGTCCACAAGGTCGGATTTTCCTCGACTTGGTGCGGGAGATTGCTAACAGTCGGAACAGGTCGGCATGAGCTTCGTGTTCGACTCATAAATTGGATGGGCCGCGACCCTGTGGGTCACAGCATAATTACTTTTAATGTCGATACCTCTCGAACTTCTGCACCAGATCGGGCACTGCCTCACTCTAATCTTGTACTGCTCCCTCCCATCCCATGGCACACCCCACCCAATGTTTTCCAATATGTGTACTCGAATTTTTCCTTCTCTCTCTGTCCCGGTTCATTTAAATCTCGTAAACAATAACCCCCCATACCCATTAACCTCCATACCCCATACTACATCGTAGAAGTACTGCTGCATAGCTATTTGTAGCCAGGTACGACAACCAAATAGAACTCAAGTCAAGACTGGATAATCTGAGGTACTATTTGAGACCCCTTATTTGGCCACCCTACCTAGTTGGCCATTTGGAGTCTAGCATGCCCTCCCTTTGCTGTTCACTCCCAGGGATAATGGGGCATGGGAGTACGATCTATAACGAAGGTCTGAACCGAATTTGGAGCCGAAGTTATGACGGGCCGATCCGGACAAAATTATTTGAGCCCAATTTGAGCCACGAAAAACTCGAGAAATCACCGATGATCACCAATGATCACCAATGATTTAAGATGATCACCAGTGACCACTAGTGATGGCTGGTGATCACTAGTGATCCTCATTGGTGAGCGATTTATCACCAGTGACACTCACTATCGGTGATGCGCTGATGCGCCTGCACTGCTTTTACTGCCATCACAATATTTGGTCCGAATTGTACGCTCAATAAGGCAAGCTCGTTTCGGCACACTTCGGCACGCTGTTTGGCCGCTCTCCGTCTGTGTGGCTTTAGTGGACGACTCTGGGAAATTAATTGTGTGTCCAATAGATCCAGCATAGTTGAAATATGTCACTCTGTACCGTAAATTCCAAGTGATATTTGTCGCTTTGACCGGTGCGTGTTGGGCACGTGAGAGACTTTGGGACCGAAAAATGTATTGGAAATATCCCGGTCATCGGTGATAACCAGCCATCATCGGTGACCATCAAGTTGCGAAGTTTGAATTAAGTTAGAATATTGGCCGGATCGGTCATACATACGAAGTGATGAGTTGATCCAAAGTTACGACATCTCGGATCAAGACCCACAACGTGAGAACATCAATTTCTTACGCTGACGCGGCTTGGCTTTCTCGTCTCAGCTGGCTCTCCGGCAATTCTTGGCCGTTCCGGGACTTTGTGGGCTCGATCTGCTCCCCTGATTCGGGGGATTCACATGTCACCATACCCACCACTGATAAGTCAAAATCCTCCCCGCAATGTCCCCATGAACATGCCGCTTTTTTTTTTTTTGAGTCGCTCTCCTTGGCCGACGTTGTATCAACCGTGGGACTACCACTCTAGAATTGCCTAAGATACTTTTTGACGTCCAATGGCTCAATGCCGACGGTACGTTGGAATTTTGCCTGCCCAACTCCCTTCTCACTGTAGTGCTTTACTGCCACCCGCCCAATTTTGGTGTTGCCAACACCGGGAATTTTTTGGGGAGATGTGAAGACTTTACTATGGAGTTAGAGATATAAATAAATTGTAGACCTTCCTTCTAAGGTATATGAGCCTTAATTCGGGTCACAGTATGGTTCCATCTTCCAGTAGATGTGTGATTGCTCCAGGGACCTTGTTTCGGGGCTTTCCCCCATCTGAGGAGCAGTCATTTACACGCCTCATATGGGTTGCATGTGGAGTATTATATGTTCAAATAGTCACTATATACCCTAGTTAACATTTCCGATGGATCCGGGCGCAGGATTCAAGTCTCGCGACTTGATTTGACTGGGTGGCCAACTAGCCTGTTATTTGACCATGTTAAACTGCCGGCCGAAATAAATTCACTGTAACGGCAGATCTTTAGATATTTGGGTGGGAGAGGTCTTGAACTCTTCGTAGGATGCCTGCCCTCATTCTGAGACAGTTGGGGGCACGTAGGGTCAGCGGACAGATTGAGATTGGGGGATGAATGCTTAGGTGGCCAGGTAAGGGGTCTCAAATAGTATGTGTTCTGAGTGTTATAAACGATGGAATCTAAGTCGATGCTGGGTGACTTCCCGTAAGGTTAATCTATTCTGGCGCATTTTCCGAGCCTGTTTGAAAGTGCCAGTGATGAGATCAATGCGAGAGATATTCAGGTTGTTCATGTTCTCGCAAGCAAGAAATACAATTTACTGCATTGATGGAACCAAAAAGGCTGTTGTACTGCTCCTTCAAACGAATGGCCCCAATCCAAGGCATGCTGCAACACATACGTTCCCGTCAAAAGCCGCCGCTTGAACGATGTTGGAAATGTCGGATTGCAAAAAAGAATGGTGTTCAGTGTCTCCTCTTGCTGTGAACGCCGCCGAAATGATGGTGATGAAATGACTTCTGGATATTTTCCGGTGAGTACCACGAGCCACAAAAGGTCGAAAACGCTGTATGCGACGTGTTGGGAGAGATCTGGAGAGCCCGACAATCGATCATCAATCAATATCGTCCCAAAACATTTATTCAACGCCCTCAAAATCTCGGGAATAAGAAGTCGGAAAGGACGAGTCGCTGTCGTCGTCGCCATGGTCGTCCTTGGCTGAACCTGCATCTGTGAGGGGTCCTTTGTATAAAAAATATGAGGGTTCCTTTGTACAAAAAATATGAGGGTTCGTTTGCACAAAAAATTCATTTGCAGGCGCGAAAGAAGCTCAGCGCCCGCGAAAGAGTTTTTGGCTTCCGCGCGAAAGAGTCATTACGCCAGAGAGCCGAGCGCGAGTCGAGTGGCTGTGGTCCTCATCTTTTGTGTTCAATCTGGGTTCAACCTGCCTAATTTGGTGGAGTTTGCGCAATGCTTAGAGCCGCCGCTGCGCACGCGGTCTCTAGATTTAGCTGTGATCAAAATGTATTTATCTTTAATAAGGTCGTTCACGGTTCCATTTTTCCTCCCATTTTTCATTCCATTTTTCATTCCAATTTTTGTTCCGTTTTCCAAATAAATATATCCGCATCAAACAGGGTGGGAGACAGGCTTTTGTTATGCCATGCATGCATGCATGAGGCCCCCTGAGATGTCCCATAGGGATCTGAACTACACAGGGATGTAAACCTAAGTAAAACGAAAAAAGGAGTGCAAAAAGGGGGAGAAAAATGGAGCTTTCGTCGGGGGGTTTCACAGTTCACTTTTTCTGGCCATTTTTCTCTTCCCTCTTTTCTGCTGTTTCATGGATTCTGCACCTAGACACTTCGTTTTGCCCATTTTCAACCCTTTTTACATCACTGAATTGAAAAGGGAAAAAATCCCGAGCAAAAACCAAGTAAAACCAAAGATCCAGCAAAAAATGGGGGGGAAAATGGGAGAAAAAAGTGAACTGTGAACGACCCTAATGAATTAAATCGCTACCTGCCGAAGTTCCCGTTCTCGTCAAGTTCTCGTTCGAGATCAATATGGGTGATACCCGCAGCGCGCCCTCAATGGAAGCACCGAGAACCGATTCATTGAGAGTAACTCCTGCCCCAGTCATTCATACCTCCCCTCGGTCGTTCTACTTAATTTTGCCATTTCATTACTTAGGTTTCCATTCCTCAACTTTGCGTGCATGCCTCTGTATCCAGTCCTAGGATAATTCTATGCTGCTACACCGAAATTTCGGCAATTTAACTCCCGAGGCCAACCCGAGGCAGTCCTAATTATCACTTACTTCAGATACATTTTATTGGCATTTCTTCAATTACAGCGTCCGAACTAATGAGACAATCATTTTTTGGCCTATGTTCCCCACCCAAAGGATATTCTAATAAACTCATCATTTAGGCCACTCTGAGGTTTGCATGGCACATACGTACGGCTTGGAAAGTGTTGAAGTAGGATGGACGGCCGAAGAGATCCGATCAGTGAACTAGGCCCGTGATTGTCGGCTCTACCCGGGGAACACGATCCGCAAAAAATAAAATAAACTAAATGACGGCAAAATGAGCTGTAATTCAATTCATTGAGCATCCATCGAGGCCTCGGGCACCCATTTTCCTGCTCAATGAGACATTCAGTCTACCTTCCAAATTGGGCCTCTTTCGCGCGCGGGGAAAACTCTTTCGCGCGCGCGGGATTGAATTTTTGTACAAAGGGACGCTCATAGCGTGCTCATCGCTAGCATTTCGTCGAACTTCGTCTGTCTGGAATCTGTGCGGGACGATTCAAATCATGGACTTAAAAAGCCCCATTCACTCTTGCCCTACTATGTAGCAGCGTCTTCTAGTTGCAACGACTTGCTTTGAGTTAGGCCTAAAGAAATCGAAAGCTATTAAAAGGGCCCACAGGGCATACCGAAGATCTAGCGGTATGAAAGTAGAATTAGTTGATTCAGTTACATGGTATGCACATACTGACGTCTGATACCGCAAACCCCACGCAGTTTCAAGCCCGCTGCCTTCGAAGGGAGGACCAAGATTCCGATTGCTCTCTTCAAAATCGGACGGGATCCATCTCGCTCCCGGCGCTGTCCCTGAGGCCGTGACTTGAGAGACGATGCTCCCAGGACCGATTTCTGCGCTTTGTGCGCATGCCTTTTGTTCTCGCGGCAAAGCGAATCCACATCGAGCCGCAGGTCCAGGACTTCGTTCCAGGGAATCAGGCGGGGGATCCAAGTGAAACACGACTCGCAGTTCCGTCCGACCAGCAGCCAGAGTCAGAGAACGAGTCCCGGATGCGCTGCTAGCGTTCAAATGCTTCAAGCAGCGATCTATTGCGGCACCAGGTTAAGCATAAGGAACCGCTTCCTCCGCTCCCCCGCACCGCGGAACGAAGCGGAATGATGATTATATCCTAAGCTCCCTTCACGCAACGTTGCCGCGTCCACGTTCGTGCGTCGGGCAGCTACATGGCCCATCCCGCCAACGGATACCCTCCCGCCATTTTCAACTTTGCTACTTTGAAATGCTTTGTCGAGTTGTTTCTTGACAGCGTCGTCTAGTAATCCAGTAATCCAATAGTTATTTGTCCAGAGATGTAGCCTGCCGTGAATTAAACTGTCTTGCGTGTCTCTGCGGCGGGAGGAGACGGAAGGACGCGTGTGATTCCGGCAGGTCACAAATTCGCGTCCCTCTGAAAATTTGAGTCCACACCACCAACCACTCTTCTCCTCCTACCACCATGTCGCTCCCCCAGCCCGTCCCCCCGTCCTGGAAGGTCCTGCTCTCCTCCCATTCCCGCCTCCTCTCTGCTCACTTTTTTCTTCCAGGATCTCGGAAAGTCCTCGACCGATTTGCTGCAGAAGGACTACCCCTTCCAGGGCACCTCGCTCGAGATTAAGACCAAGACCCCGTCCAATGTCGTCTTCAAGGTCGCGGGAAACCGTGCCCACAACTCCTCCGTCATCTTGGGTGACCTGGAGGCGAAGATGACCGACAAGAACCACGGTCTCACCTTCACCAATACCTGGACCACCACGAACGTGCTCAAGACCCAGGTCGAGCTCGAGAACCAGATCGCCAAGGGCCTCAAGCTCGATCTCACTACCTCGCTCGCCCCGTCCAAGGGCGGCCCCAACAAGACCGCCGTCCTCAACGCGGTCTACAAGCAGTCTGGCTTCCACTCGCGCGCGATGCTCGATGTCCTCAAGGTCCATTTTCTTCTCTCGAAGCCTATGTATTGTCTTCTCACTTTTTACAGGGCCCGACATTCACCGCTGACACCGTTCTGGGACGCGACGGCTTCCTCGTCGGCGCCGAGGCCGCTTACAACGTCACCGAGGGCCGCATCAGCCGTTACGCGCTTGCCGCTGGCTTCAACGCCCCCGAATACGCTGTCACCGTCCACGCGCTGAACGACCTCAAGTCCTTCTCCGCGAGCTACTACCACCGCGTTAGCGCTGACGTCGAGGCCGGCGCCAAGGCCGTCTACGACCCCAAGCTCACCAACGGCGGCGTCTCCATCGAGGTTGGCACCAAGACGTACGTGCAGCCATTCTTTCCCGGCGACGCCTCTGACCGCGAGATGCAGGTACCTTGACTCTGCTGCTTTCGTCAAGGCCAAGATCAACAACTCTGGCGTCCTTGCTCTCGGTATGCAGACTTTCGCAGTGTTTCTTCTTTTATGCTAACCAAACGCAGGCTACACTCAGTCCCTCCGCCCCGGTCTCAAAGCCTCCTTCGGTCTTGCCCTAGACACACAAAAGCTGAACGAAGTAGACCCCGCTGGCCCGGTCCACAAGGTCGGATTTTTCCTCGACTTGGTGCGGGAGCTTGCTAACAGTTGGAACAGGTCGGCATGAGCTTCGTGTTCGACTCATAGATCGGATGGGCCGCGACCCTGCGGGTCACAGCATAATTACTTTTAATGTCGATACCTGCTGCAATCCATTCTCGAACACGGATAATACGAGACCCGCAGTGGCAACGTCCAAACTGTTCTACATTCATGTTCGATAGACTAAGACAGGGTAAATCGATAGGATAAGAAATTATGCTCCGCGAGAGGCCTTGTCCAGTACTGAGGGGCGATGAGCACGCATGGAGGTAGCAAAGGGAAGAGACGCACCCGCTTCGTACGCGACCTCGCTATAGTCCGTTCCCTGGATCTCGGTTGCGATCCCCACAAGCGAGCGGCGCAAAGCGTCCTTGGAGGACGCGAACACCATCTTGGTCTTGATCTTCGCCTCATCGGGAGCCCTGGGGGAAATCGCGTGAGCGGGCTGCAGACAGCAGGGCGGGGAGGTGGTGCGCACCAGGAGTAGAAGCAGATCTTGCTCCTCTTCCCGGCGTCCCCCTTCTCGAACTCCAGGTCGTACACGGCCCATCTGCAGCCGGCTTCGGGGAGGTCCTTGATGAACTCCTCGTAGTTCGGCGACACGGACGTCTTCTCGACGACGATCTCGGTGTTGTCCTCGTTGAGGGTGAAGATGATGTACTTTGACTTCTTCTTGAGCTTCAGCTGCTGGAACTGCTCAATGCAATCGTTGTTAACCCCGACGCCGGAACTCTGTGAGCGGGGTCAGGCGCAGCCAGAGAACCCTACGGAGAGACTCGCCATGGTCGTATGTGAGGGGAGGAGGAAAGCTAAATGTGGCTGTGTGTACAGCACCGCAATCGATTACCGGTCGCGATAGAGTGATTATTACACAGGAATCTACAAGTACCGCGTATATATACATCCTACGCAAATACATCGTCCAGCCACCGTTCGTAGTCATACTCCGCCTCGCCCGCAACGTTCTGCGCCCGCGGCATCACCTCGCTCAGGTACTCAATGGACGGCCCGGGGAGGTGGTGCACCCGCAGGTCCAGCTCTGTCACGAACGGCTGCGTCCAGAGTCAGAATCGGTCATAATGACACAGCGCGGGCGTACCTTGTCCGCCGCGATGCCCCGGAACGCCTCGCGCAGCTGCTCCGGCGACGTTTGATCTTCCGTGATGTCCACCTGCGGGTCGATCAGTTAGCTACGGATGCGAAGCACGCGCCCGCGCACCAGAAGGTTGATGAACGCCTCAAAGGTGATTGCGCCGTAGTCCTGCTGCAGCTGGTCGTAGATAAAGTTCATGTCGTCGTCCTGCGCCGCAGCTCGAATTAGCGGGGCAGCGCAGAACTTTGGATGGGGCTCACAGAGTATACGATGCCCAGACTGGCGAGCGCAGCGGCCATTTCGCTCTGACTGAGTGTGTTTGTCTCGTCTTTATCGAAATACCGGAACGTGCTCTCGAACTGCTCGAGCTGCGCCGGGGTCAGATTCGACATGTTCCGCGACACGATCTAGGCCCTGTCAGCAGGACGACGGCGTACGAGAAAACGGTAAGACCTGGTTATCGATGAACGCAATCTTCTTCGCGATGCTCTGTACGACCAGTTCGAGCTCGAATTCTAAATCCTGGCATGTGAAGACAGTGTAGTCGTTTTCCTCCACATTCGCAGTGTTGCATTGGGCCTCGGCGGCGGCGACCTGCGCCAGGGCATCGGAGATGGCGGGTATTCGAGTCTGGATTTCCTGCACGCCCTGCTGTTGCATCTGTGATGACAGTTAGCTCGGAGGTGGAGTTGCAAGGAACACGACATACTTCTAGCGGACCTTCGAGTGCAGTCAGCGCGGATGAGATGACGCGTAGGCGCTCTTCAAAATCATTTGCGAGGTCCGCGAAAGATTTTCGGAGCCGCTCCTTGATTCTACCCGAATGTGAGCAGACCTGAGGGTGCGGGGAAGTCATACGTACTGCCGTATCTGCGCGTTTATCGTGCGCGACCGCCGCGCTTCCGAGCCAAGCAGGCTGTTCCACGCCTCGTCGAGCTCGGGGAGCGTCAGCCCCGGCGGCGGGACGTACTCACGCAGGCCGTACGTCCGCAGCTTCGTCTGCACGTTGCCGAAGAGCGTCGCGACGTCCTGCTTCTCCACGACCCACGTCCGCTTCGTCGTGTGCTTGTACGACGTGAAGTCGGCGGACTGTTGCTTCGCGTCGGCGTACGTGCCGGTGAACTGGCTGCCGGCCCAGTTGGTTTGTCTTTCCGTCAGGGCCGCGAGGAACTGGGATGCGTGAGCGGCGCGCGCTTCGCGGTAAGTCTGGTACTCACTAGACGGACGCGCCGTTCGTAGTCGTTTCGCGATACCCACACGGACTGCATGAGTTCGGCAAACTTTTCGACCCGTCGCGATACCGTTTCTGCCTGATCTATATAATATATTATGAGAAGCAGCGCATTTAGTGAGGCCATCCAACCGACCCATTGACGAAAATGCGTGGAAGAAACTGGCGATATATGTCATTACACTACGCTCGTCTGGTCGTGTGGAGTCGCATAAATCTTCAACTTCTAATAGTTGCTGAAAGGATGTTAACCAGACGGAAAACAATTAAACTTGGAACACCGACAGGAATATTCAGGTGCTCCGCGGCGACCTTAAAAGCGAGTCTCGTATTGCCGTGTCGATCGGACTGGGAGGAATTAATTCAAGGGCAAACTCAATGAGAAGTCCCACCTTGTTCAGCTTGTCGTAATCTAGTAGATCCGGTCGATGGCAGTGGATGAGAGCACACCTTGAAAGTGTCAATAAAACTTCAAGGCCAAGTTGTAGAAACCTACAACGCAAGTCCATCGGACCAGCTAAGTGAGAAGTCCTGCACATCGACCTCTTTGTACGGCTCGGTCTTGCGCTGACACCAGAGTAAGAGACCCTCCTTGGCGGAGAGACCTTCTTCACTTTCGTGGCAAGGAAATGAGCGGGAGTTAATTGGCACCACGTCCGTATGGCAGACCTAATATCCGCAATCGTGAACCTCAAGATGAGGGTCCAAATCATGCCCAGGATGAGCTTGAGGTTCCCGTCGATTATATCTGAAGCGTGAAGTACGTAAGGCGCAGCGCCGGAGAGCGATGTGCGACCATACCTTCGGGGCCGATGTTCGTGAGCTTTACGCCCCGGGAGGTGATGAATTCCAGCGCCTTGTTTACATTCTCGGCTTTCTGGACTCGCATACGAGGAGTCTTGTTGTATCTCCCGAGAGAAACGTCGCCTGGGACCTGATAATTATAACCGGCTCTTAAAAACGTTGTGCAAGACCGTACCCATTATTTCCTGAGTCAAGGAGTTGTCAAGAGCTCCGAAATGGTAACGAAACATGTGCGTACCATGAGTTGGATGAGCCGCACTCCATCTGAGAGATCCCTGACCAAAGACGACATCGGTGGATAGCCATTGAGCTCCAGTTTCGTATTCAGCCTTGACGATACCCAGAGGTAAGCCAAGATGGAAAGCTGTGGTTATGCAGAATGTGCACCATTTGCAGAACGTGCGTTCTTGGACATCCCTCGAGCGTGTCTCCAGCGAATCCATTAGGTTACCAGATTATGGGATGGTAGAGTATTGCAGCCCGGTTGAGGTAGAAACCAAAAAGTAATCGGTCAAGGTCGATCGTGTGTGGCTGTGTCCTTCGGCTCTAGGCGCGTCGCGTCTCTTGACTCTCTCCCTGTCACTCCACTTTACTTTCTAGGTTTCTTCTATCACTGAGGCGGGCACTGCAATGTCTGCTGCAACACAGTTTGACCCTATATTCAAGGGGCTGTCCACCGAGGTCGGCAGTACGTGCCCCAAATCGCACCCACAAAATGAATGGATCACTGAAAAAATTGAGCAGAGATGCGGATAGCGAGCAGCGGGATGGCCTGGAAGGGTGTCGAAACCAACGAGATTAAAACCGTTGGCGCCCAAGACATCAAGTCCGCCCAATGGCTTCGCGTCGCGCGCGGCTTTCAGCTACGCATCGGTCTCAAAGACAGACAACGAGAGACATTCGACGGCTTCAAGCGGGAGGTCCGTGCGCGACGGGTCTCTCTGCGTGCCTCTCGCTCACCTCTCAGCTTCGCAGGACCTGAAAAAGATCAGCGAGTTGTTCAAGAACAACTTCCACATCACAGTCGAGGAAATCGACGTCTCGTTCAAAGGGTGGAATTGGGGTGTCACCGACTTTCGAGGTGCGTGGCGCGGCTGGTTTCGACGCAGTTTAATTAATGTCGCGCGTCGTACAGGTCAGGACCTCGCCTTCCTGGTCTCTGGTAAAATGGGCTTCGAAGTCCCCCTCCGCAACGTTGCCAACTCCAACATTGCGGGGCGCACGGAGGTCTCCCTCGAATTTTCTACCGGCTCCAGTCCCCCCAAGTCTAAGCACGCCGGAGACGAAATGACCGAGATCCGTTTCCACGTCCCCGGCGTGAGCTCTAAAATGAAAGGCTCGGATGACGGATCCCAAAAGTCTGACGCGGAAGGCGACGACGACGAGCTCACCGCCGCCCAGGCGTTCCACGATAGCATCAAGGAAACCGCCGACATTGGCCAAGTCACTGGCGACATCATCCTCAGCTTCGAGGAGGTCCTCGTCTTGACTCCTCGAGGTCGATATGACGTCGACATGTTCCCCGACTTCCTGCGCTTACGGGGAAAGACATATGACTACAAGATCATATATTCGACCATATCGAGACTGTTCCTATTGCCCAAGGACGACCAGCATGTCCTCTTCATCGTGAGAGATTTTTACGGCCACCGGTAGACAGTCATTCATCATGGCGTTTCAGCTCGGCCTGAATAATCCTATACGTCAAGGACAGACTCGGTATCACTACCTAGTCATGCAGTTCACTCGGGAGGAGGAGATCACTGCGGAGCTGAACATGCCCGAGTGGGTCCTTTTTTGCCAGTGAACCGAGTCTATGTTAATAAATTCGTTTCAGGGAGGAGATCGCCAAGTATGAGCGGTTAAAGAAGAACTACGAGGACCCCACATTCGAAGTCGTCTCCAGCGTATTCCGCGCCCTGTCGAAAAAGAAGGTCATCGGATCGAGCACTTTCCAAAGGTTTGTGATTCTCAAGAACTTTCGTCCCACGCTCACATCGTACCTCGTTCCCCAGCCGCGACGGCCACCCGGGGATTAAAGTCAACCTCAAAGCTGTCCAGGGCGATCTCTTTATGCTCGAAAAATACATCTTCTTCGTCTCGAAACAGCCGGTCCTTATTGAACTCTCCGACATCCAACAAGTTGTGTTCTCGCGGGTTGGCCAGAGCACCGCGGCGCGGACATTCGACCTCAAGATCGTCACCAAGAGCGGACCGGAGTACATGTTCGTCTCGATCAACAAGGAGGAGTTGGACCCGACGGAAACGTACTTGAAGGAGAAGAAGATCCGCATCAAAGAGATCGTGCCAGACGTGGATGTGTTGGCGGCCGTCGGACTTGACGATGACGACGACGACATGCAGAGCGTCGACTCGGACGAGGACAAGCGCCCGCGGATCAAGAGCGCCAAAGATGATGACGAGGACAGCTCCGAGGATGGTGCGTGGCACCTTACACCTTCCATCGAGTAATTTTAACGCTTTGATTTGCAGAGGACTTCCAGGCGTCGGGCTCTGATTCGGGCTCGCCGAGTGCGACTGATTCGGACTCGGACGGCGCAGCGACCGCGTCAGACGCGAGTGGTGACCGCGACTTTACCAAGACCAAGAAGGTGAAGAAGACCAAAGATGGCGATGCTCCCAAGAAGAAGAAAAAGAAGGTCGCACCGCAGGGGGGGCAGAGCGACGCCGAGGACGGCGCCGCGGACAAGCCGAAGAAAAAGGCAAAGGCGAAGGCGAAGGCCGACGACGCGATGGATGTGGACGACGACAAGCCCAAGCCCAAGCCCAAACCCAAAGCGAAGCCCAAGAAGGACGATGACGGGGGCGCGATGGATGTGGACGAGCCGCCACGGCCAAAGCCCAAGCCCAAGAAAAAGGCAGACGGCGCCGCTGACGAGCCGCCGAAGAAGAAGCTCAAGAAAGCAGAAGATTGATGGGAGCGAGAGCACCTCCCGTCCGCTCTGTTTTCATCCACTTAGCTTATTCTGTTTTACTACATGTCTTCCCTTTACACCCTCGTTATGAATTTGTACATCCCCGCACACCGACGGCGACTTCGACTTTAACGAAGTATGTGGAATCGTCGGGCGTAGTGACGCAACAACTTCCATGTTCATGCTTCACGCCAGTCTTTCCTGTATCTGCTCTTATCTGTGGACAATACTCGGCGCTTTTGTCTTGCGCTTCTCTATTTTTGGGAGCTGTAAATATTCTCCCGGTTTTGGTCCCATAAAGTTCAATTTTCAATCTAAACATATCGATGGATAGGCCTGGGTGAAGACATTGCTCACTTCATGCACGTACATCAGTATGCCTTTGTCCGTCCTATTTAGCGGAGGACTGTAGCGTAGTAAAATAGGCCCTTCAGCATTCATCCGCCCGCAAAATCCCAGTTGACAACCTCAGCAATATGTATCCCAAAATTCGTCGGAATACAGAACGTTCAAATTCGAGCTGTCATGTGGATCGTAAACCACTAGGAAAGGGAAAATCAAGACATATCGGAGGAGGATCTACAAATCGACGCACTGCAACATTCCGTCCCGTCCTCCGATGTCCGGCCCCAGAACAGCGTGTAATCAACACAATCTAACCGGAGCCTTTCCAGAGCAGAATGCCTCAGCACCAGCACGTCCTTTAATTGGCGCAGATCGTCTGGCTTGATGATATTGGTTTCCCGTGCATAGGATGGGTCCCGACCTGACCATGAAATCTCAAGTTTTGCCAGGTACAGGGGGAACGAGGAGAATCTGGTGAGTTGTTTGAGGGAGTCGAGGACCTGACGCTGGTTGAGTGAGTGCAGGACGTAGAGAGGGGGCTTTACCTTCGACTTGTCTATAGTTTCAAAAGAGTCCAATTGATAGCCAATCTCGACGCAAATTTTGAGCTCCTTGAGAGTGGGAAATGATTTACCGAGACCGTCAAGGTTTGTCACGTAGTCCTCGATGTCTAGCACGAGTGAAGTGACGTTGTCCAGTCTCTGGATTGCCCCCAACTCGGAGATGAAGTCTGGGAAATTCAAGTCGGTGATATGCAGGTGACTCGATGGGGCGAGGTGAAGGAAGCGTAGCAGGTGATATGGCCCGTCGTAATTTCTGATGAGCCCAGAAACCTCGACGTCGGGTTTGAAGCCTATGCCCATCGATCCTCGCAACCTCCATGCCGTCAATATCCGTACTGCCGGGAATTTGGATAGCAAACGGGGGATTTTGTCGCTGGCCGAGAGATCCAACCCTTTAAAACAGAGGGTGTCGACATGCGGGAAGGTATATTCCAAGTCGGCGATATTAGGTAGGAGGTCGCGCTGAGTGGATAGGCTCTGCAGTCTATCTGGGCGCAAAGCACGAACCCACTGATCTGCTGCGCCTGTCCCGAATGTATTCTCCCAGGATGAAAAGTGGCGTACGTTGAACGTGAGAGGGGAAGGGTCGGGCACGACGAGATCCATGATACACGAGCTGGTGTGAAGGCTCGTCAGATTCGGCAAGAAGCATATATTTGTCAAATCGACTTGGGTGAAATGGACCCTGACCGCGCTGAATTCACGCAAGTGGGTGAAATGTGGCAGGGCGTCGAAAAATGCATCCGATAGAGAGGGTAATCCGCTCTCTGGATTAGACCCAGCGGCGTGATCCAAACGACGAGAATCTGAAGGCTTCGGCGCCGTCATAATGCATGAACGGACAAGTGGTGCAATCGGGGGAGACGACCAAATTTTGAGCCGCGTCAACGCATTGTCGACCTTGGTGACTTTCTCGGGAGTTGGAGGATCGCACTCCGCGTCCCATGAAGAATCAAACTCGTCGTACGATCTAGAATCAGAGTCGCCGTCCGAGGAATCGTATGGTGCAGAAGGTAGGAAATGAAAAGCGCGAAAGAGCAATGGGCTCGAGAGGCGATGAAAGAGGCGGTCGACGAGGTGAATATGTCGGAGATCTTCCTCATGGAAATGCCAGAAGACCTCGTCCCAAATCTCTATGGGAATTCTGTGGCGATAATCCATTCAGTATGGTGGGGAGAGTGGGATGGAAGAGGTAACGAAGAGGATGGAGACTCCAGAGCGACGATCAATTCAACATGCCGATTGCCGTGTCCGCAGCCGGCAACAGCCGCAGAGGGCAAACCGCTTTTTCTCTCCTCCACCATGTCATTGAATCCTCCTCCGCAGGTCCCTCTCCCGTTCTATCGTAATTCTTCAGCTTGAAATCTTAATGCTCAATCAACCATCTATCGCCGTTCTTGCTCTTCTGGCTGCTTTGTTCCCAAATGTCGGCCCTGAACTTTGAAGAACATCGTACGCTCTTCCAGGATGCTATCCAAAACGAGGGGGTTACGAGACTGCGGTAGCATATTTCCAAAGTTTTCACGACATCATCAACTCAGGTGCTGTGTGCGGTGCACGTCCATACTTTCCCTTTTTTATGCTAAAACATTAACGTACTACATTGTGGGCCATACACCCGCCACACAACGCTAGTGTTAGGTCCAGTGAAATCGACCGCCTCACCATTTTCTATCACTCCACTTACCCTCCGCACCTCCAAAAGGGCAAAGCTAGGGAATCGCACCGTACGTACCGTATACGGTACGTGACCAAATACGTGAATACGGAAGGAGATCCGTATACGTACGGCCGCGATCCGGGAGCCTTCGGCGGCCGACGGTACGTTCCGGATCACGTACGTATACGGTACGGTACGGGATACGGTCACCTTCCGGGGGGATAAATTAGCAGGTCCGAGGTCTCGGCATGGTTTATATCACTGAAATTCACTCACAGCAGATGATCACAAGCAAATTCGAACTGACATGGGGCACCCCGGCATGATTCAAGGGAGTCTGCCGAGATACGGCTGGATACGGACACGGTCACGTATACGTACGGCTTCACCGGCACGTACCCAGACGGCTCACGGTACGTGCACCGTACGTACGTACCGTACGTATGACCGTAAGCCATACGTACGGTGCGATTCCCTAGGCAAAGCCTTTTCTTGGAACTTCTATGTTGGCGCAAGCGGGAAAGGGTGGAGTCTATTATGACCCACTGGTTGCAAAATGACATTGTCGTTAAGATCATGGATTTAACTGGCCGGTGGGAGGAGGTCAAAGTCCTGACAATTCTGCCGTGTACGAGGGTGCAAGTTTCTTATCCCGACCATCTTCGTGGTACTCACGTTACGCGCGAGCTTATTTTTCCACCTGACCCCAACGAGCCTACAATCCCTGTTTATTACTTGACGTAGTTAGGTATAGTATCGAAGTGCGGACCATTTCCGTGAAACGCTTGGGGCACTTTCCTCTTGCGGGGCCGCGGGAGCTCTGGCGATGGATTCCTGAACATTGTATCAGATCTTCCCGCAACGATCGGATGAACCCGCACTGCGAACTAATGAGGATGGAAGGCTTCTGTGTTGATATCTGAACTCATTGCCGGCCACCAGTCGTCGTGGTGCTGCTCTCTTTTAGCCACGACACAACCATCTCAGCACATCTGCTTGACTGACTATGCTTCAAGGACCGATCCACGCTCTTCTCTCGAAGCCTTTCGAGAGCGGTCTTCATAGCTGGCCCCAATCTTGTCTTTGCTGCGGGATGGCCGACAGCGAGACTGCGTGGAGTTTTGCGGTACCAGTCATTATCGAGACTCCGGTAAGTAAATGTCAGTGGATTTTCAGAAGAAGCAACTGACGTCGTATTGGAAAGATCGCATTGTTTTTCAATGGTGTGCCATCCACTCAGGCCCCTTGTATACTCACCATCGATGCTTCGCTTCCAGGGATTTATGTCTCGTTGGCCGTATTTGCGCTATATTTTCTACACCATCGGGCCCCAGCCGGAAATTCTGTCCTCATCTGCGCCATTGCCGTCATGTTCATCTTTGCCACTACTGAAATCGCCCTGCAAATTGCGACTGCCATCCTGTCAATGAAGTCTCTCCATTCATTGGTGCATGCCGGAACGCTGGACAACGCGCAGTGGGATTTTTCGCAGCGTATGTCCATGATCGTCAGATTCGTCGGGGCCCTTCTTTTGGTTACGAACAAGTCTGTGATACATCAGACTATGATACACCGATGTATTGACATACTCACGCAGCGCTGTTACCGATTGCCTTCTGGTATGCATTTCCAGATTCTTGATCTCCTAGTCTGACACGCAGTCGGAATAGATCTATCGCTGCTACGTGATATGGGGCACAAATTATTACAAGAAAAAGGTGGTAATATCACCGTTGCTTCTGTTAATTACAGGTTCGTCGTGTTCTCTGGGAGGGATGTGAGGCAGTGAAATGCTTTCTTTTATTTTCCTCTCTTGCAGCGCTCGGATATGTGACTGCATCGGGACAGTCTTGTACCGTCGGAGTCCCACCTGGACTTCCGGATTGTCTACGGATTGATGTTCACGACCAATCTGCTCGTGATTGGTCTCACAATTGGACGGATATGATGGATCCGACGCAACCCGCGGATTGTCGGACAGACGAAGTGCATCCGGAGATACAATATTACTATTTCGATGCTGTTCGTTCGCAATCTTTGATTCTTCTGCCCACTGATAAACGCCGTGAAAGAGCGAAATCTATGCTGTTCACTTTGTGGATTTATTAATTACAGGTTCGTCGTATTCTCTGGGAGGGATGTGAGGCAGTGAAATGCTTTCTTTTATTTTCCTCTCTTGCAGCGCTCGGATATGTGATTGTGTATCGGGACAGTCTTGTACCGTCGGAGTCTCACCTGGACTTCCGGATTGTCTACGGATTGATGTTCACGACCAACCTGCTCGTGACTGGTCTCACAGTTGGACAGATATGGTGGAATCGACGCAACCCGGGGATTGTCGGAGAGACGAAGTTCATCTGGAGATACAATATTGCTATTTCGATGCTGTTGGTTCGCAATCTTTCATTATTCTGCCCGCTGATAAACGCCGTGAAAGCTTGGAATCTAGTGCCCTATAGGGTCTCTATATTCTTAGCCGTGTTTTCCCCTGACACGAGATCCAGCACTTTGTGACTTGGAGTAACGGGGCAACTGGCGGTGGATCAACGAATGCCCCGACGGAGAATGAAAAATTAACCCCGCCACAGAACATCATCTCTGCTCTCGTTATCGTTTCTTTTGGGTCGCCAAATGGACACCGAATCTGTTGCGGCGCAATCGAAGCTTTCATGTAATATAGGTCATCAAACAGTGTCGCTATGTTTCCTATATCGTCGGTGTGTTTGGATTTTGCATGCGTTCAATTTTAGGTCTTGTCTGCAACCTGATTAACAGCCAAGGTATTAATATACAACCGCGGGAAAGATCACCGAGATAAGCTGCACTTGAACGTGAGAGAAGCCATGTAGTGAGTTCAACAGCCCAGCCTCTCGACACTTGGGAAGTGCTGGCATCCTTCTGTTAAGCTTTCCACTCTTGACTTGGAATGCTAGTGGCAGGAAAATATTAATGCTCAACAGTCTACTTACTACCAGTAAGGAAATGATCATCACAGCGCATGCCAACCGGGTTGATATTTTTCTCAACATGATGTTCGCCTCTATAAAGTCTCGCAGGCATTCTTTTCTGTCAACCTCGAGAAGCTAGTCCTTCTACTTCATCGTACAAGCCATTTCCAAGCAAAAGGTTTTGAGGGCTAGCACAGTTTCGGAATGGCCGGTGCCAATGATTCCTTCTTTCAAACTGATCGGGCTCTTGTGGTTGCTGAAATAATCAAATCTGCGGTATGTCTCGATTTCAAGACATCATCCACCTGGCCAATCTAATTTATACCTAGACTTCGCTGTTTCTCTATGGTACGTATGCCCCAAATCAAACATTGCTCTCTGTTTCCAATTGCATCTCCATAGGAATCTGCATTCTGCTTGCCGCCCAGGCCTTTTATTTCTTGAGCCGTCGGGAACCATCTAGTCGCCATGTTCTCATATGTGGAATCGCTGTAACACTCGTCTTTGCGACAGCGCGTATGCTCCACCAAGTCGTTTTTACTGCGGTTCTCCTCCGGCTTCTGTATCCAGTCAGCGGAACAACTCAAGCTGGGAAGATCATGCACGGCTCAATTCAGCTTCTACTGGATGTGAAGTTGAGGTCGGGCAACATTCTGCTTATTGTAAACAAGTGTGTAAACTCTGCATCTGTATATCTACTTGCTGACGTTCGGTTAAGTTTTGCCGCTGACAGCCTTTTCGTTCGTGGGCGAATTTGCTACCAAAATTCCATATATGACTAGGACCCCAGATTTATCGCTGCTATGTTATATGGGGCCAGTCTCGCTACAAGAGATGGGTTGTCAGTATTCCCTTGATTCTGTTGATTTTTACTACGAGTAAGCTGCGCTCTCAATTTAAATCGCTATCTCTGATGGCGGTAATAGTATTCGGATCAGTGGCTGCTCTGCTGCTGCCGGGTGTTCTCGGTCCAACCTCCGCATTGGGGATTTACAGCGCCCTTGTGACCAACCTACTTTTGACGGGCTTTACAGCAGGGCACATATGGTGGACTCGGCGTCATCTACGGGTCATCGGCGAGACGAAGCTCGTTCGACGATATGGCACCGCCATCTCAATGCTGTAGGTCTAATCTTCTGCTATCCTCGGGCACATTGACATTTGACGGCCAGCATCGAATCGAGTGCATTGTATTTTGCCATCGTCGTGATTTTTCTAGTGGCTAGAGCTGTCAGGGGACACGCTGAATTTGAGTCCCCGGGGTTGTCGGTCATATCTGCCGCGTCCAGTCAACTTATGGTGCGTCGAGTGTGAACCCCAGAGAAAAGACTGGCATCTCTAATTCATATTAGAACATAGCTCCCGCCTTGATGATAGTGCGGGTCAGTCTCACCCGCAGCGTCGATGTCGATCCCACCGCTCAGGTTAATTTGAACTTGGTGTCGCGAGCGTACTAGTGCTTTCCAATTTCCTCAAATCGGCTGGCATAATTTATGGAACTTTTGAGCTGGCTGAAAGTACTCACCATGGTACAGGTACATCTCTTTATTTCGTAAAATAAAATATATCAGTGGAACTGCTTTCAGTTCGGTGTCATTCAACGCGAGAATACAACCGTGGGAAAGAAACACCCGGACATCACCGAAACAACACCGCCACAACACCTCGAATGGGAAGCAGAAACAGCAATCGCGCAAACTCGAGTTGGAGCCCGGTCCCAATATATCGATTTCGAATCCTGTCACCGGCATGAAAAACCCTCACGCACCGGCCAACACCTTGGCAACACCCGAGTCTTGAACTTCGACAAGGATGCAGATGCAAAGCACCCAGCCTCCGGACAAGTAGAGAAGACCCAGTCGATATTCTCATGAATCTTCTATGGATCTTCTATCGTTGGATCTCGAAGCTTACTGGTCAACCATGACACGGCGGCTGCAGTTTGGCTACAGCAAGGCTACAGTGCTGCGAGAATAGCTCTATCCATGTCAGTGAACGGGATGGATGATGATGTGGGATGTTTGCCATCCATTAACCTTCTACTCCATTGTCGATCTCTAGGAGGCTAGTCCTTCTGATTCAGCACACTCTGACCTCAGCGGCACAATGGACTCCGCCATCCTTCAAACTGATTGGAATTTCGTGTATCCTGAGATAATTCACTCGGCGGTATGTGTTCTATATCCTATCCCCCGGAATTGACCTGCGTACTGATGCTGCCAAATACACAGACCTCACTCTTCCTCAATGGTATGCTTGAATACAACGGTATCAGTCGGCTAAATCTACAAATACCTCGCTAGGAATCTCCATACTGCTTTCCGTCCTGGCGCTCTATTTCATGATCCGTCAAAGATCCGGACGACATGTTTTCATCTGCGCCATCGTGGCGCTGAGCCTGTTCGCCACAGCGCAGATGATCCACCAGGTCGTGATCACGGTATTGATGCTACGATCGGTGGACTTTGCGGCGGTGGTCGGCGAAAAAATCTCCGCGAAACCCTCCGGGCCGATCCTGCATCTAGTGCAGGTCAAAGGCTTTTCCGACAACATTTTGAGTCTTACAAACAAGTGCATATTTACCTATTCTCTCTCCCTTTGTCGGGTTGATATTCCCCAAGTTTTACTGCAGACAGTCTATTTAAAATCCCGCAATTCTGAATAATTTCCCAGATTTACCGGTGCTACATTGTATGGGGCCGGTTTCGTTACAACATATGGGTCACCGGTCTTCCTCTATTCCTCCTACTTTTCACCACGAGTGAGCATTATTTCTAGTTTTATGTGTAGCGTCTGAGATAGTAACAGTATTCGGTGTGTAAGCACCTCGATGCCTGTGGGCAACGGAGCCATTGGTCCAGCCTCGGCGTTCTAAAAGCTTGAAAACGCTCTTGTGGTTGCGCTGGGCTCAATTACGATCAATCTCCTCCTGACGGGCCTCATTGCGGAACGTATATGGTGGACCCGGTGCCATCTGCGGGGCATCAGCCCGCCGACGTCCATTCAGAGGTACAATACTGCCATCGCGATGCTGTGCGTCTAATTTTCAGTCCCTCTCGGACACACACATTGACAGTGACGGCCCCAAGCCTCGAATCGGGTGCTGTTTACACCGGTGTCATCATAACTTTCCTTGTGGCGCAACTTGTCGGGGGATCTGCTGCATTTAAGGCCCCTTGGCTTGCAGTCCTGTGCGGCGCGGCCGGGCAGCTCATAGTGAGCACCACTAATAATGAATGACCAACTCCGTCATGCATTTTCGCAGAATATCATCCCCGCTCTGATCGCCGTCCGGGTGAGCCTTGCTCGCAGCGCGGACGCTGATCGCGCTGTGATCGACTTGAAAGAGTCTTTGGTATTCCAGCCATCGGCCGGGTCATCATCTGTTTCCTCTAAATCACCGAATCCCATGTCCGGTCTTGGACCCGCCTCCAATCCCGGAGTTCAATACTGCGTGGGTTAGCACTCCGCCTCTTGACTTCCACACCACAACTCAGGCCAATTTGAAACTGGACCATTGTATAGTTATCTATAGCCCAGATTTATGGTTCTTGTCAGCATAGGTCATTTCTTGGTGTATTACACGATTATCCCGCCAGTTCCTTTGTAATTCATTGTCTTGACTTCTACATATTCTATGATTGAGCATCGGCGAGTTATTGAGATCAGTTTTGAGATGCGGTGCCAGCTGGTGGGTGGGTGGGCAACGCAGGAGCCTCAGGTTTAAGCATCCCCTGGTATAGCACTATCTACCTTAGTGCAAGAAGATAGATCTCATCAAACGCACTCATCCCCCACCTAGATTTCGACCGCCTTCATTCGCAACTCCAGGAAGCACCGACCTTTCGCCCAGGTGAGGTTGAGGATGATTACGAGCGAGAAATACGAGAATGCGAGTGTGAGTAGGCCTAGGGACATCTCACTGTAAGTGAGGGAAGTCGAGCTCTGAGTGATCTTGGCGCTTAATGCCACCCGCTCTCAAGCTAAAATTCGAGATGTAATCCAACCGAGCCATACAGCGAGCCACTGCAAAAGTACCAATAAGAGGGCAGCTCCGCAGCATCGCAGCTCGGACGCCTAAAGCTAAATCGGGCCGAAAGTCTCGGCTATTTGACGCTTTGACCCGCATCACGTGCCGGTGCCTCGGTTCAGAACAATCTCATGCTCACAGCCAGCTCGTTCTGAATTTGTAGCACGTGAAGAGGTAAATCTGGTCCACCGCTCTCGTTATAAAATGGAGTGAGAGACACTAAAGTATGATGTATGGCTCTTGCATACTCATAATCAATCAGCTAACGGGATGTTATGGATCCAGCTCGTAAACATGTCCTGTAGAAACAGATTAAAAGAGAGTTCCTTCAAGCCACGGAAGACTCACCAGCTCAGCCTTCGGCTGATCAGATGGGACCATGTGTCTGTGGGATTCGATTCAGCGGAGAAACGATGGGACTCCAAATTGGCGCACCGAGCCTCGTACACCGTCAGGTACGTAAAATTTCTTGCGCCCCCGCAAGCGCTTCGCATAACACCGGTCGGGCGATCAGATACGGGCCACGGGAGAAATGGCGCCTGGCCGAAGGCATCCTTGTGCGTCGAGGGGAGCTGCGCGACCCACCGCGATTTGCCTTAGAGAGAGAAAAAATATAAGCTTCTGGTCCGTGCTGGAGGGGCTTACTGACCATGTAGTTGCACATCAGGTCTGCAACCTGTTTAGAACGCGATATCAACCAGCGCAGAAGGATCACTGACCGGTATTTCCAGCGTAAACGAGAAGGCGGATCCCGTCGTCCATGATTCGGAGATGGAATAGCACCACAGTAAACTGAAATCAACCTACTAATATGCCCCACAGGGCCCTCCAGCAGTAAGCGGTTGCAGGGGCGCAAACCGCGTTCGTATTGGTGGGATAGCAAGCCTTTAATGATCATCCGCTCGCAGATGGGGCCGCGGCGTCGCAAGGAGCGGCACCGGGGACTGTCAATGGTGAAGACCGCATGCGGCCCGTCGCAGACGTATTCAACCACGGAGGGCATCTGGATCACTGGGTCTGTGAGCCCGTTTCCCATCATGATTTACTCGAGGTTGATCTTCCGGAGGCCAGTTAACGGCGCATGAATGATCCTTGTTTTTGTGGTACACGGCACTCGCAATATGCGGGACGTAGTGGCCCGTTAATCGTTCGTTATCTACGGCGACCTCAGGAACCCGTGAAAGTGAGTCACCTCCGTAGCTCTCGCCGGCGAGGTGGAATGGGAGTGTGGCGTACTCTTCGAACCGCCGGACGAAGAGCTGCAGGACTGCGTACACGTCTTGGGCCGCAGCGGGCGTGTTCTGAGCCGGTGCCATATTGTTAGCAGAGAACGAATAGCCAACGTTCACGGGCTCGTCCAGAAATATAATGTTCATGCTGTCGCTCCAGCTATATTCGTTGCGGGTGGTGAAGACGGTCCCTTTATGCGACAGGGACCCAGCTCGACGAGCAGGCCAATCATGGAGCTGCAGTCAGGGCCACCGTTGAGCCACATTAATAATGGGTCAGACGAGGGAGAAGAGCGGGATTCGAAAAACCTGTGTCAATGAGAATGTAATGTGGGAGTGGGCATCGGAGGTTCCTACCAGAAAAACAAGTGCTTGTCTTGCCCGATATCAAGATAACCCGAGTATTGTTTTACCAAGTCGTCACACAGAATAGGTTTATTGAGCCTGAGTGAACACTCCGCCAACGCAGGAGGCGAGACATGCTCGTCTGAAAATACGCTACATCTGCATCCTGTTTCCTGGATAACGTTTCCCAAGATGACTTGCATATGGTCGCGTCGCCTCCCATGTCATTGAGCCCGAGAACTTGCTGTTGATTCAATGAGGGAAGCCCCAGAACTGTAGGGAGCACCAGGTATGCGAATGGGTCAATCTCATCTTGTGGCAGGTAGAAACCTCAGTGTTCTAGTAGTGGTTAAGACTTTGTATAGTATCTTCACTGCCGGCATATGTTATTCATCGCTGTACATCTCGGCAGCTTCCGTTGCGGAGTTTGAAAGAAATACGAGCCGGCACGGCCGAAGCCTCGGCAATTCGACGTTCATGCTCCTCCATGAGGGTCCCATACTAACAGAGACTGCGCCAGCTCGCAAATTCCGAGTCATCTATGTACCAATCAATGTAGTATGTGCACCGAGGAAATGAATGAGATGATGAGATACAGCACTGTACTTCTCCCTTTCCCCCGCACCTACACCCCCAACCGCCAACGTCCCACCTCCCCGCCGCCGCCCGCCCACAACACGCCGTCGACGACCTGCAGCGCGGCCAGCGGAGCGCCGAAACACGCTGCGAACGGGCCGGGGTCGCGTCTCGCTGCGTTTGCGCCGCGTGATGCCGATGCGTTCGCCGTGCGCGATGCCGACGCGTTTCCCGTGCGCGATGCCGACGCGTTCCCCGTGCGCGCGCTCACCGCCTCGTCCCAAGCATGGATCGGCGCCCCACTCCCGACCGCCCACGCGCGCAGCCGGCAATCTGCGCCCGCCGCGAAGAGCACGCGCTCCGTAGAGTCTAGCGTCAGGCCCTGTCGTCGCGTCAGTCTCTAATTAATTGATGACGACGGAGGAGGGGGACGCACGAGCCGCGCACCCACGGCGCCAACGTTCCCCGCGTACGTCACCGCCGGCGCGGCGCCCGCACGTGCGAAGCGCAGGTCGTAGCTAGCGAGCTGCTCTCGAGGTCAGTAGGGCAATTAGATACGAGGGGCACACGCACGCGGCCGTCCGCGCACGCAACGAGCAGCGCAGAGGCGCTCTGCATCGGATGCAGGGAGACGATTGAGCTCCGCGCCGAAGTGGGGGCGTCGAGGAGGAGCTGGGAGGTGCACTTGGCGGAGGGGAGGCGCGTGTCGAAGAGGAGGGCGCTGCCGGCGCGGGTGCCGGCGTAGATGAGGGGCTGGGCGTGCGTCAGGTTGTGAGGCAGGAGAGAAGGGGAAAGGGGGGACGCACACCGTGCTGTGCGACGGCGAATACGTCGCTGCCGCCGGTATCGAGCGTACGCACGGGCGGGGCGGCGTCGATATCGCTTAGAAGAACCGCCTTGCGTGCGGCGCCTAGGTGTGCGTTAGCGAGGGAAAGCTGCGGCGAGTGAGTCGCACCGAGGACGAGCGAATTGCCCTGTAAGCTTGCGTCGCGAACGTCTCGGACGGCGGAGAGGCTCAGGAGGCAGATGCGGCTGTTTCGGCATCGTTAGCATGCGGAACGTGAGTGGAGAGGCAGGCAAACGCACCCTGGGACGCCGGCGTCCTGTACACAAATTTTGGTGGCAGGCCCGAAGCACACCGCGACACATCGTGCGCCGGAGGTACAGAGCGCGGAGATCTAGTCGCGCGGGAATTAAAACATTTTTTGAAAGAGAGGGTGGAGCGGACCTCGGAGTCAGGGTGGAGACATAGTTCGGCCATCCAGGGGGTCCACTCGGCCTCATCGTCGTCCGATGAAGAGGTAGACGTGCGGCTGTAGACCCAGCCGCGTGGGTCGCCGAGCCACTGGCGCGTGTGGCCTTCCGCATCGGGGACCGTGGCCGTCTGCGCTATGTGAGGACAAGCTGGCGAAGATAAATAGTAACCACGCACCCGGAACGCGGAGATGGAGGACTCTCCGACGGGCCAGCGCACGTGTTCAACGCGACCGCAGCGCGTCTCTGCGAGACGATCGAGGAGCAGGGATCTGAGCCTGGATTGGAGGGCATGTAAAGGGTGGAAAGGGCGGGCCGCACTCTGAAATCCGTGATT
The DNA here is from genome assembly GCA_029204335.1 of Mycena vulgaris. Classification (NCBI taxonomy): domain Eukaryota; kingdom Fungi; phylum Basidiomycota; class Agaricomycetes; order Agaricales; family Mycenaceae; genus Mycena; species Mycena vulgaris. The sequence goes on from JARGYA010000025.1 coordinate 927,314, forward strand.
GCTGGGCGTGGTGCAGCGGCATGCTAGTTCCCGCGCTCCATAACACCCGGCGGCGGCGACGCGGGCGCTCGGGCTTCTCTGCGGGAGTCTGCGGGGGCGCAGGTGTGGGCGGGGGGCGGGAGGCTATGGGAAAATAGCGGTTGCGGGCAACGTCGAAGTAGAGGCCGGGTAGTTCTGGTGGCATTTGTGCTTTTCTCGTTGAGAAGTGAAAGGCCGACTCGCGCAAATTCTGGCAGAATGCAACTGGTGAGCCTCAACGAGAGCTGAATCTCTGAGTTCCGTAAGAACTGCTTCGCGGGTCGTCAAGCTGAGAGTCGTAGGTCCAACGTGGGTCTCCCGCGAACTAGCAAGACGTTTGACAAGTACCAAATCTTTTTCAAGTAAATGAGATTGGCAAGTCCAAGAATCAAACGGAGAAAATCTGAACTATCACAAAACGAAAGGGACGGCGCGCGGGAGGAAGAGAAGGGTGACAAGTAGGTTGACGCTGGAGTGAAAAGGTTGAGTTGAGGACTTGAAAGAACAGAGGACGTGACTGTCACAGAGTGTCGCCGACGAAGTTCTGCAAACGACCATTACAACGACTCACCAGTGCTTACTACTCACCGACACTGGCTGCATCCATTTTCTTTGGCGTTGAATCAGAACTAACGTGGTTCAGTAGATGTACGAGGTGCCCATGAGCTGTACCGCTCGGCGCTCGTTGTATGGTATTATGTCATACGTAATGTCTCGTCCCGCTCCGCTGCGACCAATTCCTTCCGGTGCTCGATGCCACGGAAAGACGAAGTCGGGGCCCCCATGGAACTTTCTAGTCACCGGAGTCAGCCCGTCACTGCCAGGAAAAGTCCAAGGAAAGACTCCTCATTAATGGTTCCTCATCCTGGCGGCGGAAGATGGCTGCGTATCGTCTCTTTACGCTCACGCTCTCCACACCTCCACCGCTGGAATTGAACCGCTACTAGACGGCGCTCCCTGCGATCTTTTCGTCGCGAGGCAGGTCCCACCATTAAGATGCGTGCCGCATTATCACCCCTGGAAACTAGACAATATATAATTTATCTATCCATATCCACTTCTCGTGTTTTTCACCCCTTCTCATTTGTCGTGTGTGCTTCCCAATATTTGCCGACTTGAATGCGCCCGAACATTCGTCGAAATCTGATGTGTGGCAAAGGTCATGACTCGCATTCTTGTGGGTCCAACTTTTATTGTCTTGACTTCACGCCCATGGCTGGCGAAACCCCCGCTCATCTCCCTGCCCTGGACTCGTACGCCGACCTCGAGGATATCGACAACGCCGCCCAGGTGCTTTGCCTCGTTGTCGCCGCGTTCCAGGATGACGATTTGCTGCCCCTCGACGCGCTCTACACGAACCTGGAACCGTGCAAGCTCGTTTTGACGCGTCATGCGGAGCTTTATACCATGTTGAAGGAATCCCATCGGTTGAGAAACTTCGATCCTGTACGAAATCATAGTGCGTCGTATCCCTTTGTCCTCGGCACACGCATAAATTATTGATACCTTGCAGATGCTCTGCGCCGACAAAGATATTCGCTCGACCTCGCTAAGAAATTATCCGACTGGCTTCCTGCCCTCCTCAAGTTCATGGTAGAAGGAGGGCCCAGAACTTGATCACTTCCGCCTGACAAGGAAGTGGACGATGATATGCACGCACATATCGCATCATTAAGGTTACCTATTGGTCCCCGAGGCGGACCTAGTGTGCTCCTTCGTGATTTGGGGCGTTTCTCGGACGATGAAACTCTCGCGAATCGCCTTGAGAATATATTTGTGCAAGGGCACCACACGTGAGTGATTCATCTGGCACTTGAACTCGACTAACGTAAATACCAGATTCCTTGTCAACACTTCTGGGTCTGGCAAAACTCGACTTACCTTCGAGGGTCTATGTCAGCACTGGGGCTTCTATCTCGTCGGCGCAGTCGACAGCAACGGAATTGGCTCTCGAGACCTCACTAGTGTCCTGGAACTTCACATCCCGTACGAGGGACATCTATTCCGTCCCGAAGTGCCCCTAGACCGCCGAAAAGTTGCAGAGAATTTGAAAATAACCCATCAGTGCTTACAGCAACTGTTGCTGTCTCGACTTCTTGTGTTCACCCTGTTTGCAGAACACGTCCATGCCATCGGAGTAAAACCCGAGCACAAAAAATTGTGGCTTCAGATCCAGGCAATGCCCCAGGCTGTACGTCTTGGGGATATCTTCTCGGGGCTGCTTATGCTGGTGAGCTATAACGACGAAGCCCACACTACAGATTACATCGCGCATCTTCTGGCCAAACTTCGACACTTGTTTGGCGCCGAATTTCGGATGTTCTTCGTCATTGACGAGGCACAGGTCATATTCAGATACCACGAGAAGGCCTATCGCGACGACGACGGCGCCTACTACCCGATACTGCGGGAAATTATTGACGGTTTAAGCAGCGAATTCCGCCAACACGAAATTTCGTTCGTGACGGCGGGCACAGAAATACCAAAATCGGGCTTCCAGAAATCCCGAAATGTCCATCGGCACCGCTGGTGTTCAGATACTGGGGCATTCGATGACCAAACTCTGCACCATGAATACGTCTCGTGCTATCTGCCTCCGCCGTACCTCGCCACGAAAGCAGGGAAGGCTTTTTTGAAACTCGTTTGGGACTGGTGTCATGGGCGGTTCGTAACTACCCATTTCCCTCACTCTTTAGTGTTGACACGGTTCGCCAGGTATCGCACCACTGACACCATAATGAGTGCGCTCGCGCGCGACGGATTTCAAAGCCCGCATACGTTGCTCAATGACTACGTTGAGATGGCCACCGGCTACCGACCAGATAGTAACGTGGAATTTACGCGCACCGAAAATCAGGACCGCGAAGAACTTGACATCTCAAACAGAAATTGCCGGGTTCTGGAATACCGTTCGTAGCAACCACCCACATCTTATTATATATCGAGTTGTTTTACCCATTCAGCCGGCTACATGTCTTTGACTTCAGCACTCCGCGATGTTTTGTTTCATTTTTCAACGACAGGCCAACCGCCCCAGCCATTCAGCAGCGATCATATCGTACTGATAGATTCGGGATTTGGTCGATTCCTCGACAGCCAAATGTCGCAAATCGCCGTCGACGAGCCTATAATGCTTGTGTCTGCCGCTCGCTGGTTCTGTACTGCGTGTCCCGATCCATACGCGTCCGAAGGCCTCTCACCGAGAGCCACATTTCTGGATATAATACAAGGATACCCGCCGACCAGTTCACGTGTCTTTACAACATCCCTTGCGACACATCTCACCCACGCTTTCGCCCAGGGATATCCCGTAAACAGAGTCTTCTCGTTTCCCCGTTCTCCCCCTGTCTGGGTCAAGCAGAGAGCCGAGATCGTTGCGCTCAGTCAACCTGATCGTCGACCTGCCCAGTATTCGGTAGCCGATTCGTCCGCACCAGTGTTGGCTGCAGCTTCGACCTCACTTGAAGAAACCATTTCCTGGCTCACCCGTGGTGGTTCTGAGTCGCCCCCGTTCCTCCTTCCTTCCGCGGGTAGCCCGGGTCTCGTCTGTGTCCTGCGTTTGGCCGAAGGGACCTTCGTGCGGATCGTAGTGCAGACTTCGACATCGACCTCGATCCTTCGAGGCTCAGAGCTCGGTGAGGTGCTAAATAATCTGGACAGCAATAGCCTTTTTACCCTCGAGGTATGTACCTTGTCACTCCATATTTATATGTCTGTTTCTCCACCAGCTTCAGGACACCGAGATGCACGAGCGGGCCGTTGCTGCCCTCGAAACACTTCCCCCGCGTTCGTCATCGGCTTCAAGACCATCGGTACTCCGTGTCGTTGCGTCATTTCCCGCGCCAGTCTACTTGAACAGTGTTCCCATCAAAGCCGCACGAAACGCGGCTAGTCTGAATATTGGCTTATTCAAGACACTCATGGCAAAGATCCCAGCATCCGAAATATTCGATGAGATGGTGGAAACGATTGTATTGGGGAAGCGTAAACGTCCCCTGGTCGAATCTGCGGAGGGCAGGAAGCGGAAAAAAGGTGTGCAGCCCGTTGTGCGCCGCAGTCGTAAGGTTCAACCGTAGCTATCTCCCGTTGGTCTCGAATACACAACCTTGGCTCAGAAATTTCTGCAGCGCGAGAGCTGTGTCCGGCTTAGGATGTGTTGCCAGTGCTACGTAAATATTTACCTGTAAGTGGCCGAGTTCCGCCCTGTCTTTGTATATTCTTTAGTGGCAATAATAACGGGCCAGGATATTATGTATTAATCACTCGGGAGAATGCAACCGTGGGAAAGAGAACGGAGATATCCGGCACAGCACCAACGGACTTTGACATCCATGTACGATGCAAGACATACACGCTGAGGTCCTGAAAAGGGGAACACACAGGCTTACCGCTTTCGAATTCCACAACATTCACATTGAGACACTGCCCCAGACGCAACCACGGTGTTGACCGAATATCGGAGGTGATGCAGCTCTTTTCTAAGAAGGCGTGTTAGATATCGGACTCCTAAAGCATTTCACTGAACGAAAGCAGTGGGGGAAACGCAGACATTGGGAGAGGGTAAGGTACGTAATGTACATCAGTTTAAATCGGTCAACGTTGGCAGGCATGTATTGTGACTAGGACAGTGTATTATGACAATCCAGGGAATATACGCAATTATCCACAACGTTCTCAGCTACGACTGGTGTACAATCAGCATGAATTGAATCGGGAGACCTAATAAAACTCACCATTCGCACGCGTGTCGGAATCATCTATGTAGCACCTTCGGTCAGTAGACCTGACGATCGTCGAAATATATACCGCTCACTGATTTTGGTAATGAAGTTGAACCTCCGCATGTGTGTGCCCGCCGATTCTGAGGCACTGCCAGTGTTGAACGGATCGTACGGAGAGATGGCAAACAACCTTGGTGGCTTGGATCCGTCGAAAAATGAGCAGACCATGACATTTAACCTATTATAATTTTAGTCCTCGCTGGTGGCAAATGTTATGCCGTCGACGAGGAATCTGACTCCCCCGTTGATTTCTGATTGCAGTATTCTAATGCACAGATCAGCTTCGGAAGTGGGAAGTGCACATGTAGTGGGCCTACAATGCCACGGCGCGTTCAGGCACCATACCCGACAGCGCGGCTCCAATGCGAGCGATGCTGTATTGCTGCGGTTCATCACTATAATAGTATATCAACCGACCGTCGTATGTGTTTACGGTTGTATCGGTGCTATTCGCGCTGGCCACAGATCGAAAAATCCGATAAATTGACGTTGACTCGGTCACGTTCTCCAAGGCCGGCTGAACGATTAATTGCATGCCTCCGGGCGTGCCATCGAAGAGAACTTGTAGTAATTGTTGCTTGCCGTCGACCTTTACATTTACCGCCAATGTGCGATACGCGATGTTTGGATCCATAGGCGCGATCATGCGAGGAGCCTGGTCGACGAGGAGGCCGTCTATTGTTTTAGCTTTATGAATGCTGATGCATAGGTTAAAGTCGGGACACGAGGGCGTTGAGCGAGAACTCTACCTGAGCATGTAGAATAAAGGGGAAACTCAAATCCAAAGAGAGGATATGCGATAGACAAATTTCCTTGATCGATGCGGAAATATCTGTCGTGTGTCAAGCCTGGATGAGTACGTTGAATAGGGAAAAAACCCTCACTGGTGATATTGGCACGAAGTGTAGGCTCAACTCCAGGGCAGCCACCGTCCAACTTATTAGTATTAAAGACTGCCCCAATTTGCAGAGTCGTCTGACTCCCGAGTTGGCATCCCACTTGCAACTTGTTGCCGAAAATATAGACGCCAAAACCGGCGCTGACGTATGGACCTGCAAAGACGCGGGCTGACAGACTTGCAGCGCTGATCAGTTGAACAGGCTTTCGTCGAACCCAGTTGCCGATGTAGGACTGGTTCCCATGAAGAAGATCGAGGTTCGCAGTTATGTTTGACCAGCCTATACTGGTCCGGGCGACGAATGTATCGGTTACCCTCACTTCCAAAGATACACCTACGTCGAGTTTTAAAAGGATTCCTCTGCTCTGCGCTGGATTCATGGGAGGGATAGCCTTTCATGGCTAGGGTCCGAAGCCACTGCCGCGAGCAGTTCCTGCCTAAGTAGTGACACGAGTCACTCCGGTTAGATCGTCGACGGATTTGTTGGAAGGATGTACTTCCATGTGTCGCGGTACAAAGTCGACTCAGGTTCGAGATTGTTCGCCTCCGATGCGATGAAACCGTTGGATGGTTTCATCGTTGCGTTACAAGGCCGATGCCACGTCTCGAGACGATCCATCTGTTGAAAGGGGTACTAAGATCTGTCAGTGCAAGTTCACGCCAACGCGATAGAGTTCACACCAAGATTGAAAACCATCGGTGCGCGGGCGGATTCAAGACCTTCGCGTTATTCTGGCGAAGAGTATTTTCGAACATACCTGACAGCTTATAAGATCAAGGACTACTAGGAAAATACAACGGTTGCATCACCATCACCATTTGGGGGGTGAGAGAAAAGGTCCACAGGGTGGCATAGCGCAATAGCGTAGCCTGTATTTACCCCAAATTCAGAGAAGCGCGTGAGGTGATGGCCTTGGGCAATGGGCAGTCATGCTGATGCGGGCGCGCGCAACATCTTTTCCCAACAATTTCCCAATCTTTTCCGCGTAGTACTAGCAGTGGCCGCGGCGATTTATGTACAACGGTTTAGATGGGAATTTCCGACGCTAGTCCAAGGGACTGGAAAATGGAAGCTCGTTGGTACATAGTGGCAAGGTAGTGATTTGGTAGTGGTTGTAAGAGTCTAGAGGGATGATAGCCGGGGCGATCGGGTCGAGCCCGATTTGGCAGAGTCACTGAGTTTGTCACGTGTCACAAGCTCTTCTCCATCATCGAATCACGGCGGACAATCAGTGGTCACTTGCGGTCCGAGTTTCCACTGTCATGGAACTGACACCTGAACGCTCACTTTGCTAAATCCGGCCACTTACCCCTTTAGTCCAGCTCTCGGACTTTTCCATGAGCACGATGCAGCCACGCGTTGTCGGGAATTTCCGTGAAATAAATGATCTAGGACTGACAGTTTGCCTCTCTTGAACTCAATTCTGGCTCAAATATCTTCGGAGGTGGCTCAAATTAAACCTGAAAGCATAGAGTATACTATTATGCAAAGCGTTTGAGGGAAAACACTTGAAAACTGAGCCAGAACAAGCCCCGAATGCAAGAATGTCTTGATGTGAGTGAAAAATTTGATGCTCTGTTTCATTCAGCCAGCAGATCCACATATAGTCCAGTGGGGGTATTGATTCCAGCTATAAGATGATTTTTGTATTTTTACTGGATCCAAATTCATGGCAGGAGGGCTGCTATCGAGGCACATCAAGAGGAGCGTGACAGTTGAAAGTCCGCCGGGTGCCGCCGGGGAGTTCCGAGTTGTCACACTCATGTTGATGGCCCCCCCCAGGAGCCATTCCGCCTCGAATTTTGCTCTGAAAAAAAATCTGGAATCATTAGATAGCCAAATTCATTCCACATACCGAATTTCAGAGAACAAATGGATTATGGGAAAGCCGGCGATCGTAGCCGGGGTGCCTGACGGGAAAAGCGCCGGGGATTATGTAAGGTGCCGGCGGCACCTCGGCACAATCCATCAATAACAATGAACAACAGTCCGCCGGTCGCCCGCCGCATCGCGCCAAGCTCGTGCGCATCAAGTCGTGTTCGCACTGGCATTAATTCACAGTATTTGACAAGGAAAAAAAAAATCATCATTTTCAAAGTCAATTTGAACCTATTTGGGCAGCGGCCGCCATCCTGAAAATTCCTTTCTGCCCCGGTTGCTCCAGCACAGCTCTTAGGACACATTAATATGCCACGACCATCTATGGGACCCAGTATTTATGCCCCTGTTGTTGGCAGAGGAGACGTGAGTGGGCTTATCGATTCCATCATCTCAGAATCTTCCAGTGTCCTTCCTGGGTCCTGAATAGGTCGGACTATCTCAGTGTGTTTATGGTTGTGCTGTGTTACACTCAATCTACAGAGGTTGCAATAGATGTACAAAGTTTTCTGGCTTGCAACACTGAAGACAGGGGCCAGTTCCCAAAGAGGCTTTCAAGCTCCGCTACGGCAACTTCCTGCCGCCGGCCCTGATCCCGGCGGATTCCCCGGCTTTTTCAATATCCATACTTTCACGAATTTCATGTGAATTGGTTGCTTTAATAAAATAGAACATTGAATTTTTCACTTGCATCAGCACATTCTTGCATTCGGGGCTTGTTCTGGCTCAGTTTTCAATTGGTTTCCTTCAATCCTTTTGCATATCCAGATGCCCTATGTTTTTAGGTTTAATCCGAGCCACTTCCGAAGATATTTGAGCAAGAATTGAGTTCAAGAGAGGTGAACCATCAGTTTTGGATCATTTATTTCACGGACATTCCCGAAAACGCATTGCTGCATCGTGGCCACGGAAACATCCGAACACTTGACTAAACGGGTAAGTGGCTGGATATTACCAGATGACAGTTCAGGCCCAGGTGTCGGTTCCGTGACAGTCACACCGGCGACTGCCAAATTTCGGCACAGCCGAGGTGAAACTCGAAACGTAATACTAGGGGTAGGGTTAGCCTTATAAGGAAATAGATAAGATTAGATATACTATATAAGGTTAACCCTAACCCTAGCTTTACGTTTCGAGTTACACCTCGGCTGTGCCGAAATTTGGCAGTCGCCGGTGTGAGTGGAAACTCGGTCTGCAAGTGACAATGATTGATTGTCCGCCGTGAATTCGATCTTTCGATTCCCCCGCGGTCCCGAATCATAGTCATACGCGCCTTGGGTAATCTCTGGCCGACCCCGAAAGAAGAAGAAAGCGCAAGGTCGTGCCGCGCGGACAGAGCCATCATCAATGCCGGCGCCATTTCGTCAACTGGAAGTGTATTTTCCTAAGTTCTAGCTTCAAATGAACATTGAACACGCGTCCTACGGCTTCCATTGACTAGATCCGACCTCGACGTCGATCTCGGCCTCGGAGCTCTAGCTCCATGACATAGGCGCAACTCCCTGCCGCTTTTCAAGAGTGGTTCTCGTCTCCCAATATCCACGACGGAGACTTGAGGACGACACAGGCCGTCTCGCGATGCGCGCAGATGGGTTACAGAAGATCCTAGCCTTCACAACTTCTTCATCCAATGCATTGTACCCTCTCGAGCCTCTCCCCGCGTTTGGGCTTTCAAGCTGAGTGGGCCATCCGAAAGATGCGAGAACGTCAACGAGTCTGCCGCGCGCCCCGCGGGCAGACGACAAGAGACTCCCGAGCGCGTCCAGAAGAGTTTTCGCCCCTCAAACTTACTTGCCGAAAAAGAGTCTGGTGGCCGCGGGCGCCATTCCGTCTCGTGTATCCCTCTGTTTCTATTTTTCAAAGGACACTATACGCAGCGCTTGTGTATTCGGGACATCTCTCGCATCCTGCCACTTCATTTTGCGCTGTGGAGTCCTGGTTCAGTGCAGAGCACGCCCGGAGGATGAACGATTCTATTGTTTTGAGTTCTCTCTGTTTGGCACATCTAACGTTACTAACCGGCACTCCGCGGGACTCCGCACTTCATCATTTTTTCATGCTGCAGCGTCTTTTTTCCCGTGCTACTTACCCCGGTGGCGTTATGCTATCTCCCGCAGTAATTCCTCGTTCTAAGGATTCAAGAAGTACTACGCGGCGGTGTGAGTCTGGGGAAGTGTGTTCAACTTCAGGCAATCCACTCGAATATTCTGGTCTTTTCTCCCGCTATCACACTCCCACACCGACGCAGGTGGGTTAATATGAAAAGTAGTGAAGAAAATGACAGATGGAGAAAATATGATCTCCCATCTTGATAGATGCGAGCATCGGAAATCGGAAGTCCAGATCAACGCACTCAACAAATCTGTAAAATCCGCGACTGCGATTCCGACTTTAGAAAGGCACATGAACCACAGGGAAATGGAAAAGCAGATGAGCGGCTCGGTTCGGGTTTAAAGTTATGTTGTCCTCGTGGTCGACTCGAGTTATGGCAACACTTACTGATGTCGGCCGACAGTTGATACCACGGTCCAAAACTGAATGTTAGAATACGTGCTGTTTCTCCATCTTTCCATGGGTGATGCCGTATGTTCCCCTGCTTTGGGCGTTCATGGAAACCACGAGACAAGTCCAGTATCATCAATCAAACTGATCATCTCCCGGCCATCTGTTTGTGGATCTACATAAACCTAGACAAAAGAAATCATCCACCGAAGAGAACCCTCTTCCCCTTCCTTTTCGTCTTTCAGCCGTCTTTCCCTTACTTTCAAGCCTTACACTCTGGAGCCATTCTACTGATAGATGGCTGATACAGCCTTTTCCACTGCTTGGACTTACATGCTGCAGCAAGTATGCAAATCCGCAGTAAGTTCCGGCTCGCAGCGTCTATGAACCCACCGATCCAGACTGATCATCTCTGCGGAGATTGCTTTGTTCTTAGGGGGTTTGTCGTTGGAAGCCTGCGCCTATCCGACCAAACTCATGCTCATCTCGCAGGACTGTATTTTATGCTTGCGCTGGTTGCCTTCCGCTCATTTTATCGCCGAAACACGCGTGGTCGTGATGTTTTCCTGTGTGCCATTGCTGTGATGCTCCTCCTAGCAATTACCCAGATGGTCGTTCAACTCGTCTTGACCGCATTGTCTATGCGGCTGCTATACACTGCAGTGCAAGACCTCGCTGCCGACGAAATTTCTTTCTCGACACAACAAGCTTCTCTTTTGCATCTGCGATCCTTGATCGTTTTGGCTGACGACATCATTCTCGTCACAAACAAGTTTGTGGTCAATCTCGGACTAGTTCTAGCGAGGCTAACCACAGCAGTGCGATCGCGGATGGTCTCTTTGTTCGTACATTTTCTTTACCATTGAATTTCCGAGTTTTGAGGCTTTTTGATAGATTTACCGTTGCTATATCATATGGGCCCCTCGATACAAACAAGTGGTCATCCTCCCGGTTCTTCTACTCCTCATCACAACTGGTGAGTACCGTAGTACATTTTTGTGATTTTATCTTATATTTTCATTCTCAAGCATTGGGCTACGTTACTGTGTATCGGAACACTGTCCAATCAAGGTCTGAAATTGAAGACGACCCGCGCGCGCACATGGATTCCCGGGTCGGCTTTGCCCTCGCAATCATAACAAACCTGACCCTGACAGGCCTCACTGCTGGACGCATCTGGTGGACACGGCGCCAGCTTGATACCCTCGGCCAACAGAAATTTTCCCAGCGGTACACAAGGGCAATCTCGGTGCTGTTCGTGCTGCATATTTCCATTCATCTTTACCCGCCCATTCAATCTTAACAGGATGGAATCTGGCGCGGCGTATAGCTCAATCATTATTCTCGTTATCATTGCGTTGTCTGTCGGAAGAACCGCTACGACTGGCCCTACGGCCGTTCTAGCATCCATCAGCTACGGCGCCGCAGGCCAGCTTGTGGTTAGTTAAATATTGTTTGACTTTTGATTTATTCAATCTCATTGTCTCGCAGAACATCGTGCCCACGGTCTTCATTATTCGAGTCTGCCTCGGTCGCAACGAGAATTTTGGAGCGGATTCTCTTCAAAAACCATTCTCAGCGTAAATCATTCACGGAGAACATCATTTGTGGGAAGGGCGGAGTCTATACTGGAATGGGACTCGGCTAATCGTGGTGCATGCGCCTGCGGTGTTCTCCGGCATCACCTTAGCGGAGTTTAAATATATCTGATGCGAAGGTGTCTGAGTCCCATTCTTGATCGTTAAGCGAGGGCCGAGTCCCATCATCGCGAGTTCCATTCTTCTCGTCGATGCTCGAAAAGGGTGAGTTGTAATCGGGGAAAAATACAACCGCGGGAAGATATCACCGGACATCACCAGCCCTTTTTCTTCCCTCTTTTCTGCCATTTCGTCCCTGGTTGGGCATTTGATTTCTTCCCTTTTCAACCCTTTTCACATCTTTCAGTTGACAAGGGAAAAAATCCCGGGCAAAATTCGAGCCAAACCAAAGATCCAGCAAAAAAGGGGGAGAAAAATGGGAACTATGAACGACCCTATTGAAGCATCTAAGCCCGGCAGGAAGCTGCAGCATACAGCTATGGGTATCTTCTGTCGGATTTTGACTCACTCAGAGGCAGTCTCGCAGGAATAACGCACTGAATTGAACGCTGCCTCAATCTCTCCATCCAGGAACATATCTCATCTTCCCGCAGAATGTCCAAGGGTGGGATTCTCTTTCTGCGTTGATAGCTGATGGCTGCTATATCCTCGCCTATTAAATCACTGAGTCATCTCTCCACAGTTTTCCTGGCTACCTTCGTCTCCATTCTTCAAGGCCAAACACATTATTTTCCGACCCTTTTCGAGCGCGCTGGATAGGAAATCATTGCAGAGTCGGATGGGAGACGACGCCGTGTTCCATACCGCATGGAGTTTTGCGGTGAAAGATGTTTTAAAACTGCGGTATGTTCATGCCAGGGAATTCTCAGAATTAATGTTGTGTTGCGTTAGGTCCAGGCTTCGGCGGTAAGTACTTACATCTACTCGACTGATTTCCCTTCCTCGTCGGGTCGCCTTGCGTCAACCAGAACCACTCGGAGTCTCTGATTCCGCACACTTACATATTCTAGACAGCACCACACCCATCTCCGCCTGGACTCTGTTTGTGCTCCCGATAACATTGACAATTATCAAACTCCCAGGCAAAAATATATCGCATCACCTGGTCGGCGATCTTGCATGATCTTCTGCGTGATCGACTCAGAGTGGCCGTAACACAACTGCACGCCCAACCGAGTCGCTCGTCTGCGCATCTCCTTTTAGCTTTCCCAAGGTCGTAGCTGCGGAGTTTTGGGAACGACCAGAAGGCGGGTCCATGGATAATACCCTCTGTTCCGCTGCTTGTATTGCTTCCATGGAAACCAAAGAAATACAAGTTCGTTATTATCATCCATCGAAATGATCATCTACCGCACATTCGTTTTTTTTTATCCTCGCGCTGGTTGAGTTCCGCTCATTTTCCCGCCGAAACACCGACTACCCATAGTCGTGATGCTTTCGTGTGTGCCATCATTGCAATGCTCTTCCTCCTGATGGCCGAGATTCTCGCTCAACTCAGTGTTTGTACTCTGCTGTGCAAGACACCGCCGCCGACGCAGTTTTGTTCTCGACAATTTCGCTGACAACGGTACACCACGGAAATCTCAGGGCTGTTTGTGCTACTTCCCTTCGCTTTGAAAAGTCCATTCAGTGAAGAACTTGACAGGCTGGAATCTAACGCGGCAGATAGTTCAATTATAATCCTCTTGTACTTGCTTTTGACTTTTGAAAGAACCCGCTACGGCGGGACTGCAGTTATTTTATCGTCCCTCAGTTAGGCCGCTGCAGGTCAGCTTGCGATGAGTTAAATATTGTGTTGCACCTGGATTCAGTTGATCTCAGCGTCTCACAGAACATCATGCCCATAGTCTTCATTAATCGAGTCTGCACTGTCCTCCGCAACAATGATTCCGGTGACAGTGGAACCGTGTACAGATCAAAAGTAGTTGTCGTGCCAACGGAATTCAAATCAGTGCACATCAATGGGTCGTCTCACGGGGAATCGGAAAGATACAACCGTGGGAAAAGACCTTTGAATATCGCCGGAGCACTCGGCAGATCTCGTACATTTGGATCTCTATTCTTGACTCAAAAGGCACTACTGTAAGAATCCCGCTAAATCGAACCGGACCCCACTCTCCATCTCGGAGCAAATCTGATCTTCCCACACAATGTCTAATCAGGTTTGGCCATCTTGCTGATTGATGGATGTGCCTCTCCCTTTGACCGCGATCATCTCCTGCATCTCCTGCATCTCCTGCATCTCGCTCCTTCGTTCATCCAGTCCCATCTTACTCTTGCGAGCCGTTCCAAAGCCACCTACTAGACAGGCAGTCTTGTCCCTGCTTTAACTGCGGGATGGCCAGTACTGTGTTTGAGACCGCATGGAGTTTTGCAGTGCAAGACGTTCTCAAGACTGCGGTACGTTTATGTCAGTGAATTTTCAGAATTAACTGACATCTTCTTTGGGTATTGTGCCAACTGAAAGATAGCATTGTTTTTAAACGGTATACCACCCAGCTGGGGGGTCCCCTACGTCCTTTCCACTGACGGTTCTAACAGGGTTTTATGTCTTGCTGGTCATACTTGCGATATATTTTCTACGTCGCAGAACGCCGACTGGATATCGTGTTCATATCTGCACCCTGGCCGTTATGCTGATTTTGGCAACGGCTCAAATGGCCTTGCAAATTGTGACTGCTACCTTGTCAATGAAGTCACTCCATTCAGCCGTCCAGGACGACGGACCAATTTACAGTGGACAACAGGTTTCGCTGCAGCACATGTCCCTGATCCTCGGATTTCTTGAGCTCATTCTTCTCGTCACGAACAAGTCGGTGATACATTATGTTGTGATCTACTGAACTGACATGTCTTTCCAGCATTGTTATCGACGGCCTGCTGGTACACATTTATATTTTTTATTCCTCAATCTGACAGAGTCAGAATAGATCTACCGCTGCTATGTCATATGGGGCACAAGCCATTACAAGAAAAAGGTGGTGGTCTTACCGCTGCTTCTTTTACTTTCCACCACAGGTTTGTGTTATTTCTGGCGCTTAGCTTTAGAGACTCATGCTCCATTTTAGTGGTTGGATGTATAACGGCGTATCGGAATGGTCTTGGCCCGCCCGAGGCCCATTCCGACACTCGGATTGTGTTCGGACTAGTACTCATAGCTAATCTGCTCTCGGCTGGGCTTACAGTAGGACGGATATGGTGGACACGGCGTCATCTACAGGCCATCGGGCAGACAAAGCTTATCCGGAGATACAATATCGCCATGGCCATGCTGTCCGTCTGCAATTCTTTCATACCTATATTTCCTCGACTAATAGACAGTCCCCCAGGCTGGAATCTAGCGCCCTGTATTTCATATGCCTCGTAATTCTGCTCGTGGTTCTATCCTTCAACAATCCCAGCGGGACAGGATCGCCTGTCGCATACGTGTCGTATGGATTTGGCGGTCAGCTGGCGGTGCGAAAATAAGCCTAAACCTAAGAAATATGACACTAAATTCATCATCACAGAATATTATTCCGGCCCTCATTATCGTACAAGTCAGTTTCTGGCGCAAGGGGGGCGGTGAAGTTGCTGCGACCCAAGAGAAGCTGCTACCGGCGTAATATTAGCATACATTCAGCATTGTTACCAATTTGATACACGCGCCTAACATTCTTACTGCCCTTCAATATCTGGTACATGGTCGCATCGCCAAAAAAAAAAATATCTAGAGATGAGACCGTGGAAAAGATCCCCCAGATATCACTGACTCAGCAACCTCGCTCCTTTAAACTTTGATATCCACAGACCACGTAACTTCGTAAGTACTAGCCTTTCAAAGAGATACTCTATATATGAAAAGATGTGGTCTAATTGAGTGGCTGTACATGTTATCCGCGATCTCGTGAATTCTTTGGGTTTAAAGAATGTTTACTCAAGTCTAATTGGGAGGCGAGTCGTATCGTGGACATAATCCCCTCTAGACTCTGATCAGTGCTGCAAGTCTGTCAGCCCGCGTCTCTACAGGTCCATATGCCAGCGCCGGAAAGTTGTTTGGCGTCTATATTTTCGGCAACAAGTTGCAAGTGGGATGCCAACTCGGAAGTCAGACGACTTTGAAAATTGGGGCAGTCTTTAATACTAATAAGTTGGATGGTGGCTGCCCTGGAGTTGAGCCTACACTTCGTGCCACATATCAGCAGTGAGGGTTTTTTCCCCTCATCCAGGCCTGAGATATTTCCGCATCGATCAAGGAAATTTGTCTATCGCATATCCTATCTCTGGATTTGCGTTGCCCCTTTATTCTACATGCATCAGGTAGAGTTCTTGCTCAACGCCCTCGTGTCCCGACTTTAACCTATGCATCAGCATTCATAAAGCTAAATTATAAAACAATAGACGGCCTCCTTGTCAACCAGGCTCCTCGCATGATCGCGCCTATGGATCCAAACATCGCGTATCGCACATTGGCGGTAGATGTAAAGGTCGACGGCAAGCAAAAATTACTCCAAGTTATTTTCGGTGCCAGCCCGAAGACACACAATTAATCGTCCAGCCGGCCTTGGAGAGCGCGACCACGTCAACGTCGATCTATCGGGTTTTTCAATCTATGGCCAGCGCGAATAGCACCGATGCAACCGTAAACACATACGACGGTCGGTTGATATACTATTATAGTGATGAACTGCAGCGATACAGCATCGCTCGCATTGGAGCCGCGCTGTCGGGTATGGTGCCTGAACGCGCCGTGGCATCGTAGGTCCACTACATGTGTACTTCCCACTTCCGACGCTGATCTGTGCATTAGAATACTGTGATTAGAAACCAACGGGGGAGTCAGATTCCTCGTCGAAGGCATAACGTCTGCCACCAGCGAAGGCTGCAATTAAAATAGGTTAAATGTCATGGCCTGCTTATCTTTCGACGGATCCAAGCCACCAAGTTGTTTGTCATCGCTCCGTACGATCCGCTCGTCAGTGCCTCCGAATCGGCGGGCACACGGATGCGGTGGTTCAACTACATTAACAAAATCAGTGAGCGGTATATTCGACGGTCGTCAGGTTCACTGACCGAACGTGCTACATAGATGATTCCGGTACGCGTGTTAATGGCGAGGTTTATTATGTCTCGCGATTCAATTCATGCTGATTGTACATCAGCTGTAGCTGGGGATATTGTGTCTAATTGCCAGTATATTTCCTGGAAACTATCCTAGTCGTAATACATGTCTCGCTAACGTTGACCGATTTATTTAAACTGATGTACATCACTTATCTTGCCTTCTCCCAACGTCTGCGTTACCCCTCACCGTTTACGTTCAGTATGACTCTTTAGGGACCATGAATCTCAAAGGCTTCGTATGTAGAAAAGAGCTGCATCACCTCCGACATTCAGGATCCTGCCAACACCGTGCGGCGATGACTCTTATTATCCCAGGGCATTGGGTGCGTCTGGGGCAGTGAATTTGGTACAAAGTATTGAGCCTGCATTTCCCCCGTTTCCTGAGTTCTGCGTGTATGTCTTGTATCGTGCGTGGTCGTCAAAATCCATGAGGCATGTTGAGGTGCTTTGCCGGATATCCCCGTTCTTTTTCTCACGGTTGTATTCTCCCGGGAAAACGAGACTTCATAATATCCAAATGAATAAAGAATATGCAGGCCAGTATTATTGCCACGATGAGCTACGAGCGGCATGAATGAGTCCATATCGAAGCATACAGAGGCAGGGAGGAGAATATACAGGCCCAGTATAATTGCCGCGAGGACGACGAGCGACATAAAAGAATATATATCGACTAGGGCACGAGTTTGGAAAGAGGGAGGTCTAGAAGAGCTTGCGTAAAGGAGCGAAGGGTTTTGGAAGCCCGAGGAGAGAAAGCAGAATCAGGATCGCAGAATGATTCATCCGGATTCCGAGGTATGGACACAATTCAGCGATTCGGTGTGAGACTCGAGCTTGAGACTATTCTTGCACAACGCGGCGGTCTCGTTGGGCCTCTAAAACCAGCGACTCGGAGCGGATTGCTCTGCGTCAGACCCGCTTTTCGTCGTCATCCTCCCACACGGAAGCCACCCGTGCGTGTCGCACCGCAGATACCTCAGGGTGTTGCTGACGGTACTCTTGCTTGAGACGCATCACCTTTGAGAATCCCGGATAGATGCCCGCTGCCTCCTCGTAACGTGCTGCAAGGGGTGGCTGTGAGTTTGAAAGAGGCATCCATCACATTGAAGCTCACCAAGAGGTCGGCCGTCGAGGTCGGCATCCAGGCCCTCGGCGGCCTCGAGATCGCGCTCCGTCAAAGTGTACACCTCAAGGGGTCGCTCAAGCGCAGCGTCATCATACGACGAGCTGCCGTCGTCATCAGTCAACATCGACGCCTCATCGGCTTCGCCGTGCTTCTCGTGGCCTCCAGCGTTGCGCTCCTGCTGGTCCCGTCGCTCGTCGTTGTCCTTGTTGCGTGGGCGCTTGGTGGCGGGCGCAGGGTCTGAGGCTGATGGGAACGTCGGCTCCGCGATGGTCACAACCTCCGGACGGATTGTGAGATCTTGAAGGATGTTGGGCAATGCTCGGAAGAGGCCCCAGGCGAATCTCACGTAAACGTTCATCGGGTTGATGCGGCTTGGAATCTTGACGGCTCGGAGATGGTAGTCCACCGCGAAATCAGGCATCCCGTGTGTGAGGCACAGGCAGACCGCCTTGCCCGCGTACGGGGCAAAAACGAAGTGACCCTGGTCCATGCCCGGCCCGTTGAGATCGGCGCGCGTAGCAAGGCAGTTCGGTGGGGAGTTGATTCCTTCAGGGTTAGCTGTTAGTCCGCTCATGCCCCTGAGGCTCCACTGGCTTTTAAATGAGCGATAAAAGTCTCGAAGTGTGATCCCGCAACGCACCCACAGTTCCTCCGCCTCGGGGACCAGGTGGCTGCTCTGCAGACGGCTGCAGTCTCCGGTCACTGCACACCGGCCGTCGTCCCTCTTCACCGCGGTGCTGTAAGTTGAAGCAGTCGACGCTAGGAAAGTGGCGGTGGCTCCCATCGCGCCGGTGCCCCAATGTGGGGGCAGGACCTTGGGCGGGGTCCATGCGCGAAAGGATGCACAAACTGCGTATGCTCTATGTAGAGCACATCAGAGTCCGAATTCGAAGACGAGGACGGCGCACGCTTCTCCCCCTGTCACGTGGTACGTGTAGCTGCCGGGCAGCAGAAAAGTTTTGTCATCGTCGGACGGGGTCAGGTCAGCATCATGGCCCAGCACACGAAGAGTTCCGTCCTTGTTGTTTGCCAGAATCCGACATGCATCCAAAACGATGGAGAAGGGCACACCGCAGCTGCTCGAGGTGGCGGGAAATGCGACCAAAAACAGTAGCAGTGGGTGCGGGCTATACCCCGGGTGGTAGACACAGACGTTCGGCCTGGTGTCGAGTACATCGGATGTTGGTTTTTCGGGCTTGGGCGAGTCGCCAACGAGGAACGGGTCGGTCGTGCTCAGGGGTTTTGGATCAATCATAAGAAGCCCGGGCCGTCACGCCGTGACACCGTGCGCAGCGCTTATATATTCCGAGTCAGCTCTTTTCTCCATCATCGAATTCGACCTTTCAAAGTTCGATCTCCCCGCGGTCTCAAGTTATAGCAATACACGTGTTGGGTATCGTCTGGCCGGCCCCGAAAGAAGAAGAAAGCGTAAGGTCGTGCCACGCGGGCAGAGTCCGAGTCATCATCAATGCCGACACCATTATGGTGACCATTTCGTCAACTGGAAGTGTATTTTCCCAAGTTCTAGCTTCAAATGAACATTGAACACGTGTCCCACGGTTTACATGGAATGTATCCGACCTCGACGTCGATCTCGTCCTCGGAGTTCAAGTTCCACGACATTGGCGCAACTCCCTGCCGTTTTTCAAGAATGGTTTTCGTCTCCCAATATCCATGACGGAGACTTGAGGACGACGCAGGTCGTCTCGCGATGCGCGCAGATGGGTCACAGAAGATTCTAGCCTCCACAACTCCTTCATCACCCTCTCCCCGCGTTTGGGCTTTCAAGCTCAGTGGGTCATCCGAAAAATGCGAGAAACGGGCAGACGACGGGAGACTCCCGAGCGCATCCAGAAGAGTTTTCACCCCTCAAACTTGCTTGCCGAAAAAAAGTCTGGTGACCGCGGGCGCCATTCATTGTCTTGTGTATCCCCCCTGTTTCTATGGGTTCATCAGCCTCCCACTGTCCCTCTTCCTCTGCACCCGTGCTCTCCCCGGACTCTCCCAATCGCGAGGAAGGACATCATACGCAGCGCTTGTGTATTCGGGACATCTCTCGCATCCTGCCACTTCATTTTGCGCTGTGTAGTCCTGGGTCAGTGCAGAGCACGCCCGGAGAATGAACGATTCTATTATTTTGAGTTCTCTCTCGTCGGAGCTATTTGGCTCATCTAACGTTACTAAGCGGCACTCCGCGGGACTCCGCACTTCATGCTGCAAAATTGTGGGCGTCTTTTTTCCCGTGCTACTTACCCCGGTGACGTTATACTACCTCCCGCAGTAATTCTTCGTTCTAAGGATTTCATCCACAGAAGTACTACGCGGCGGCATGAGTCTGGGGAAGTGTGTTCAACTTCGGGCAATCCACTCGAATATTCTGGTTGCTCTCGCTATCACTCTCCCACACCGACGCAGGTGGGTCAATATGAAAAGCAGTGAAGAAAATGACAGATGGAGAAAATATGATCTCCCATCTTGATAGATGCGGGCATCGGAAATCGAAAGTCCAGATCAACGCACTCAACACGTCTCTAAAATCCGCGACTGCGATTCCGACTTTAGAAAGGCACATGAACCACAGGGAAAATGGAGAAGCAGATGAGCGGCTCGGTTCGTGGTCGACTCTAAGTTATGGCAACACTTACTAAGTTCGGCACAGAACCTGATGTCGGCCGATAGTTGATACCACGGTCCAAAACTGAATGCTAGAATACGTACTGTTTCCATGGGTGATACCGTCTGTTCCACTGCTTTATGCGTTCATGGAAACCTATGAGACAAGTTCAGTATCATCTATCAAACTGATCATCTCCCAGCCATCTGTTTTTGAATCTACATAAACCTAGATAAAAGAGATCATCCACCGAAGAGAATCCTTTTCCCCTTCCTTTTCGTCTTTCAGCCGTCTTTCCCTTACTTTCAAACCTTACACTCCCAGTCTCTGGAGTCATTCTACTGGTAGATGGCTGATGAAGCCTTTTCCACTGCTTGGACTTACATGCTGCAGCAAGTATACAAATCCGCAGTAAGTTCCGGCTCACGGCGTCTAGGAAACCACCGATCCAGACTGATCATCTCTGCGGAGATTGCTTTGTTCTTAGGGGGTTTGTCGTTGGAAGCCTGCACCTATCCGACCAAACTCATACTCATCTCGCAGGGCTGTATTTTATGCTTGCGCTGGTTGCCTTCCGTTCAATTTATCGCCAAAACACGCGCGGTCGTGATGTTTTCCTGTGTGCCATCGCTGCGATGCTCCTCCTGGCAATTACCCAGATGGTCGTTCAACTCGTCTTGACCGCATTGTCTATGCGGCTGCTATACACTGCAGTGCAAGACCTCGCTGCCGATGAAATTTCTTTCTCGACACAACAAGCTTCTCTTTTGCATCTACGGTCCTTGATCGTGTTGGCTGAAGATATTATTCTCGTCACAAACAAGTTTGTGGTCAATCTCGCGCTAGTTCTGGCGAGGCTAATCACAGCAGTGCGGTCGCGGACGGTCTCTTTGTTCGTACATTTTCTTTACCATTGAATTTCCGAGTTTTGAGGCTTTTTGATAGATTTACCGTTGCTATATCATATGGGCCCCCCGATACAAACAAGTAGTCATCCTTCCGGTTCTTCTACTCCTCATCACGACTGGTGAGTACCGTAGTACATTTTTGTGATTTGTCTTTTATTTTCACTCTCAAGCATTGGGCTACGTTACTGTGTATCGGAACAATGTCCAATCAAGATTCGAAATTGACGACGACCCGCGCGCGCACATGGATTCCCGCGTCGGCTTTGGCCTCGCAATAGTAACAAACCTGACCCTGACGGGCCTCACTGCTGGACGCATATGGTGGACACGCCGCCAACTGGATACCCTCGGCCGACAGAAATTTTCCCAGCGGTACACCAGGGCAATCTCGGTTCTGTTCGTGCTGCATATTCTCATTCATCTTTACCAGCCCATTTAATCTTAACAGGATGGAATCTGGCGTGGCATATAGCTCAATCATTATTTTCGTTATCCTTGCCTTGTCTGTCGGAAGAACCGCTACGAATGGCCCTACAGCCACTCTAGCATCCATCAGCTACGGCGCCGCAGGCCAGCTCGTGGTCAGTCAAATATTCTTTGACTTCAATTTAATCAATCTCATCGTCTCGCAGATCATCGTGCCCACAGTCTTTATTATTCGAGTCTGCCTCGGCCGTAACGAAAATTCTGGAACGGATTCTCTTCACAAACCATTCATAGCGTAAATAATTCGCGGAGAACGTCTATTTGGGGAGTCCAGTTGTAATCGGGCAAAGTGAAAATACAACCGTGAGGAATATCTCCGGATCACCGGAACACTGAGCGGCGATATATTTTCTATGTCGCAGCGCGCCGACTGGATATCGTGATTATTGTGCAAGGCGGTTTTGGGCGCAAGGGGGGGGGGGGTTGAAGTTGCTGCGACTCAAGAGAAGCTGTTACCAGCATAATATTGGCATACATTCAACATTGTTACCAATTGATACACGTGTCTAGCAGCTAAGACTGCCGCCCATTGCCGTGGCCACGGCTCCACGGCACCCGTCGAACGGGTGCCGTGTCCGTTCCGTCAGAGATCTGGCGCTTCGAATAACGGGCTGTTAAAAAACGGCCGTCACGGCAGGTCAACGGGTGCACGGGGGTCTTCAAAACTGGTCAGTTTTTTGGCCTAAATAACGGGATCTGAGCTCTGGAACAGTTCCGTACATCGAGCTCGACACAGCGTCGGTCTCCCTAAGAGCACCGAGGCCCATCGTACGAGGCGGATGTGGGCCGTGTTGAACCGAGCCATTACCCTTTGGGAATTCCTTATAGTTGCCTTCGAAAATACCTTCCACACGTTCCGCACCACCAGATAGGTCATCTTGGGGAGTATATTTACCAGAAACTGTTTTAATACCAGAATCCATCGAACTTAGGTGTGCAACGATGTTTAAACCAAACTTCAACCAATATTTAACCCGTCACGGCCGTTGCGGCCGTGCCGTTGACCGTTCTGCCACGTCCGAGCTCAGGAATACCACTCGACGGGCCGTAAAAACACGGGCGTGCTCGTCGCGGGCACGGGTGGCAGCCCTCCTAGCAGTCTCACTGCCTTTTCGATATCTGGTACATGATGGTCGTGACCGTGGGAAAACCACCCGGATATCACCGACACAGCAGCCACAACAACTTCCTTAAGCTTTTAAACTTTGAAATTCACCGACCACGTAAGTACTGGCCTTAGCAACCGCCCCCCGCTCCGAGTCGCTGGTTTTAGAAGAGCCCGACGGGACCGCCGCGTTGTGCAAGAATAGCCTCAAGCTCGAGTCTCACACCGAATCGCTGATTTGTCGGAATCCGGATGAATCGTTCTGCGATCCTGATCGAACTTTATCTCCTCAGGCTGCCAAAACCCTTCGTTCCTTTACACAAGCTCTTCTAGACCTCCCTCTTTCCAAATTCTCAGCAGCATTGCATCTCGAGAACGTCCAACTTGAAACCAAATGACTCGGAGTCTGCTCTCAGCCTCAGTACACCCTCGTCAACATTCTACGTTTGAGTAGCCGGACGGAATGTTCTCGTCTGATCTAAGTCAATTGAAAATGAATAAGTTTCTCCAATCCATCCCGGGACTACGTGGTCAGTTCAATATTGTATCCCTTCAATTCCATCAATCTCATTGTCTCGCAGAACATCGTGCCCACGGTCTTTATCATTCGATTCTGCCTCGGGCGCTGATACGCTGACGGCGCGTCTGAGAGTGCGAGCTGATAAAATAAATACCAGACTGGCAACTCCGAGAACGGCCGTGAGAACTTGTGTGTGCGAGTGGGTCAATCCATGCTCAGTGCTCGACTGGCTTGGACTGGCGGCGAAGGCGGGAAAGGGCGAATACAAATATGAAGCATTGGCGGTGCAGCGAGCGGCGATGGGGATGATGAAGAGATAAAGTAGCGCGAGGGTGTGGACGATGAGGGACGGGGCGTGAGCGAAGGCAACGAGCATGAGCGACGACGAAGACTCAATGCGGCAGCATACGAAATCTGAGCGGAAAGCGGTACAATTCTTCTGTAAAGGAGTACACAAGTGAAGTATATATAGTAAAATGTAAATGTAAACTAAAAAGGTTAAAATATCCTCGAGTCTGTACGTCGCGTGAATCTGCCGGAACAATTGCAAGCCTGAAATAATTGACAGTGTGAACGATAAGCCAATCAAAGTCGAATTTATTGCCAGGACGCTGGCTCAGGCACACGAGAATGTCGGAGATGTCAAGGAGATGTCGCGGAGATGTATCGAGATGTAACCGAGATCGATAAGAGGTGTGCGGCGCGGCACGGAGAACGCGTGGGGCTTTGTTTGGCGCGAACGTGATCGGACCGGACCGGAATTCAGCTGATTCGGTGCTTAGCGGTAGGCGCTGCTCATCAGCGCTGCGAGAATTCTGGCTCGGATTATCTTCAGAAACTATTCTCAGTGTAAATTACTCGCGGAGAACATCATTTGTGGGATGGGTGTAAAAATACAACCGTGGGAAAATGTCTCCGAGACAAAAACAACAAGTTATAGCTACATGGAGAGCACCGATGTTTGTCTACCTGTGTTTACATGTGCAGCACTGTCCACCTGAGGTAGAATCATGTAGACTCATCTGGCCGAATGTAGACTCATGTTTTAGACATCTTTCTCTGACTGTGAATTGTGAATTGAACATTTCCTCGCACTTCTATTATTATTATTATTGTGTTTTCACATTTCGACACACTCGGCACAGGCTGCGTCGTTTGTTTGGCGTGTGCTTCCGGCATCAGACACATCAAACTCGGCTTAACTGAACCTTCAACCAACATAAGTACTGGCAGGGGAGCAGCAGAATTCTCCGTGGACACGTCCAGGGCCAAAATGTGCGCAAAAGAATGGTGGCCGGTGCATCTACCTTGTGTCTACCAGCGGTAGCAGAAGTAGACAAAAGTAGCCGAAGGTAGCCCAATGTGGGAATGCTGTGTTTACATGACGTAGCCTAACATAACGAACCGCTGCGAAGGGTGTGTGTTGATAGAGGTTGATAGTTGATGGTTGCTAGATCTCCCCCCTTACTTAAAGCATTGAGTCATCTCTCCGCATTTTCCCCGGCTTCCTTCTTCAAGGCCATACACATTATTTTCCGAACCTTTTCGAGCGCCCTGGAATCTGGATAGGAAATCATTGCAGCGTCGGATGGGAGACAATGCCGTGTTCCAGACCGCATGGAGTTTTGCGGTGAAAGATGTTTTAAAAACCGCGGTATGTTCATCCCAGTGAGTTCTCGGAATTAACTGACATGCTAACCGAAAGATCGCACTATTTTTTCATGGCATGCGACACCTGGCCCCCCTTGCGCACGCGCCACTGATATTCCACCAGGGATCTATGTTTTGCTCATTCCCGCTACCTTTAGGTACGGGTTCTTATAGGGCGCCCCATCAAAGTGCATTTTGGCGGACGATCACATTTTTGTCAGCCTTTTTGCGTAAGCACCTATTCTCTCTGCCAAAATTCTCCGGCTTGTTACCAGCCGAGCTGTATGCCGATAATTGCCGTCGAGGCACTCGTAAACATGCTGAGTCATCTCTTTGAAAACGAGAACTCAGCAACCGCTTCAAAGAAAAATCTCATGCACCTAAATTACGCGAGGATGTTGAACAATCAGAAATCAAGCTAGAGAGTTGAACGGTCAAGTGTAATTTCCCGTGGCCCAATGTGAGCTGGTCGCCGTCGCGGGACGCCCGCGACGGCGACCGAGCGAGCGTTGGGCCACCATTATTTAATATTGATATATAGCATGGCCTTGAACTCTGTGCACAAAGAATTTTGGTGAAATTTGCAAAGATTTGAAGTATACATCTGCACAAAACTCAAACCAGCTTGAAAGGCCCCAACAATTAATTGGTAGCGGGCTGTGCCGCTTGTCGGCCTTACCCGCTTTATGATATTTGCGATATATTTTCTACGTCGCAGGGCGCTGACTGGATATCGTGTTCATATCTGCACCCTGGCCGTTATGCTGATTTTGGCAACGGCTCAAATGGCCTTGCAAATTGTGACTGCTACCTTGTCGATGAAGTCACTCCATTCAGCCGTCCAGGATGACGGACCGATTTACAGTGGACAACAGGTTTCGCTGCAGCAATGTCCCTGATCCTCGGATTTCTTGAGCTCATTCTTCTGGTCACGAACAAGTCCGTGATACATTATGTTGTGATCTAATGAACTGACATGTCTTTCCAGCATTGTTATCGACGGCCTGCTGGTGCGCATTTATATTTTTTATTCCTCAATCTGACAGAGTCGGAATAGATCTACCGCTGCTATGTCATATGGGGCACAAGCCATTACAAGAAAAAGGTGATGATCTTACCGCTGCTTCTTTTACTTTCCACCACAGGTTTGTGTTATTTCTGGCGCTTAGCTTTTGAGACTCATGCTCCATTTTAGTGGTTGGATGTATAACGGCGTATCGGAATGGTCTTGGCCCGCCCGAGGCCCATTTCGACACTCGGATTGTGTTCGGACTAGCACTCATATCTAATCTGATCTTGGCTGGGTTTACAGTAGGACGGATATGGTGGACACGGCGTCATCTACGGGTCATCGGGCAGACAGAACTTATCCGGAGATACAATATCGCCATGGCCATGCTGTCCGTCTGCAATTCTTTCATACCTATATTTCCTTGACTAATAGACAGTCCCCCAGGCTGGAATCTAGCACCCTGTATTTCATATGCCTCGTAATTCTCCTCGTGGTTCTATCCTTCAACAATTCCAGCGGGACAGGATCGCCTGTTGCATACGTGTTGTATGGATTTGGCAGTCAGCTGGCGGTGCGAAAGCAAGCCCAAACCTGAGGAATATGACATTAAACATCATCGCAGAATATTATTCCGGCCCTCATTATCGTGCAAGCCAGTTTCTGGCGCAAGGAGGGCGGTGAAGTTGCTGCGACCCAAGAGAAGCTGTTACCAGCGTAATATTGGCCTACATTCGGCATTTTTACCGACTTGATACACGCGCCTAGCAGTCTCACTGCCTTTTCGATATCTGGTACATGGTGGTCGTAAGTACATGAGAACCGTGGAACGATCCCCGGATATCACCGACACAACAGTCCACAACAACCTCGCTCCTTTTAAACTTTGAACTCCACCACGTAAGTGCTAGCCTTGGCAACCGCCCTAATCCGCTCCCGAGTCGCTGGCTTTAGAGGCCCGACGAGACCGCGAGAATAGCCTCAAGATCGAGTCTCACACCGAATCGCTGAATTGTGTCCATGCCTCGGAATCCGGATGGATCGTTCTGCGAATCTAAGACTGCGATCCTGATTCTGCTTTATCTCCTCAGGCTGCCAAAACCCTTCGTTCATTCACGCAAGCTCTTTTAGACCTCCCTCTTTCCAAATTCTCAGCACAGGTGACAAAACGTCCAACCTGAAACCAAATGACTCGGAGTCTGTTCTCTCGTCATTGTCAACATCCTGCGTTTGAGTAGCCGGACGGACCAGTCGCCATGACGCGCTGTGATCGCCATCCCAGATCCCCGGGCCCCGTATTTTCCCATTGAAGTAATCTGCTCATGTTGTCTCACCCTTATTTTTCGCAGATCGCCATCGCGCGCTCATCGTCGGCGGGTGATTGCGCTCAGTCTGTCCTGTATCCTGTGCCCTGTGTCCCGCATACCCATACTGGACTCCTAGGGTTCGTAGCATGTGGATCCGGCCGCCTCGGTGGTATTCGACGCTTTGATCCCTGGCCGGGGTATATATGCGTGTTTCAAGTCGCGTTCTCTCGTAGCAACAGATTGGAGCCTTCGCTTTGGCCTTGCTGGAGTGGACATGTGAACCTAAAGTTAAACTGAGCTCGCGGGTGAGTGCCTCTGGCGGCTCGCGTGGGGCCCCGTGTAACTCGCGAGTCGCGGCTCGAACCGGCCTCCAGCACGACGTAAATTTTTATTAGGAAACAAAGATATATCCACTGGCGCGCGCAGAGTCTTTCTCAAGGCGGATCGCCCTTCTGCTTCAGGAACATGGCTCCCTTTTTCTTTTCCCATTCTCCTCTAGAGTCAAGATATTGCTAACCAAGGCGATTTCGACAACGTGCTGCAGCTTCGATTTGGACGGTCTCATATTCTGCCTACCTTGTTCACCCGCTTTAACTCGCCTACACTTTCTTCGGCCGGTGACCCGAGAGAAAGTCCAAATTGGGATGCGAGAAGGAGAGAATTGAAATAGACGATATACGGTACGTCATGCGCGGCCGGCGGCTCGCTTATTTCCTAGCTGCGGCTACTCCACTGGAAAAAAAGGACAGTTAATCTCCCAGCACAGCAAAGGATGCTGGCAGTTTGACGTATACCGACGCTGCCAGACGCTGCCTCGCGGTGATAAATGGCGGGATAGCGCCGCTGGGGATGTGTGCGACTTTATTTGTCGTGCCTCGATCTCGGCCTGGTTTGATTCGTGATCAATTCGTGATGTGGATTGGTTTGCTTGTAATAAAAAGAGACTTAATTTTTTGCCTGCCAGTTTCAGTGTTGCAATTGTCTCCATCTCCTGTATATCCATCCATATCCTAGGAATATATTGCGGCAGTTGTAGCGGGTGTACATATGTTTCCGATCCTTTTAATTCGGTGATTTGAAAAGAAACGGCAGCGCGTGGCAACGAACCGGGCTGATTCAGATTTCAGGTTTCTCACCAATTGCTGCCGTGAAATATTATGGCGACTACACACGAGAGTATCCGGGCCCGTTCTTGTTCCCGCCACCCATCTCCGCCAACGTACTACCGTCCCCGCGCCCGCGAGAGGATGAAGAAGCGCCGTCTCTCCTTCCAGGCAATCTTTGCGAAGGACGCGCCCCCTGATGTACGCGATTCGTCGCGCGACGGAGGCGGGAGGAACTACAGGACCTTACCGCGCTCGTTTACGGGATACGCGCACGAGTACGCGGCCACCTTGTCGGCGTACTACGATGCAACAGCTGCGGACGCGCTTGTTCTCGCGAGCCCCGAATCAGAGGCGGATTCCTCGTCCTTTCTACTCGACGACGATCCCTTTGCGGATCTCAGTGGTGGCCCGCTCTCTGTAGTCGAGCCCACGTCTCCCACCTCTTCTGCTGTATCCCCCACCTCGTCCCTCTCGCCAACGTCGTCTTTGGTCGGTCTTCCAGAGCCAAATGCGCCCCCACCGACTGTCTCGCGCACTCTGTCGACACACGCGACCCCCGCGTACCAGAAACCCGCGTTCAAGACCCGCCCGTCACTTCCGTCGCTCCACACACTCGCCAAGATGAACCTTGTTGTCCCCCACAAGGTGCCCTTTCATCCGCTACTTTATTTACGTACATGTGTGGGCTCACCGCGTCTTCTTTTGCTCCGTCACCCAGGTCCGTCGAGGCCGCGTTGGCGCAGGTCTTCCCTACGAGCCGTGGGATATGGATGCCGAGCAGCTCGACTCGCCTCACTCCGCACTAGCGCCGATACCCATCCCGATACCGATACCCACCGAAAACACGGTCCAAAGCCCAAATTCCACGCCCACCCCGCTCTCCGTCATCCCGATTCCCGTATCAGCGGCAGTACCTATATCGACAACACCACCCACACTCGACACTTTCCTCGACCTGTCCCTCTCCGACGAGGAGGAGCTACAGTCCGAGATGGTGCGCCCCTTGCCATCCTTCTCTCTTTTTGTGGGGCTGACATTGTGCACAGCACAAGCTCCCGACGCACAAATCCCCCACCTCGCCGACGCAGCGCAAGGAGCCAGAGCCCGACAAGGTGCCGTCTTTCTTTTCTTTCTCGTTTGGTTTTACTGACGTTTGATTCTCCAGCATAAATCCCCGACGCAGCACAAATCCCCCACCTCGCCGACGCAGCGCAAGGAGCCAGAGCCCGACATAGTGCCGTCTTTCTTTTCTTTCTCGTTTAGTTTGTTGACGTTTGATTCTCCAGCATAAATCACCGACGCAGCACAAATCGCCCACCTCCCCACCAAGAAAATCCCTCCCCACGCTCGCGCTCGACCCGATCAATGTCAGCGTCGAGTTCCTCCATACCCCGCAGACGCAGGTCTCCTCCCCCCTCTCCCCAACCACTCCCATCCCGATCCCCTCGCCACACGACAAGCCACTCCCTGCCCTGCGCTCCTCGCCGCCGCTTCCGCTTCCCCCTCCACCCCCGCCGCCCAAGTCACCCGTGCCGCGCCCGCTAATTATGCAGCCCGAACGCAGAGACGAACCCGAAAACATCGCGCAATCCGACGTCATGGCTCACGAAAACCCCGTCCGCGCCGACGTTACCCCGAATGACGAAGACTCCGCGGCTCAAACCGCCCCGGCGCCCCGCGAAGACAGCCCAGACTTCGGAACGGACGACGGCGCGGCGTACGCCGCCTTTGCGGCACTCGACCTCCCGCGCGAGCCTGCGGGTGCGCCGGCGCCGGCGTTGCAGCGCAGTCTCTCCAAGACCAAGTCGGCGGACTTTTCGACGGAAGACGCCTCGGCTTACGTCGCGTTTGCGGTGCTGGAGTTCCCGCGCGAGCCCGTGGACGCGCCGGGGCCTGCGTTGCAGCGCGGCTTCTCGAAGAGCAAGTCGGGCGAGTTTGCGTCCCTGGCGTACATGGAGGCGGAGCAGGGGTCGTACGAAGAGGCGGAGCTCTCGGATATGCAAGCCGCCGAACTCGCGTACACTGCTGAGTCCTCGTACATCAGCTCGTCGCCTGTTTTGCAGCGCAGGCCCTCGGGCGAGCTTCGCGCGGAAGCGGAGGCGGAGATCGCGTATGTAGATGGCGCGCAGCTCGCGTACGCCCTCGACTCGGAGCTCTCGTACATGCACGACGCGGAGTCCTCATACACCACCTCCGAGCCCTCGTACGCGCTCGAGTCGGAGCCCTCCTCCACCTCCGAGCCCTGCTCGTCCTACCCGCCCTCGGAGTCCTCCCTCTCGCGCACCTCGGCAGAGTCCTCGCGCTCGTCCTCGCCGCGTCGCCACCGCTTCCGCAAGTCGTCATTGTGCGGGGACGTCCTGCGCTTCGCGCCGGATGCGGGTGTTCTAGCCGGCGCAGAGGGCGTGCGACTGGCCGGAGATGGTGCGGAGATGCGGTTTGACGCGGGTGGGCAGATGCGGTTTGATGGGGCCGATGAGATCAGGTTTGACGCCGGGGAGGAGTTAGTGTTTGACGATCTCGTGTCGAACCGCACCAGCGCGTTCTCGACGGATAACGATGCCGGACACGAGGCACTCGAGTTCCCCGACGGCGGTGTCGCGTTCCCCGCGGGGCGCTACCCCTCGGAACAGGTGCATGACTATATCGCGCGCTCGCCTGAGGCGTTGTCCTCCTATTCCGCGCGCTCGCCCGAACGCTACGCCCCCTCCTCCTCGCCGTACTCTACTCCGTCCGTGACCTCCTCGTCCTCAGGGAATGACTGGGACTTTGGCTGGCTCCCCGGCGAACGGCGCGCCTCTTCCGCGTCTCCCTCTGCGTCCTCCGCATCTGTCTACGATTCCTCGTCCGGCTTCGACGCCTCTTCCGCATTCGACTCGGACGCGGAGCCCGTGTGGGCGCCGCCGCCGACGCCGGGCTCGGCCTACTCGGACGACGAGCTGCTTGGCGCCGACATCGCGGGCGACGCGTCGGGGTTCGTGTTCCCTGCGCGCAAGGACGGCGACGACTTTGAGCCGGGGACGTCGGCGGGGACGATCCGCGCGAGCGCGCAGCGGCCGCGGTCGATGATACGCGATCAGAGGTATTGGTCTGCGAGCGATGAGGGCGAGGTGGTGGATGGGAGTGGGTGGGAGGGCGGGAGCGGAGGTGCGAGTGGGAGTGGGAGTGGGTTTGGTTGGGAGAAAAGCGGCGGCGGGGGAGCGGGGCGCGCGCGCTCGATGGGGCGGGGAGGTGGGGGTGATGACGGGTATGGGAGTTATAGCGGCGGGGGAGGGCGCGGGGGCGGTGATGATGGAGACGACCGGCGCGGCGCCGAACGCCAATCGTCGTTCTCGACGCCGTCGTCGTCGTCGGATTCGGAGGATGAGGAGTCGGATGATGAGGAGGATGATTATGGCGAGCCATCAGCGGTGCCACCGCCTCAAGCGAGCGGTAGTGGGGCGAAGGCGGGCGGAGACGACGCTGCCTCGGACGACGACATTCCGCTGGCGCAACGCATCCCGTCTGCGCTCGTGGCCCAGCGCACGATCCGGCGCAAGGTCCGGGAAGAGCGCGACCAGCGGCGCAAGGAGCGGGAGCAGCGGCGCGCGCTGCGAGGCGAAGTCAGCGACGGTGCGCGCAGCCGACAGACGACGTTGCGGCCCGCGGGCGCCGCCCCGCTCGAGGTCCCGTCGAGCTCGCGCGAGGCCGCGCGGCAGGCGGAGGCGTCCATGGCGCGCGCCCGCCAGCGCACTCAGACGCTCCCCGGGAATGGCACGCAGTCCGCCGCGGTCGATGACCTCACGATGAAGCTGCAGAGCATGCAGAGCTCGCAGGCGGAGCCCCAGCGGGCACTGACGATCAACACCACGGCCGCCGGGGCCGAGGCAGGGCGGCGCGAGCTGCTCATGTCGCCGGCGCCTGCGCGCGTGTCGCGCGTGTCGGCGTCGGCGTCACCGCCGAATAACCAGGTGCTGCCCGAAGGCGCGCGCGGCCTGCGCGCGGTGCGGTCCTTCCACCGACCCTCAACGGCGGGGGCGCTCCCGCGCGAGGATGTGCCGCTTCCAGAGGAGCGGGTCCGACGCAGCACCACTACACGCCGGGCTGTGGACGACTCGCGGCTTCATAGCAGCGAGGCACATTCGAGCGGCAAGGCGCGTGCGCTGACGCTGCCTGCGTTCCTCTCGGACCCGCCCCCGACACCGCCGCCCGTGCCCGCGCCGGCCAAGCTGGTCAAGGCGCCTCCCGGACGCACATCGGGCGATTTGCCGCCGCGTGTCTCGGGGGACGGGTTCGCAGCGCCGCCGCAGGCGCACCGGCACGCCGCGTCCAAGTCGCAGGGGACACTCACCCGCGTGTTCATTGGCGATATGCAGCGCTTTAACATGGTCGACATTGGGCCCGCGACGAGCGCGAAGCATGTGTTGACGATGGTGGAGGAGCAGGGCTCGCTCAAGGGCTGGGTCGGCACTGGCGGGTGGATGGTGTGGGAGATTGCGCAGGACTTTGGGATGGGTGAGTGCCCGAGCTTTTGGGCCTGTCGATGGCGCTGATCAGATGGCATAGAGCGACCGATTAGGAGCTTCGAGCTTCTGGCGGACATCCAGGCGTCGTGGAACAAGGACAAGATGGTGAACACGTTTGTGATCAAGCTGACGCCGCTGGCACCGATCCTGAGCCGCTCCGTACGTCTTTTCGCCTGCGTTTGTTTGGCTGGGAAAGTTGACTGACCACTTGTGTAGAATATCCCTTCCAGCTCACCGATGTTCTCTGGGTACGTCGAGTGGGAGATGAAGCGCGGCAAGTGGACAAAACGCTACCTACGGCTCCGCGAGCACAGCCTATGGTTATCAAAGCGAGAGAATGTATGTTTGATATCCTATCTATCCTATCTGGGGTGATGATGCTAATCCCGCCCTCTTAGGGAAAGGACGAGGTCTTCCTCTGCTCTCTATCCAACTTTGATGCCTACAATGTCACGCGACTGCACAAGGCCCCCAAGCCATTTGTCTTCGCCGTGAAATCTACCGACAACCTATCCTTCTTCGAAAACACCGCAGACTATCTGCATATCTTCGCGTGCAACCCCAAGGACGGCGACAAGTGGGTCGAGAAGATTCTCCTTGCCCGCGTACGTCGTCATCTGTACCTCCCCTTCCACGTGCTAACGAGAAATATGCAGTCCTATGTCCTGCACCAAGAACGTAATGTCCTCTTCAACCCGAAATCGCCGGGCGGCAATGCCGGCGGGCTCACGCGCGCCACTACGCGCAAGACTTCCTCCTCCACGCCGCAGCGCACCGTGCAGCAGCCCCTCGTCACCGTCCCGCCTCTCCTCAACACACCGGATCGCAACGACGTATTCGCACCCGGCTCGTTGCTGCACCAGTAAACACTCCTTGTATCTATTTCCCTTCTCAACCGACACTCTTTTTTCTTTATTCTTTCTCTTGGTCTTCCTCCTCTTTGGTCGGACATGATTTATCGGCCCGGGCCGTGGAGCGCTGTTGTATTCCTTGCGTACTCCCTGCCCTTGTATCCCTATACATAATCTCGAGCCTGAGCGCGGCGGTATATATAATCATATAGACAGTCCAGCGAGGATGTAGTAAGTAAAACAGATATAAAACTAACTGTACGCTAAAAGCTGGAGTTGTCCGTGACACCGCGACAATGACGCGTCAGACGCTGCTACGTCAACATCGAATATAGAAACTGCTCGTGAGTCCGAGTTAGCTAGGCGCGCACTGTGCTAGTAGCTAGTCGTGGTAGGTCGTGAAAGCGAGAGGCATGTTATGTTACACTGGTGGTAGCTTGGGTTTTTCCACCGGTTCAGTCCCAGTATTTCGACCAAAAAAACTGATTTGCGCAATAATGAGGACAGGAATGATATTCTGCGATGATGATTGCGTCATATTTCAGGTTTGGACTCGTTGACATACCGCCAGTTGCCCACCAAATCCACACACGTGTCACAGGGGATGCAGTCACGCTGAGATCCCGGAAGGATAAAGCCACGAGGAGGATTGAGATACATATAAAATTTATTGGTGGGGATCGGCAACCCTGCCGGAAATCAGTGATGCAAAAGATGGTATTGCCGCATTTGGAAGGTTCACCCCTATGTCTGCTAGTTTTTCACTGTGAAGGCTCTGTGAGCTCTGGAACTAAGCTGAAATATGTATTAATGCAACATTTAATGTCCTTGGAAAGGCTTGAATACATTTTTCAGCGCTGAAACAGCATGAATCTGGAGATATTGATTTGTGCCGAACGACCTGCCACCAAACTTTTGTGCGCAACAGGTAGCATAATGAGATGATTTGAATACCCAGATCTATGTATTAGGACCTTCTGAATATGTTCTATTGGGCTGATTTCTCGATTTCCTCTCCCTGCTCATGCGGTCAGCCCATTTTGTGTCCGAAAACAGGTGATTCTCAAAATGAGGACAATATATTGAAAAAGCGTCCAATAGAAGCTGCTGCGAGAGCGATTACATTCACTTTTCCCCGCAAAAAGTAGCCTTCAATGTGGATAAATGGCTCACAATTTCCACTGACCATCACTTGAGCCAAAGTCGGAGTTTGAATTTGGCGCTGCATTGCCGATCCCCATTAATAATAAAATACAGGGCACTGGATTCCAGCCTTTGAAGCGTCTGTCAGTCGAGGAAATGGAGGTATGAAAGAATTGCAGACGAACAGCAAGGCCATGGCGATATTGAATCTCCGGATAAGCTTTGTCCGCCCGTTAGCCCGTAGATGACGCCGTGTCCACCATATCCGTCCCACTGTAAGACCAGTCAAGAGCAGATTGGTTGTGACCGCCAACCCGAGTACAATCCGAGAGTCGAAATGGCCCCCGGGCGGGCCAAGATCATTCTGATCACCTAAGTGACCGCCGAAGCTATTACGTTCGGACCACTTAGGTAGGTTCTTTTGTAGTGCGAAAACCCACCTAAGTGGTCCGATTTAGTCTCCCTAGTCAGACCAAATATCAAGATCATTTTTTTTTTGAGAATTTGAGAGTGCGAAAAAAATGACCTGCTATTTCATTAGCGTCGGAGGGGAGGACGGCCAGTGCTTCTATTATGTCATGTATTCCTTATAGGGTTAAAATGCCCTGCGCGTGAGTTCCGGCATCTTCCCACCACCGGGGGTGTTGGTGGCGAAGGCCTCCGTTGCCGGCCATACCTCCGGTGGGTCCCTCGGCCCCATCCTGCTACCAAAATTGGCTGTATCTAGACATCAAATCCTGGAGTGTCTTTCCTCAACATGCATGAATTCATCATCTGCTGAGTCAAAAATATTGCCGGGTTGAAGGCCTTCAATTTAGATATTGGGGTATTGTAAAATGAATGCCCATGCATCCAGTCATGAGAGGGGAGAGTTGGAGCATTCTGGATGTAGAATACCAAATCTAATGGCAGGAATATATTTGTGTGGCTTGTCTGGTGCGTCCAATCTGTCAGAGGCCTCCAATTTTTGTCTTGCTCTACTGTAAAAATAAAATCTGGCTGTTTAAGAATCATTGACCATGTAGTACCACAATCTTATTGTAGGAATGTGTTCATAATGATTGGCTGACTAGGAACCTCAAATCCTGTGGAGGGAGGCCTACTGCTTTGAGATTGGGGCACCGCAAAATGAACCCAACTGTTCATAAGGAATCACATTAAAATGCACTACTCCAATCAGAGCATATATCCATTTTTGTCCTATGTTTGAAGTGATTAGAGGCCTCTGATTGTTCAATGTGCTTAATTGGGATGGTAGGCGAGAGCATGAAGCAGTGATTTACAAGAGTCAACCATGTGATTCTTCCTGTGTAAATTTGGAATGCATAAAAGAAGAAGAGTAGGCCTGCCCGGCCGCCTGTTCTGTTGAGGAGGAGGCCTCCACTTTCTTAGCTGTCCTCCAAGCCTTTTTCCTTGGGTTAGATGAATGCCTTCAACCTTTTACATGATCTCTATGGTGTTGAAGGGAATATATGAGTCCAAAAATATGGGGCACCTATGCTTATTGAACCTGAAGCTTGGTTTACCTTACACATTAAACTTGACAGAGTCTTCAATAATCTGCCACCAAAGATTCGTTACATTGGTCCTATATTGGAGCTTAGAGTTCATTTGGGGGCCTCGAAATAGCATCCAGTTTGAGATCTATGTGATTCAGCCTTTTGAAAGCCACCTGTCAATTGGAGGCCTACATTGGAGGCCTACATTGGATCTTCATTGTGGTGTATTAAACCTAGTAAGCAGCTGATTATAGATTGGCGATGCTTGAAACAATCAAGTAGGATCAGATGCCCTATGTAACTATAGGATAATCAGCAATTTACAAGATGTTAGAGCCATATGTTGAATTTTGTAGGTTCCCTCCTCTAAACCTGTGGCACAGCCCTCTAAATAATTACTTGAGAGTGCTCTGACACATAGTAAGAGTATCCCATGACTTACAAGAATAGATCTTGCCATTAGAGTTTTTTGAAAAGTCTTGAATCTGGTGTTCTCGCAATGTACGCAGGTTTCAACAATGCAACTTAATTGGCTTTGGTACATATTCGTGCACTGCAAAGTTTAACTCATGTAGGCCAAGATCTGTTGATTTTCTATTGTCTGGGCTACTTACAGCTTTCATTTGGCTCTAGTCTCATAATATTCTGTCTAGTATTGAGCTCATAGTAAATGTTTTACATTCAACAAACCTCTATTTGTGATCTGATTGGCCCATCAATCTCCGGCCCGGTCTCCACCCGACCCTTCAGAAGGCAAGCAGAGGCCTGCTTCTCTGTCCTCCTGAGCAGTGTAAGACCTCAATTGATGATCAGAATCATATCTTCAGTTAATGAGATCCATCCAAAAATTAAGGTCTTCAAATAGCCATGTTGGAGGCTCCAGCGCCTCCCTTGGATGCCTCCACCACCTCCGACACAGGAGACAAAGGAGTTCAGAAAGCCACCAATTCTGATTTAAATTCATTGTCTCTTCAAGGTAGGCTTCAAATCATCTTTGAGAGTTAGGGTGTTCATGGGGAGAAGAATGAATAGAAATATTTAGGACTAAAATAACAGCATTGATGGGGCCTCTGCTGTTTCCGCACACTGTGGTCAGTAGCAGCCGTGGCCCTTGTATATGGGAGGAAATATTCATGCCATTGCCAGATTTGAATTTGAAGGGTGGTGCAGAATCACAGAGAGAAACTGCATATGATGTGGTTAAAGCATAGGTGTCGGAGGCCCTGCCCAGGGGTCATACTTATTTGGATGTTAATAATCACCACCTGATTACCGGTAGGTGGCAGACAGATCATCTGTCTCATGATCCATCAACCCAATCGAGCAGGTCCACTATTGGAGTGGAGGCCACTGATCAGTTCAACCATCAGATGATATGGGGTCCTTCCTTCGATCTCGGTATTATGCTTGTAATTTCCCTCATAAACCACTCACTACCACGATTTATTTTATGGTGGCTGGATCTCGAATCTGAAGGCCTCCGCTGGATTGGAGGCTCCTGATCCGCCAATTATACAAACAGTAAATTCCTACTGCCAGACCCAATATTCAATTGCTGATGCTTTACAAACAGATAGATTCATAGGGATTGATTTTTGTAGTTGAAATTGGAGGCCTCCAACAGTTCGGATGTACCAGAAAAGCCGCACAAACAGATACTCCAAAGATTAGCTTTTGTCATTCTCCGTCCAATGTTCCTTTAGAACAGCTGGATTCATGGCATTCATTTATGGTGCCCCAATATCTACGCCGAAGGCCTCCAGCCTGGCATCAATTTTGGTCATGCAGATGCTTAAAATCCATACATGTTGAGCAATGAGGACAGACAAGCCATAATGGGAAATATATATCATTTTAGTAGAGGGATTGGGCCGAGGGACCCACCAGAGGTATGGCCGGCAAGGGAGGCCTTCGCCACCAATACCACTGGTGATGGGAAGATGAAGGGAGATGCCGGGATTCACGCGCAGAGCATTTTAACCCTATAAGGAATACATGACATAATAGAAGCACCGGCCACCCTCCCCTCTGACACTAATCGGACCACTTAGGTGGGTTTTCGCACTACAAAAGAACCTACCTAAGTGGTCTGAACGTAATAGCTTTGGCAGTCACTTAGGTGATTCTGATACGCCGTTACACATCCCACCACTGCCAGTGCAGGAGAAAAATACTTGAGTGGGGCAAAGCCAAAATACGCCAGAGGTACCACAAACCTGAGGTGGTGAGTAAGAGAAGCAGCGGTAAGATCACCACCTTTTTCTTGTAATAACTTGTGCCCCATATGATATAACAGCGGTAGATCTATTTTGACTCTGTCAGATTGAGAAATAGAAAATAGAAATGTGTACTAGCAGGCCGTCGATAGCAATGCTGGTCAAGCATATCAGTTCAGTGGATCACAGGATGATATATCACCGACTTGTTCGTGACCAGAAGAAGGAGCTCAATAAATGCCAGGATTCGGGACATGCGCTGCCGCAAATACTTTTATCCGTTATATACCGTTCCGTTCGAGTCGTCCTGGATGGCTGAATAGAGTGACTTCATTGATATGGTGGCAGTCACAAGTTGCAAGGCCATTTGAATCGTTGCTAAAACCAACATAACGGCATGGGCGCAGATATGAACACGATATCCAGCCGGCTGCAACATAGAAAATATATCGAAAATATGACCAGTAAGACATAAAACCCTGGTAGAACTATCAGTGGCGTAGACAAGGGGGACCCCAAGCTGGGTGGTATACCATGTAAAAACAATGCTATCTTTCAGTTGGCACAATGTTTGAAGAAGATGTCAGTTAATTCTGAAAATTCATTGGCATAAACATACCGCAGTCTTAAGAACATCTTGCACTGCAAAACTCCATGCGGCCTCAAACACAGTACTGGCCATCAGGGTCAAAAGTGAGATGGAACCGGATAAACAAAGGGGCAACGAGATGCAGGGAGAGGCACGACCAGCAACGAGCAATACTTATATCAGACATTCGGCAATGTTCCTAGATCGGGTTAGGTTTGTTGCAGGATAATTCTAATCAGCAACCCCTGTACACGAGTACGGGGGTTGTTGAATAGCAGATTACTATTCAGCAACCCCCACGTCAGAGATAAAATAAGATACTGAACGCTTCTGCATCCATTCCCGCCGTATTTTCGACATCAAAAAGGTTTTGAATACTGTATGCGGGGGCGGAGCCAGAATATTCCTAGTACGTCCCCCCACAAACCCAGCTTTTTTCCCGAATTTTACTAGGCCATTTTCGGCCATTTTTTCCTCAAGTGGTCTCGACCCAGTTGAAATCCTCCAATTTGTTAGCCCAGAGGGGCGGAAAAAAAAATTGGGAACACATGTGATGTATGTTTATCTCTATATGATTATTAGGAATCCTCAAAGCAGGGGCGCTTACGCTTACGCTTACGGCCACATGCCGCTTACGGTCAGGTGGTGTTACACCGTTACATTCCAAATAGTAAATGCATCTCCTGAATGTGCTGTGAGGGCTTTATATGCTCTGTGTATGCCCTCGCACAGCACCATCAACCTAACAAAGATGATGGAAGGACTTGGCGAAGAAGAAACAACTATTACCCGATTTGGACTCAACAAGAAGCCGCATGCGGATACAGCTGTACCCACGACCGCACCCACATGGGATAGCACCCACTCTGACCATCTTTGACCTTGCCACCCATCCTACCCATTATCTGCAGCTCGACAGCGCCTCACATTCACCTACGAACGTGCTTGCAATACCCACGGACATCGACCACAGACAATTGGCATCCCAGCTGGGAACGGGCTCTGGCTGAGCACTGTGACCATGCACACACTGCACAGGCCTTGCAAACCTACTTGAGAACAGACCTGCGACTCGTAACCAGCCGGGTACGGCATTGTCTCAGCAGGATACACCTTCGCTCGGGAGTCTCGGGCTCATTCGCTCCAATCTGGCATCCATTTCGCACACCATCCGACAGCTCGCGGGAAAATCCATCCATCTCGGGACAAGACATGAAACGGGGTTGCTCCTTTGCCCCAATCCAGGCTCCAACCCAGCGGGAAACGACGTACCCGGTCGAGTTCCCAATGAAACCCTTGAACTGCTCCTCGTACTCAGCAGGGACCTCACCGCACAACAGGTAGTGAGAACCCATGGCTGTGTGAGGGCGAAACAGTATAAAAGCCCTACAAAATATGACCAGTAGTCGGTACATTACGAGCGTACTTCCCCCCAGTACATTCTCGGTATTCAACCCCACAGTACTTTCCCCCCAGTACTTTCCCCCCAGTACTTCCCCCAGTCGATTCTTGGCAATACAGAGTCACACACACACAGTTCAAAGCTTGTCTTCGGGCATTCTACTCCCCCACTTGCAGCTCGTCACCGAGGCTCACGCTCTTCATTCTCAAAGCCCCAACGGAGGCTCATATTCGCTCTTGCCGTACGCCAACCATCCACCGCAGACATTGAAGCACAAGTATTTCACCCTCTTGACAGCCCCGCACGTTGACCACACAGCACCCAACCGGGTATAAACACATCGGAACCACCCGTGCTTGCCTGAAGTGCCATTGTCTCCACCCTAGGACTCCCTCCAATAAAGCCCCTAGAGGATGACACGTGCTACACCGCGAATCCCATTTCTTTCACATCATAGCAACGTGGTCCTTATCACACCGCGCAATTCGCGAACCTGTGTTGCGGCCCGACCTCTCGAAGAGCAAGTCGGGCGAATTT
The DNA here is from genome assembly GCA_029204335.1 of Mycena vulgaris. Lineage (NCBI taxonomy): Eukaryota > Fungi > Basidiomycota > Agaricomycetes > Agaricales > Mycenaceae > Mycena > Mycena vulgaris. The sequence goes on from JARGYA010000025.1 coordinate 968,663, forward strand.
TCGCCGCTGGCGTACCCCACCTCGCCAACGCAGCACAAGGAGCATGTGCGTGACGTCTTATCTCACTCTTTTACTTGACCTGACATTTCGTTGCCAGTTGGGCTCCCCAGCATATTTTTTTGGACGCAGGACAAATCTCCCAAATCTCCGTAAAAAAAAGCTTTCCCCATGCTCGTGCTCAAGCCCCTCAACGTCAGCGTCCAGTTCCTCCACGCCCCAACGGCACAGGTCTTTTCCCTCCCCTCAACCACTCCCATACCTATCCTCTCGACAACCCCGTCGCTTCCCCTCCCCCCTCCGCCACCGCCGCTCGAGTCATCCGTCCCCGCCCAGTCGTAGATGACGCTGTGTCCACCATATCCACCCCACTATAAGACCAATCAAGAGCAAGTTGGTTGTGAACGCCAATCCGAGTACAATCCGAGAGTCGAAATGATCCCAGGGCGGGCTAAGATCATTCTGATACGCCGTTGCACATCCCACCACTGCGAAAGAAAAATAATTGAGTGGGGCAAAAGTTAAATACGCAAGAGATACCACGAACCTGTGGTGGCGAGTAAGAGAGCAATGTCGATTTGGGGCATATTTACCATTGAGAGACAGCGAAGTCTAGGTGTAAATTAGATTGGTCGGGTAGGTGACGTCTTGAAAGCGAGACATACCGCAGATTTGATTATTTCAGCAACCACAAGAGTCCGATACGTTTGAAAGAAGGAATCGCTCGCACTAGACATTCCGAAGTTGTAGAAGGACTAGCTTCTCGAGGTTGACAGAAGAAAATGCCTGCGAGACTTTATAGAGCGGCGAACATCATGTTGAGAAAGATATCACCCGGTTGCCATGCGCTGTGATGATCGTTTCCTTTTTGTTCTATTGGCAGTGGAGCAGTAATATTTTCCAGCCACCAGCTTTCCGAGTCAAAATTGAAAGGTTGACAGGAGGGATGTTAGAGGTCGTTGCACTGACTACATGTGCAACCTAGACTAACTCGATGATCTTTCCCACGGTTGTATTGATACTTTTGCTCATCATCTGAGTCGGTCACCTCGGGCTGTTAATCAGGTTCCAGACGAGAAAATTTGAATACATAAAAAAAATCGTAAGTGCTGACGACATAGTCAACATGATGATACTGTTCGGTGAAACTCGCGTCTACACTGACGACAGCCTCGATTGCGCCGCAACAGATTCGGTGTCCACCTGGCGACTTAGACTGACTTGCACGATGAGGAGAGCGGGGACGATATTCTGTGAGGTCAAGGTGAATCATTTATAATTCAATCTCTGTTGAGAGGCGTTGACCCACCCCCAGTTGCCCGCCAACCCCAACCCATATACCCGTGTCACCGGGCATGGAGAACACGGCTAGGAGGGTAGAAATACCGATAAGATACAGGGCACTAGATTCCACCCTTTAATGTCGTTCATCAGTTGACAGAAGCCAGAGGATGAAAATTGCCGACGGACAGCATGGCCATCGCAATATTGTATCTCCGGATGAACTTTGTCTGTCCAACAATTCCCAGATTACGTCGGATCCACCATATCCGTCCAACTGTAAGACCAGTCACGAGAAGATTGGTCATGAATATTAATCCAAAGACAATCCGGGGGTCCAAGTGGGACTCCGGAGGTCCGAGATTGTCCCGATACACAGTGACGGAACCGAGTGCTGCAAGAAAAGAAAACATTTTGCAGCCTCAACCCGTTCGCCAGAGATAAGACGAACCTATAAGGGCAATTAACAGAAGCAGCGGTAAGATCACCACCTTTTTCTTGTAATAACTTGTGCCCCATATGACATAGCAGCGGTAGATCTATTCCGACTCTGTCAGATTGAGAAATAGACAATAGAAATGTGTACTAGCAGGCCGTCGACAACAATGCTGCTCAAGCATGTCAGTTCAGTGGATCACAGTATCATATATCACCGACATGTTCGTAACCAGAAGAAGGAGCTCAAGAAAGTGGAGGATCCGCGACATGCGCTGCAGCGAATCCTGTTGGCTGCTGTACATCGTTCCATCATCCTGGACGACTAAATGGAGTGACTTCATCGACAAGGTGGCAGTCACAACTTGCAAGGCCATTTGAATCGTTGCTAAAACCAACATAACGGCAAGGGCGCAGATATGAACGCGGTATCCAGCCGGCGCCCTGTGACATAGAAAATATATCGCAAATATGACCAGCAAGACACAAAACCCTGTTACAACCATCAGTGGCATGGTCGCAGGGGACCCCAAGCTGGGTGGTATACCGTTTAAAAACAATGTTATCTAAGAAGATGTCAGTTAATTCTGAAAATTCACGGACATAAACATACCGCAGCCTTGATAATGTTTTGCACTGCAAAACTCCATGTAGTTTCAAACACAGGACTGGCCATCCCGCAGTTAAAGACTGTCTACTAGTAGTAGGTGGCCTTTGAAACAGCTCGAAAGATGATGGGACTGGATGAGCGAAGGAGCGAGATGCAGGAGATGATTGTGGTCAAAGGGAGAGGCACATCCAGCAATCAGCAAGATGGATCCCAAACCTGATCAGACATTCCGTGGAAAGATCAGATTGCTCCTAGATGGAGAGTGGGGTACGGTTCGAATTACCGGGATTCTTACAGCAGTGCCTTTTGAGTCAAGAATAGAGATCCAAATGTACGAGATCTGCCGAGTGCTCCGGCGATATTCGAAGATCTTTTCCCACGGTTGTATCTTTAAACCTCAGTCCGATCCGTCGTGAGACGACCCATTGATGTGCACTGATTTGAATTCCCTTGGCACGAAGACTACTGTTTATCTGTACACGGTTCCACTATCACCGGAATCATTGTTGCGGAGGACAGTGCAGACTCGATTAATGAAGACTATGGGCATGACGTTCTGTGAGACGCTGAGATCAACTGAATTTAGGTGCAACACAATATTTAACTCGCCGCAAGCTGACCTGCAGCAGCCTAACTGAGGGACGATAAAATAATTGCAGCCCCAGCCGTAGCGGTTTCTTTCAAAGTCAAAAGCAAGTAGAAGAGGATTATAATTGAACTATATGCCGCATCAGATTCCAGCCTGTCAAGTTCTTCACTGAATGGACTTTTCAAAGCGACGGGAAGTAGTGCAAACACCTCTGAGACTGTCCTGGTGTACCGTTGTCAGCGAAATTGTCGAGAACAAAACTGCGTCGGCGGCGGTGTCTTGCACAGCAGAGTACAAACACCCAGTTGAGCGAGAATCTCGGCCATCGGGAGGAAGAGCATTGCAGTGATGGCACACACGAAAACATCACGACTGTGGGTAGTCGGTGTTTCGGCGGGAAAATAAGCGGAATGCAACCAGCGCGAGGATAAAAAAAACGAATGTGCGGTAGATGATCATTTCGATGGATGATAATAGCGAACTTGTATTTCTTTTCCTTGGAAGCAGTACAAGCAGCGGAACAGAGGGTAGACCCGCCTTCTGGTAGTTCCCCAAAATCCGCTGCATCCTTGGGAAAGCTAATGGAGAAGTGCCGACGAGCGGTTCGGTTCGGACGTGTAGTCGCGTTACGGGCACTCTGAGTCGATCACGCAGAAGATCATGCAAGAACGCCGACCAGATGATGTGGTGTATTTTTGCCTGAGAGTTTGATATCGGAGGCACAAACAGAGGTCAGGCGGAGATGGGTGTGGTATTGTCTAGAATATGCAAGTATGCGCAATCCGAGATTCCGAGTGGTTCAGATTGATGTGGCGAGCAGACGAGGATGAGAATATTAATCCAGCCGAGTAGATATAAGTACTCACCGCCGAAGCCTAGTAGACCTAGCGCGGCGCGCCTAATTTGTGTCTTCATGCTTGCTTCAGACCTCAGTTATGCCTCTCAGTGATAGAATAACCCGGTGCCGAGGCCAAGCAAAAGTTAAACAGATGTCGGTCGAGAGGGTGAGGAAACTATGGGGTAGATGACGCGTAGGCCGAATGAGGAAGTCGCCGGGCCGACCTGCGAAATCGAAATGCCGAAAGGCCGAAAAGCCCTCCTGCCTCGCTGCCTCCTCTGGAAGTTCCGGCGCTCGAGCAGGAAAACATCAATTCAAACATTAATTCCAGCATGATCCTCTGGCCCACGACACTTGCCAGCGAACCAAGCGCCGACGTTGACAAGAAACCCAACATTTGCCCGAAGCCTCCCACGGCGTGAGGGGGCCCAGGAGCGTGTAGACGGCGCCCAAGGCCGCGATCAGGTTCACATATGTGATATCGACGCCCTTGGGTGCGTGGAGCCCGAACTGTACATGATGTAGCTGTGGTCAGAGGGGACTTGATGCACACCCATCCGTACTCCGCCGTCGTCTTCCCTTCACATCCGCCAGTTCGCAGAGTGAACGCAGAGTTGACGACGGAACCAAAACATCGCGCAACATGGTGTAATGCCCGGTGCGCGCTGACGTTGCCCAAAGATGAAGATTCCGTGGCTCAGACGGTGGTGTACCCCGCCTTCACTGCGCTCGAGCTCCAGGCGAGGCTGCGGAGGCGCCGGGCGCCTGGATTTCAGCCCTCGGGCGAGTTTTCGCCGTCGGCGTACCCATCTCACCGATGCAACACAACCCGACATGGTGTGTTGTTTTTCTTATCTCTCTCTTTTAATCGCTGACGTTTGGTTCTCCCAACGTTCGTCAGCATAAATCCCCGACGCAGCACAATCGCCCAGCTCCCCGTAAATAAACCTCTCCCCACGCTTGCGCTCGACGTCAGCGTCGAGTTCCTCCTCGTCCCGTAGACGCAGGTCTCCTCCCCCCTCCTCTCTCCAACCATTCCCATCTATATCCCCTCGCCAACTCCTCGCCCCCCTCCGCCGCCGCCCAAGTCATCCGTCCCGCCCCCGCCCAGTTCGCAGATCGAGCGCTGAGACGAAGATGAACCGGAAAACCTGGCGCAACCCGACTTCATGGCTCACGAAAAACCTGTGCGCGCTTAAATTCAAACGACGACGTCTCCGCGGCTGAGACCGACCCGGCTCCCCACAAAGACGGCGGATGACGGCGGGGCGCCACATTTGCGGCGCTAGAGTCCCACGCGAACCCTCGGGCCAGCGCTGGCGTTGCAGCGCAGTCTCTCGAAGACCACGTCGAAGGACTTTTCGACGGACGATGCTACGGCGTACGTCGCGTTTGCGGTCCCGTGCGAGCCCATAGACACGCCGGGGCCTCCATTGCAGCCCGGCCTCTCGAAGAGCAAGTCGGGCGAATTTTCACCGTACCCCCACCTCGCCGACGCAACACAAGGAGCATGGTGCGTGACGTCTTGTCTCACTCTTTTACTTTTCCTGACATTTCGTTGCCAGTTGGCTTTCCAGCATAGCTTTTTTGACGTAGGACAAATCGCCCAAATCCCCGCCAAAAAAAATATCCCCACGCTCGCGCTCGACCCCTCAACGTCAGCGTCGAGGTCTCCTCAAGCATTCACATTCCTACTCCCTCCCCAAATCCCCTCGCCAACTCCCGCCCTGCGCCCCTCGCCGCCGCCAACCCAAGTCGCGCCCCCCACCTAGTTCGCAGATCGAGTGCAGAGACGAAGAAAACATTGCACAACCGAGGTCACCCTGTGCGCGGTGATACCCAAAGCGAAGAAGTCGTGCTGGAGCTTCTGGGCGAGCCCGTGGATGCGCCGGGGTCTGCGCTGCAGCGCGACATCTCGAAGAGCAACTCGCGCGAGTTTGCGCCGCTGGCAGACATGGAGGCGAAGCAGGGGTCGTACGAAGAGGCAGACGCAGAGGCGGAGATCTCGGATATATAAGGGCTAGGCAGTGCACCCGATCAGGCCCTAAGCCGCCGAGTCCTCGTACACCAGCTCGGCGCCTGTTTTGCGGCGCAGCCCGTCGGGCGAGTTTCGCGCGGAGGTGGAGGCGGGGATCGTAGAAGCCGCGCAACTCGCGTATGTACGCCCTGGAGTCGGTGCTCTCGTACATGCAAGACGCAGAGCTCGCATACACCGCCTCCGAGCCCTCGTACGTGCTCGAGTCAGAGCCCTCATGCACCTCCGAGCCTTACCCGCCCTCGGAGTCCTCCCTCTCGCGCACCTTGGTGGAGTCCTTGCGCTCTTTCTCGTTCACGCCCCGCCGGCACCGCTTCCTCAAGTCGTCGCTGTGCGGGACGTACTGCGTTCCGCACCATCCCCCCGCTGGCGGCGAGCCAGCCCTTGAGCCAGCGGTCAGCACTTGCATCGCGCTCGTCGTGGGCCCAATTTCGACCATGACTGAAGCGCCTGGACGCAGCGTGGCGGCGTCGCATTCCCCTCCGCGAGAGGCACGGCGGCACCTTGCGCGCTCCGTGCCCGAGTCGAATGCAGAAGAGTCTGAGTGGACGCCGAGGACAGAGGCACGCGTGCCGCTCGCCCGGGAGCAGGCCGACGTCCCACTGGTCCCTGGAGGTCGCCGAGGTCGCCGACAGTGAGGAGGAGGGGTATAGCGTTGAGGGGAGCATGTGCAATAGGAGGACAACGCCGTGGGTGAGCGCACGGCGTATTTGTAGACCTGCGCTTAGTGTGGAGATGGGTAGTACCCAGCGGGGAGCAGCGAACGCGACACTGACGGCGGAACTCGAGCACCTCGTGCCAAGGATTGCTGCCCATCGACAACGCGCTCGTGCGGTTAGACACACTCAAACACCAACTCCCCACTAGCGTCGCCTCTGATCCCTCATCAAACCGCATCTCCCAACCGTCGCATCTCCTCGCCAGCGAATCCCCCTCCCCGTGTGCCAAAAACGCCCGCCGTCGGCTGAGTGCCACCGAGCTATAAGGCGGGTTTATGGTGCTGCTCAGATGGGTGGCGCGTTTTAGACGCGACCGATTCGGAGGTTTGGGCGGCTTGCGGACGTGCGGATGTCGTGAACAAGGACAGAGTGAAGATCAAGCTGACGCTGGCAGCCTCCCGCCGGCGTCGCGCCTCTCCTACTATGGACCGCAACGACGCCTTCGAACCCGGCTCGCTGCTGCACCAGGATACTTCGTGTATTTGAATCCTTTTTCCCTCTGCCGGTTCTCTTCTCTTCTTTTCTGGGTCTTCGTCCTCTTTGGTCGGACATCATTTATCACCGGCCAGCGCTGCTCCTTGTTCCTTGTATCCATATAGATAATTTTGAGCCTAAGCGCGGTGAATGTGACATATACACAATGTAACGAGGATATAATAATAAAGAATAAACTAATAACGGTGTACCAACGCTAAGCAAACGGCAAAGTCGTTGGCGCACGGTGCACGTGGTGACCCTCCGATGCCACCTTAGTAAGTTACTACTAGTTAGCCTCTCCTTTTTGTGGCCGTTTTTTGCCAGCGCTTCTCAGAACTCTCGTCGATCCCTCTGGCACTTCCTGGCGATTTGGGACCTTTGCTGCGTCTGAGTCCTCAGGCGCACTCGCGTCCGTGTCAACATCAGCCAGGACTGGTCGTTTCCGAGCCCGACGTGTGGCAACCACGCTGCTTCTGACTGGGACCTTTTGAGGGGCTACTTCGACGGGTTTCTGAACTCTGCGCCATATTGGCGCCAGGAAGGGGCTTCCATGGGAAGGATCCGGATCCAGGGGCATGCTAGACGTCACCGGTGTGCCTTCCTCGAATACTGGGGAGGCAAACAATGGCTCGTCGGGCTGCGTGTTCGTGCGGAGGTAGCCCATCCCGCCGGACCCCGATGCGATGGGATAGGTTGCGTCCTCCGGTTGTGCTTCTGGGCGACCGAACAATTGGCCAGATGGTACAAGTCCTGAATCCGATGCTGTACTCGTAGGAAACGCTTCCAACTCCGAGCCGTATTCCGTTGCCATAGGCGAGAGTGATCTGGAAAATGTCGATATTGCAGTGGAGACGGGCGGTGAGGTGACGCGCGTGTATACAGAACCTGCAACAGAGCCCCTGCGTGTCGATCCTCCTTGATACCCAGTGATGCGCGGCCGTGACGGACCATCCAATAATAGAATGTCAGCGACACTTGGCTCCGCCTCCCTGGCCGACACATTCCCCCCTTCTAGCCTCTGTTTGTTCGCCGGTCGAGCATCGCCGAGCTCCGTTTCGTCTGCCATCCGCTTTCCGGGCCCCTTCGCAACTTCCGACACGTATTCTCCGGCCGATCCGTGCAATTTCTTCATGGTTTTTCCCCAATGCCCGATGTTCAGCTCGACAATTGGATGGTGTTCTTCGTCGAAGTAATCATCCGTCGTTTTCGACAGCGTAGTACCTCCTCGTTTGTGCAGTGATGTCTGCGAAGGCCACCCGACAACGACGCGCAGCACACTGTGTTTCCCAGCACCCTCGAGGATGGATATCTCCTGCGCAGTCAGCGGTTTCATCCGAGTCGCCGGCCCGCTCTTCTTCTCTGATTCTTCGATATTGTGTCTGATGATTCTTCTCTTGGGGTCCTGGACAGTCTGCTTCTTGGCTCTCCCTCTCGGCTTCGTCACCTTGATTCGGGGTGGAAGCAGCCGGTTGGGAAGAGCATCCAATAGCTCCAGAACTTGGCGTCTATAGTTTTCTCTCTTTTCCTTGCTCATTCCCCCGCCTTTTTTGCCGTGTTCATCGACGTTGCCATCGCTGACGGGCTGCTCCTTCTACAATACCTGGGTCAGCCAGGAAGCGGGTGGGGGGCCGGGAGGGCAAAATTGGACGTACCCTCAAACCGTAAAATTGGTCAGGAGTCACAGTTGTGATGGCTTTTCGAATAGTGCCAGCAGGGAGAGTATTCTCGCTGCTAAATTTCGATTGAAGTGCGACCCAAATCAGAGATCTGTTTTCATCCCGAAGTCTTAGAATAAACACAAGATCTGGGCCCATGAACTTGTCGGGGAAGCAGATTGGTGCGCGATGGTCATCGTGAAAGCTCAACCAGTTCAATGTCGCCTCCGGGGTTGACGCACCCTTTCCGATTGTGACGGACGGGCGCATCTGATGTTCAACGGGCCCGCTCTTCACTTCTTCCCATTCGCCTCCGTCTTCGTCGTCATTCTCGGAGCTGGTCATTTCATCGTCATTCTCGGAGTTGGTATTTTCGTCCACATTCTCGGAATCGCTCTTCACCGTGTAGAGCGAGACAAGGGTTGCAGGATGTTCCGCCCACTCCGGTGGATGTACATCCTCGTGGAACCGAAAAATCTTCGTGAGCGGTGTTTCTTTGTCAAAGACAGCACTGAAATATAATGCCAGGTACTCCTCCAGCCCATTCGCCCCGTTGGCCTCCGTTACTGCTTTAGCAGCGGCAACCCGCAGCATTTCAGCTAAAGGCGTATCGATTATTTGCAGCCATTCTCCAAGCGCCAACAGTGCTAGTGGTTCATCCAGAGTTATCTTGGGATTTTTACGGTTCCCTGTGTCGGTTTCGGCATACCGAGCGAAGCCGCACGCGATAAGATCGAACTGCGCAGCGCTGGCAATCCTGGGTTCGATGCTGGATCGCATCCAAAATTGGGATGTTAATGCCCGGATGACGACTTCTAAGCTGGGATCTATAAGAAAGTCAGTTGGCGCCGGTGTTAACGCAAGGAGCTCTCTCTGTACTCACGCTGTTTCAATTTGTCAAATCTGAAGTGTATCAACTCTGATATCTGGACTTCGCCACCTTCCAACAGTTCTGGGCTATCCGAAGGCTTGAATCCCCTGCTCATCGCCAACCCAACTGCCCGCGGGATCGGAAATACGGTGGACAAGCGGATGAACTCGTTGAGCATTAAATGAGGCTTTTTGAAGCCTGCGGCGAGCAAGTCTTTCATATATGCAGCAGTAAAACGATATCTAATATGCCATTTTATTAGTTGTCATTCATGGGCTCGAGGTTTTGGCACTGACCGTCCTTTCAACCAGAATGCTACTCTTCCAAAGAGTCCTTGGAAGGCGGGGGTTTCTGCCAGACTAATCGGCAAAAACTGCTTCATGTATGCAACCTGTTCTCCAGGGACGTTGAAGGCACCGAAATGGGTAACTGTATTGAAGCTGGTGTCTTTTAATACTGGAGAAGCCATGATCGCTTCGATCACCTGTTTGTTTATTGCAGTTCCGGTTATATTGAGACTCATGTTTAGCTCCTCTGTCGCCCATACCAGCTCCCGCAAGATTGGCCGCTCATTTATCTCGCCGTTGTTTGTAGTGGTGGATTTGAAGGCTTTTGTGAGTAACGTGGCACCGACTTGAGCCTCGTCGATAACACAAAACAATGGGGCTGGGCTGGTGTCCTGGTTTACGAGATGGTATATGTTTTGTATCTTGTCCTTGATTAGCTCGCCACAATGCCTCTTTTCCGCCCCCAAGATTTTTTCCGTGAGGACATTGAAGATGTCGCCGTGTTGAGGTCCAAGACAGGATGGTCTGATCTGCAGGAACACCCACAGCCTTTTGTGTTCGGCGGTTAAATTCGACCCACACACTTCGCGAGCTACCGTGCAGAAGAACTCGAAGATACAAAGTCGAGCGAGGAGGACTTCGCCAAATCGCCTTCGAGCAATGGCGCAATTGACTTTGTGAACTTTTTCGAAGTCGGTGTCGGGGAGATTTGGTTCGAAACATGGGTCCTTCTCGATACGCTCGCTGATAGTTTTCTGCACATCCATCGAACCACGGCCCTCCGTATCGACGTGGCACGTCAAATATAACCCCCATTTTTGACAGAGACCTTCGAGTACTGTCCGAGTTTTGCCAGATCCAGAGGTATTGAGTAGAATACTAAGGAAAATGGCATGAGTATTAATGAATCACTGTGATAAATTAACTGACTTACGTCCTCGAAGAACTTCCGCTCCGGAAGAGCTTATCTATCCGCTGCTGCAGCGCTTTACTTCGCTTGAAGTTGCCAAGATCATGAAGCAACATATCCGGCCCGTTCTTGGCAGAAGCGGGAATCTTCAAGCCCTTGAGAAAGTCGGTGTATGCACGGGGGACCTCCGAGTCAGTTTCATCTGGGACCCAGAGCTCGATAGGTTCTGCGCTCGTCAAGAACCTTTTAAGTGTCGGTCTTATCTCACTCAAATAAGAGGAGATAAGCTGATCGACTCGCTCTGGACCTAGAGTGTTAACCGATGCTGAAACTATGACTTTGTTATTTCCACAGCATTGAGCAATCTGGAACGCTCTCACATTTATGAAGGAGAAATTCATAATCTGTTCCGCCATTGTCGGTCGCCTGCTTCACCTCCGCAATAAACTGTGCGTTCGAAGTTTGATTGCCACCCCGCCTCTTCCAAATTTCCATGAGGTCGGAGGCGTCCTTGCCCATGCATGGAGCAATACATGAGCAAAGTATGTGGATATCGGCGTCGGAAGATTCAGGGAAGTCGAACGATTGGAAAGCCCGGCTGAGCACTTTGTACAGCTTCTGGTAGACAATATGTTTTTCTGCAAGGGATTGAGGCGAAGGGTTAGGGTCCGCCATCGTCAGGGAAGGGGGGATGGGAGACGTGTGGCTACGGGTCCTGCCACCTGTCGTCTTATCAGAGCGACGGAATTGATGGGATGAATTACTGGAAACAAAAGCATGTGGAATCCTTGTTCTCCGTTGCCATTTGGATGACACGCACCGTCCATTGTGGGTCCCTGTGGGTCCAAATTGTGATTCAGATCGAAAATTGTAATTGTACAAGAGCGCGCCTCCGCGCCTCCGCGCCTCAGCCCTTCGCTGCGTCGACTGCCGTCGGTGATATCCGTGCGGAGTTTACAGGCTTCAGACAGACATTATTTTATAAAGAGTTAGAAGAGAAGTTAGACTTCTGACTAGTGTCAGCCTCTTGCCTTGCGACTTTCTCGGAGCAGCTCCGAGGCCGCACTTCATTTCCAATGCCTCCGACGCAGAGTTTCGCCATAACAACGAAGACATCGACGACTTGCTTACCTCTTGACTTGCTTACCTCCAAGAGAGGCTTAGCTGATATCTCCAAAAGGTAAAGCCGTGGGCATCTAGGACCGGTTGTCCCAAGGGGCGACCACTAAAATTATTGCTGAAATCGGGTGGTACTATGCCTAGTTGTTTGGTTTTTGATGCATGTGATTGGGCCATCAACGGCCATCAATTCCATCAGCGCGTTAATGAGAGACGCGTTTCTGGACGTGTATGGACATTCAGCATGCAGCATAAATAGTGTGTCTTCTTTCCCATTTGTGTCAAGACATTTACAAGGCATATTTGTACGAATCAAGCTGCCGATACCGCTACACAAGAATGAACTATAAATGAGCCAAGATTGCATTCAAGACTTCGCCATCGACCAATGTTCCAATCCACTGTGCATTATGTCCTCCTAGCAAAGTATCTGGTGAACCCCAGACTATTCGGAAATACAATCCAATGTATCATATTGTTGCTGAGCACTCATTGCCCGACAACACTCTACCACCAATCCTCATTTATGCGAGACTAGTTCATCCGGAAGTCTTAAGATGCATTAGGAATCGGGGAAACCCAGACAGACATCTGGCAACAATAATATCAATTCCCAGACAGCAATGCAATTGATATGCTACCTGGCTCAGACGACTCTTGTCTCATTAACGCGCCGATGGAATTGATGGCCGTTGATGGCCCAATCACGTGCATCAAAGACCAAATAACTAGGCATAGTACCACCCGATTTCAGCAATAATTTCAATGGTCGCCCCTTGGGTTGTCCGACGTTGACGACGGCGAAACAATGAACTCGAAGGTCATTGTATTTTTTGATAGATGCGCGCTGGACTCCATCAGCTGCAGAAGTAACACTTTGATCATTATAGCACGTAATCTATGTTTCAAGTTACGCGCAGCCATACTATGGGCGCAGGGAAACGCAGACGGACGCAGACAGTATACAGTCTAAAGAGGGAAACGGACAGTGTGAACAATGGTGGAGGGAGAAAGTGTGAGAAGTAAGCAGTGATTTCAATCTACCCGGCCCCGAACCCTAGCACTACGACGCACAACGGGGTGCGCAACCTTTTTTCGCGTCTTTCTCTCCGCTGACTCAGCCAGGGAACGTTTACGCTTCCCCAAAACAACAGTTTCTACCATCTCATCGAATATTTCGGACGCAGGGATCTTTGCCATGAGGGTCTTGAATAAGCTGGTATTCAGACTAGCCATGGCGCGGGTGGAGTTGATGGGAACACTGTTCAAATAAGCCGACGCGGGAAATGATGCAACAATACGGAGTATTGATGGCCTTGAGGCGGCGGATGAACGTGGGGGAAGGGTTTGGAGTGCAGTGACGACCCGCTCGTTATCGGCGGACTGAATGCTAATTGAAAAAAAATGACTACGCAGTGGTGATGTGCTTACCTCGAGAGCAAACAGGTTATCGGTGGCCATGTTCTGGACCACCTCACGGAGCTTTGGGCCTTGAAGAACCGCGGCCGATGCGGATGCATGAACTACAATCCGCAGGAATGTCCCTTCGGCCAAGCGCAAGACACACACGAGATCCGGGTTACCCGCGGAATGGAGGAGAAAGGGGGGCGACTCGGAGCCACCGTCGGTAAGCAATAAAATCGTGTCTTCCGGCGACGTTGGAGTTGCAGCCAACACCGGCGTGAAGGAATCAGCCACCGAATATTGCGCAGGTCGACGATCAGGTTGATTAAGCGCAACGATCTCGGCCCTCTGCTTGGCCCAGGCAGGAGGAGAACGAGGGAACGAAAAGACTTTGTATACGGGATATCCTTGAGTGAAAGCGTGGGTGAGATATGTCATAACCGATGTTGCCAAGACGCGTGAACTGATCGGCGGGTATCCCTGTATTATATCCAGAAATGAGGCTCTCGGCGAGAGGCCATCGGAGGCGTATGGATCCGGACGCGCAGTACAGAACCAGCGAGCGGCGGACACAAGCATGATAGGCTCGTCGACGATAATTCGCGACATTTGGCTGTCGATGAATCGACCAAATCCTAAAGTTATCAGTACGATATGATCCCCGCTGAATGGCGGAGGGGGTTGGCCTGTCACTGAATAATGAAACAAAACGTCGCGGAGTGCTGAAGTTAGAGATGCGTAGCCGGCTGAATGGACGAAACGAGTGAATATATAATAAGATGTAGATGGTTGTTACGAACGGTATTCCAGAACCCGGCAATTTATATTTGTGATCCCAATTTGGTCCCGGTCCTGGTTCTCGGTGGCCGCAAATTCCAAGTTACTATCTGGTCGGTAGCCTGTGGCCGTCTCAACGTAGTCGTTGAGCAACGTATGCGGGCTTTGGAATCCGTCGCGCGCTAGCGTGCCCAGTAAGGTATCAGTGGCACGATACCTGTTGAAAACACATATCAGCACCAAGAGCCACAGAAATACGCAGGTACGAACCGCCCACGACACCAGTCCCAGACAAGTTTCAAAAAAGCCTTCCCTGCCTTCGTGGCGAGGTATGGCGGAGGCAGATAGCGCGACACGTATTCACGGTGCACACTTTCATCATCGAATGCGCCGGTGTCTGAACACCAGCGGTGACGATCGACGTTTCGGGATTTCTGGAAGCCCGATTTTGGTATTTCCGTACCCGCCGTCACAAACGAGATTTCGTACTCGCGGAATTCATGGCTCAAACCATCGAGAATCTCCCTCAGTATCGGGTAGTGGGCACCGTCGTCGTCGCGATAGGCCTCCTCGTGGTATTTGAATATGACCTGTGCCTCGTCAATGACGAAGAACATATGAAATCCGGCGCCAAACAGGTGTCGAAGTTTGGCCAGAAGATGGGCGATGTAATCTGTAGTGTGAGTGTCATCGCTATAGCACACTTGCATAAGCGCCCCAGAGAAGATATCCCCAAGACGTAGGCCGCCTACAGCCTGGGGCATTGCCTGAATCTGAAGCCACAATTTCTTGTGCTCGGGCTTTATTCCGGCGGCATGGATGTGCTCTGCAAACAAGGAAAACACAAGAAGTCGAGAAAGCAACAGTTGCCGTAGACACTGATGGGTTATTTTCACGTTCTCTGCAACTTTGTCGGGGTCTGGGGGCACTTCTTCGCGGAATGGATGTCCCTCGTGCGGAATATGGAGTTGCAGGAGCTCCTTGAGATCGGGAGAGCCAATTCCGATGCTGTCGATCGCGCCCACGAAATAGAAGCCCCAGTGCTGACATAGACCTTCAAAAGTGAGTCGAGTTTTGCCCGACCCAGAGGTGTTGACGAGGAATCTGGTATTTGTGTTAGTCGAGTTTCAAGCGCCAGATGAATCACTTGCGTGTGGTGCCCTTGCACAAATATATTCTCAACGCGATTCGCGAGAGTTTCATCGTCCGAGAAACGCCCCAAATCACGAAGAAGCACACTAGGTCCGCCTCGGGGACCAGTAGGTAACCTTAATGATGCGATATGTGCGTGCACATCATCGTCCACTTCCTTCTGAAGCGACCAAGTTACAGGCCCTCCTCGCTCTATGAACTCAATGAGGGCAGGAAGCCACTTGGATAACTTATTTGCAAGTTCGAGCGACCTTTTTTGTCGGCGCAGAGCATCTGCAAGGTTTTGATAATTTATGCGTGTGCCGAGACAAAGATATACTCAACGCACTATGATTTCGTACAGGATCGAAATTCCTCGACCGATGGGATTCCTTCAACATGGTATAAAGCTCCGCATGACGCGTCAGAACGAGCTTGCACGGTTCCAAGTTCGTGTAGAGCGCGTCGAGTGGCAGCAAATCGTCATCCTGGAACGCGGCGACAACGAGGCAAAGCGCCTGGGCGGCGTTGTCGATATCCTCGAGGTCCGCGTACGCGTCCAGGGCAGGGAGGTGGGTGGCTTCGCCGGCCATGGTAAGAGCATACGACGGTGCCAATCGGGGTGGACCCACAAGAAACGCGTGACCGTCCATCATTGATTTCGACGATTCTGAAATCGCATTAGGCAGCGAAAACTTGAGAGGAAAAGAGCAGTGCAGGCACTTGGCGTAGCGGAGTTGAATTGAAAGGGGGGACGAAATTTAGGGCAAGGCATTCGGCTTTTTGCGAGATGAAACTCATGTCCAGAATCCATCCAGAATACACTATCGTACATACACAAGGACACCGCAAGGTAAGGCAAGTAAGGTGTATGGAGCATAGAAAGAGCGAGTGCTACATACGTACTACAGAATCAAAATACATTTTAAAGATTATAAGGTCCAAATCAGCCATGCCAGCGAGGTAGCTCGCGTCGAGGATCTATCTATCCCATGATTCCCACCCGTAACCCTAGTGAGTGATTTTCCGCGTCTACCACTTGCCAGCAAGTCGTCCGACGCCCCACACGAACCCGCCGCCGCCGATGGGCAGCAGCAGCACCCACACGCCCACGTCCCAGATGACGCGCTTGCGGAACTGGCGCTTCTGCAGCGCGAGCTCCTTGCGCTGCAGCAGCTCGTCCGCCGCGGAGGACAGCCGCTCCTGCGCGTACGGGTTCGGCGTCGCGGGCATCTGCGGCATGACTATCGACAGTGGCCGCTTGAAGAAGTGCGTGGTGATGTGGATGAGGGCGGGTAGGAAAAAGGTGCCTGCGCACGCGCAGGCGAGGAGGACGTCGCTCAGGATGCGCGCGATGCGGGTGGGTACGAGGGAGAGAACGATTACGAGGGCGAAAGTGAGGTACTTCGAGAAGGGGATGGTAGTGGCGCGGCGGATGCGCTCGGGGATGGGGAGAGATGGCGTGGTGACGAGCACTGATGGAATGGCGAGCAGCAGGGTCAGGGAGTTGAGCACCGCGATGGCTGGCTGAAGGCGCAGAGGCGGGGGGTCCTGCAGCTGGGTAAATCAAAATAAGCGGAGGAATGAGCCAAAGGAATATGCGTACAATAACGGCATTCATGTGTGCGGTGAAAAATATAAGGGGTAGGGTGAAGCACACAGCAACAGCCACCGACAAGGTGGAGAGAGTTCTGAAGGAGCGGGAGGCCGAGCTCTTCGAGAGCGCAGCAGGAGGGGAACCGGCTTTCAAGGAAGCGTAGAGAGGGAGTGTGGACGACGACGTAAAAGCAAACGCCGTCGTAGCTGAAGACTCCGTCAGTTGCACGTCCAAGAACAAAGATGCATGACACACTTATGCCTTGCCAGAAGGCTCCCATTCTAAGCCAGCCGGGGTTGATTTCGAGGGTCCCGTTTGCGTGAGCAACGGCTACGCAGCAAAACCAAATTATATAGGTGGCGATGGAGGCCCAAGTCGCATAGACAATGCGTCTAGAAGCCAAGGATTGGCCTGAGACCAATGGAAGCAGTGCCAGTGCAAACACGACGGTCAGCACCGGGCGTGGTGGAAGGGGTAGGTCCCCGGGGAGGAGGGGGAGGATAATATGGACAGATTCTTTGATAGCCAAATGAGCAGGCGTTTGGTAAGAGCAAGACTGGCTTACCGCGGAGGTAGAGGAAGGATAAGAGGACTCGCAGCGTTCCAGTTCCGCCGCGCACGATGGCCCGGAGCCAGCTACGTTGGCGTTCCTTTCCGCGGCCCCACGCAAAGGCGTCCAGGATGATGTCCTCCAGGTCGGCCTTGCGCATGTAGCGGGCTAGCATGTACCATATCTGCCTTGAGAAGGCGGACAACACCGCAAATATGATCAGCGGTGGTATGCCGTACTTGAGCGGTAGCTGGGTGTTTGGCAAGAACAATGCGCCAAGCTTGAGATATGGTGAAAGCAGGTAAAGAAAGACGAGTGACGGGGCCATCGGGGGGCTGAAAGGCCTGCGGATTTCGAATTCGGGGCTGTCCGGGGCCTCGCCATCGTCTTCGGGAAATTCAAAGGGGGAGGATGGCTCCTCATCGTCGTGCACGAGGATGAGAGAAGTCGACGAGTTGTAGTTGGAAAGAATTGGCGACTCCTCGTCAGATGAGCTGGACGTGGAGCGGCGGGGGAGATCCATGACGGAGGGAGGAGGGGGGGGGAGGGGAGGAGGAGGAAGAGGAAGAGGAAGCCAGGAGGTAGGGACACAGGAACGAGCGGCGAGTCGCCTTTCGTTCCGCAGCGCGATCAAGCCGCATTGGGCCAGGCGAGTCGGCTCGGCAATTTTCTCTATGCCAACCTCCATTGAATTATTCTCCCTCTGGAACAGACTAGACTCACGCTCAAGTATCCGACCCTCGGCCACGGATCGATTGCCATTTCTCATCCTACTAGGTCTCTATTGTTCGCGCGCGCGGTGAGCAGCGAGGCATTGGTGCAAACTGCCTGCAGGTGTCGCTGCTTCCCATTTGAGACTGCGCTGCCAATTCTTCTCCTGGTGCTCTATTCAAATCTAAGGCGACTTCAAATTAGCTCACTGGTTACAGCCAAACATTAGTCGTCTGTTGGGAAGAATTCAGCTCCACTAGCAGGTCACCAGTACAGGCTATACTGCCTTAATTAATCCCTGTAGATGGACTCGGGATAATAAGATTGCTCAGCGACAGTAATTCTCCTACGGGGTATCAATTTGGCAATTATAAGTTAATATCCTTTTCACTGAAACTGGACTGCTTCCATTATGTAGGTATCGATATGCTATCATCGGGCTAAATCATGCAAAGTACTGGGCGCACTTACCGGACGATCACTACACAACGCTTCGTACATGGAATCCCTACGAATGTCCACTCTCGGTCATATAGCGTGTGCGTCCGACTTGCGCGCCGTCCTGGCTTCCTTTCCCGTCCTTGTGGCTTGCGCGGAATCCTCACTAGAAGATGCTGAGTCCATAGATGTCGTTATCCTGGCCGTTCATTCGTCGTGCGGGTGACCTCGACAGAGCAGCAAGAACCTACTTGCTCCGTGAACCGCTCGAGACAGAAGAAAATGGGAAGCTTTGAACAGTTGTACTGCGCTTCAGGCACTACTTCCGGATCGTCAGCGTACCGCATCGGAAAGCTTTTACTCGCTTTCTGCTGTCGGACCACACTCTTGGCATGGAGGCTTTGAGGCACCTGGATCGCTGCAGGAAGTATCGCATTCCTACTTAGGGCGTGGCGACTCTGCCGCTTCTGTCAAATATTAATGGACTCTCTAGAAAACAGCCCACCCGGACCTGTCCCCGTTACGGTCAGTTTTCCTCCGCGATGTCTGTACGATCCAGCCTACCTTCCAACACTCTACACTCACTCAATCGGCCGATGACTTTCTCGGCCGCGTGCTCCTTGATCGCGCGGTAACCGGTGCGAGGTATGTGTACGGTCTGTAAATATTGGGATGCAAGCAATGTGGGTTCCGCCGGAGGATTTCAACCTCGGTCGAGGGGATGTACATATAATGGTGCAGTGTTTAAATGTTACTAGCTGCGGTAGGTCAAACGGGGAGTGGAGTTCCTGCAGGAAGTGCGCAAAATCCATCCAACTCTGTGATAGTACTTATGTTTAGACCAACCTTAACGACATTCATTGTCTCCGACTCTTCGGGAAAAACGACATAGAACGCAACGTTATAACCCGGAACGCCGCGGGACTCCGCTGTTAGCGCGCAAATAATTACAGGCGTCTCCGTCCTCTGCGCCTTACCCTAGTGGCGTTATACTCCCCTACCCTCCCACGGCAATAGCTCGTTCCACCGGGTCGTTCGAGTACATCTAGCTCAAGATTTCCATCCTCGTCGGCTCCATCGACCTGAACCACTCGGATACGCATAGCCCACATCCATCTCCGCCTGGGCTCTGTCTGTGTTCGATATCAAACTCCCAGGCAAAAATACACCCATATCACCTGTTCGACGTACATGTCTTCTGCAGTGATCAGTTCGGAGTGCGCCGCAGGATAACATAACCGCCACACGAACCGAGCCGCTCGTTTGCGCTTCTCCATTTATTCTGTGCCGCCTTCCCAAGGTCGCAGCCGCGGAATCGAATTTTTGGGAACTCGCGATTTTCTGCTTGCGATTTTGGATGGACACTCTAGTACATCTATCACCGTGATCATCTAACTTTCCGTGTTCATCTGCTTTCCATCTAGATCAACCCCCTGGTCTATTTCTTCGTTGCAATCTATCTGTCCGTTCCTGGACTATTTTCTACTGCTGTCGAATCCGCTGTACATTGCCCTTGACAGTTCGTCAAGCACCTCTCCGGTCAATTGCCCACTCATCTACGTGCGCTAGTTGCCAGCCGTATATTTTCTGGCTGACGTTCCATTTTCATGGGGGCCATGGCTGCGATGCTAGAAATAACATGGGACTCCCTCGCCGTCTATGCGGTTTTTGTACTCTGCAATACGCCTATGAATTCGCTACGTCTCTCCGGACAAAGCGAAACTTGCCAATGTGGCAATATCTGTTTCACTTGGTTTGTCTTTCAGAATGTGCTACAAGTTCAATTCAATTTATTATTTTATATTGGTGTGAACGACTGTCCACAATCTGAGATAGAATTCTCTAACGAGACCTAGTGTCCTCGTCCCATTGGTCATCCAATGTAAGATGGGGGTAATTCTAATCTCCTACAAATTGACATTGCCGCGGCAAGGTCCCTATACTAGTTCCTCTCACTGCCGGGCGTTGGCGCAAAAACATTCATAGACAACGAATTGGGGCATATTACTACTACAGAGCGGAACCTTCTAGCTTCAAGTTGGAACCGGAACGAACTGCCTGGCTGTTACTCTTATTATTTCCTGTGTAGGACCAGCCAGCCCTTCTCTCTTGTTTATCTTCCAGAGGCCCCCTTTGTGCCCGTCCCCTTTGTGCCGGCGGGCTTGGAGCTTGCCGCGTGGTGCGGCGTACCACGACCGTCATCGTCCTCGTCCTCCGAGTCGTCGGCTAAAACCTCGGGCTTTGGGTCCTCAGGCTGCTGCTTAGCCTGCGAGTCAGAGGAGCTCTCGGGTTGACTGTGACTCATCCTCAGTTTCGTCTTCATCACCCATTTTTCAGGAAAAAAGGTACCGTTTAACTTCCGGGTCGCTAATATCCTTTTGGTCAGATCCGGAGGTGCTCTTTGAATCGGTCATGCCTGGTGCTAGAAGGGGTCAGCTTAAGCGAAAGAAGAGATCAGCGGTGCTCACAGTGCTCTGGGGTGCGTTCTGCTGTGGTGGTGTGGGAAGCGCAGTGGAGTGGGTCCTGCCCGGCGCTCATTTTGAAGTCGCCATTTAGCGCCCGAGCACGGGCCGTGATGTAAAGATGTAGACATTGCCTCCATTGTCTATACAGCTTTCTACAGCTTTGACGATTGAGCTTTCTCCTCACCTTCATGCCCAGGCTCCGTGCGCCGACTTGGATAGCCAACCTCCGTTGGTTGTACACTCTGCTTAAGCAAATCTGGAGAGGACTCCCGGCGGGGTTGAGAAACCCCATCATCCTACGCCTCCGGATTGGCGCTCAAAAATTCCGGGCGCTTGTTTCGCCTTCTCGCAGTCATGGCGAGCGGGATAGCGTGAATCCCGGGTTCTTGTCCTGCTCTGAAGATCGGGGGACAATTACGCACCAAGATGCCGGAACCCCCGGGCCGCCTTCAGGGGAACCCCCACAAGCAGGTTTCAATGCTGCCGTTGTGCACGACGCGCCGGATGTGGAGGCGAGCGCAAACAATCCGCAAGACAGCCCACCACCTGTTTCGCCGACATCTGGAACAGCTGCAACTGTCGTCTCCACTTCGATAGAGGGCTCAGCTTCGGTCATGTCCAAATCTTCACCGATCGAGGAAATCCGTGCCATCCTGCCAGAGCGCTTCGCGAGATATCGCAAAAGGGAACTCATGTCAGTCGCCTATTTTTTATATCGACTCGGGAGCGTGTATTCAATTGTCTATCAGAGCTCGGAAGCCAGGTCTGCATGACGTAGAGGCTCAAACTTTGACCTTCGCAACGTAAGGATTTTTTTGATGCAGACAAGTCTCAGCCGTTACTCAGTTGAATTTTCAGGACAGAATCGTGTCAGGAAGGGTGGATCTCGCTCCTCCATCCCGAAGGGGCTCGCTATTTCTCCAATCCTGAACGGGTGCGTTGGATTTCCTCTTCATATCCAAATCTTGAACTCCGAGTTATTGGCAGCGGATATTTACGGATGTAAATGTCTGTGAACCCCAAAATCTCGCCAACGTCAACCAAGTCGTTTCTCTCGTTATGGACGCCATCGGCAATGACATAGCGCCTCGTTACGCTGCTCTCTTCGAAGGCGCAGCGGGTTCCCCGACTCCGGACTTACTTTTTGATCTCGTCATCGACCTGGCGCCCAACGAGGCGAAGGATACTACTGGATACTACTACTTTATTAACCATTCGGAGCGATGCCCCTTCTGGTTGGAGACTATCTCCGCCCATCACCTCGCTGCGTGGGATAATATTGAAGGCCCGATAGAAGACGAACAACTCCGTGAGTCGTCCTCACCCACCCTAGCGACAATTACAATAATGCGTTGTGTAGGGCACGCAATGGAATGCCAGTACTGGTGGAGGTCATTCACCATTTTTGCAGCCCTTTGCTGATGAAGCTTAGGCAACACTGTTCTATGTTCCCCAGCGCCCTTCCGCTGACCCAGCCGTTGATCCACGAACTCCAGGAATACGTCGTTTATAGCATTGGGGGTACTGTTTCCCCCCTGGGATCCGTGGATTTGTGCTCAATTACATTTTCAGACATATCAACGTCGCTGACATCGACTGTGTCCCGTTCCCTCGAAGAGCTGAGGGCTTGGCTCTCTTTGGTCAAACATCTGGAATGTAAGTGAGCTTCCGCTTCAATCCAGACGCCCTCCAATGCTCCTGCAGATGAAGGCTTGGGATCCGCGTCTACTTTCGGTAAGCCCTGCTCGACTCGTTCCAGTGGGTCGAATATTAACAAGTGCGACAGCGAGATTGATGCACCAGTTCGGTGCGTATCTGCGGTTCATGAGCGACTGTTACTGACCCAGAGTGTGACACAGCCCAGGAACGCTTTGACAACTTTCATGGTCTACCGCACGCGCGTCTAAACCAGGATCAATCCGTTTACGATCCGCCAGAGCTGAAACCCAAGCGCTCATTCTGCTTTATCTTGGTCGCTCCGATTCTCTTCTTTGCTCCGGATGTGTATCTGCAGTTACTGGAGAAGGCATACGTGGACAAAACAGTACTTTTGAGAATATGGAAGCCGCTCATACACAAGCTCAATACGGAATGGCAGGACTTTACACTTTTTGTAATTCTCCCCTTGTTTTTGTTTCCCTCTACTGACAGCACGCAGGCCACCGTCATCCTGAATGCGAACGTCGCGTTCTTGTCAATCAACAGCGTCGATCTGCCCACCGAGAGTCGCCATTCGCCTGTGCAAATTGCGAGTTACCTCTCCATTGTCGCCAGTATCGGCTCGATCATCTTGGGCCTGCTTTTGGTCCGCCAAAACCGCACAAAATTCCACGAATCCGCTGCCGACATTGTACGAGTCCTCAATCTTTTCTTTCCGAATGCACATCTAACTCAGACCTCAGTCAGCGTCCGTGAGCCGTCGGAGCAGCAAAAAGTTTGGCCTGGAGCTGTTGGCTCTTATTTTCTCGCTGCCCTACGCGCTCCTAATGTGGTCTATGATCTTCTTCTTCGGCGCCTTCATGACGACGTGTGTACGTGCACCAGACGTCGTGACACAGTCCATAGTCGGTGTTGCGGCCGGCATCATGACAGTTCTCGTCTTCTGGTGCATTTGGGATGCATGGGATATGCAAGAAGCTGCCGACCACCCGCCGTCGTTGAGTCAAGCCATTCGCACCAGATTGCAGTCGATTTTCTGTCCTCCTCTGTCGACCAAGAGGACGTCGAGAGTTTCGAAACTATTCCATATCGGGGAGAAAACCATTAGCTGAAGCCCGCATACGTGCACTCGAAACCCAATATACAACACCGGAGCGACAAGAGAAATACATAGCGGTCACCGTGCACATGAAAAGCATCATAGTCCCACCACATCCACCATATCCCCATCATCGAGGTCCATATCGCCAATCGGAACATTATGCGCGATTTTATCCCCGTCGACTGCCAGCTGGGGATTCTTCTCCGGCTCGGGAGCTGCCCCCTTCTTTCCCTTCCCCTTCTTACTCGCACCACCAATACTTTTTCTGGGATTGGCGTACTTGTCGGCGAGACCCGCCTTCTTCAAAAAGGCCTGGACGATCGCGCCACACGTCGTCGTCGGCCGCACGGTCAGCGTTATGTCCTTCGTGGTTAGGGCCGAGCGTAGGACGAGCTTGAACGTTTCCCCACCGGCGTCGGATTCGGTGTCGGATTCCTGGGCGTTCGAATACACGGGGGACGGCGCATCTGTGTCCGAATCGACGTCTATCACCGGGGCGGCTGTAGAAGCGACGGGGTGGGTGCGCAGGTATTCCCATGTAGTTTTATCGCAAGCAACTGTATGAACATGTCGTACCTTACGCCGTAGACAAGAAGTAACTGACGAACCTAGTTCTCCTTTACCCCATATGTTGAGCGTGGCCGGGGTCACGGAGGGAAACAGGCGTGCCCCATTGTAGCTCATTATCAAGTGATCAACGAGAACGGACGCTTCTTCCGCAGCGGCCTCGAATAGCTCACGGAAGTTGTCGGTCTGGGAAGGGACCATTCGTAAGTGGTTCTTCCAGCAGCGGAGGAAGGCGTACCCGGTTCAGCTTGAAGACCACTTCCCACTCTTTCCCAGATTCATTCGAGGGATGTGGCTGCCACTTGACTGTAATCTCCACAGTGTCCTGCGAGTCAGAATCGGCAGGCTCAGAATATGAACGGTTTGCTTGGGCGGCGCGTGCGATTTTTTCGAGTTCAGGGTCGAAGATTATCGTGTCCGTGGATTCATCGGCCTCATAGGATACGGGTGATGGTGATCGAGAAGGTGCTTGCCCAAGTGCTTTTCTGAAAGAAATGAGCTTGATTCCTCGACCGCTTTCAAAGTGCGCACCTAACGACATCACGAGCCTGCTGAAGTTGTTGCCGGGCCAAAGCGGGAGGGGGTGTTATGGATCGCGAGCGACTGCGTCTCTTGCGTTTGTTCTTTACAGGAGTACCAGACGCGTCGGTGATCTCCACACCATCAGAGTCTGAGTCTTCTGAGAGTTCTTCCGATAGTAAACTGGGTTGGAATGAGAACCAGACGCGTAAATGGGGGAGTGCCACGCGTACCGAGCGATCTTCGCTTGTGGATTGTCTGTGTTTTTCGTTTGTTTTCGAGGACGTGGTGAGTCGCTGTCCCCCTCGCTGTCCGAGCGTGAAGTCTTCGCCTTAGTGACTTTAGTCGCTAGAGTTTCATGTCTTGGTTATCCCGCTTCCTGGACAAAGATAGGCCGGCCTCACCCTTGTTTATTTTATTAAGGGTTTGCCACGCAGATGTGCTACGCCCCTGGTTCCGCATGAACATGGCATCGTCGTCCACGACGACAACAGGGAGTGTTGGAGAGGTTCCATTGGTCTTCGAGGATGAGGCTTCTCCCTGGGAGGACTTTACCCGTGGTACGGGTCGCGGTCGCGGTCGAGAAGCCATTTGCGGTCACGTGTGGGCTGTCACTTTGCCGGAACGCGTCGCCCAATGTCCCGGGATCACCCGAGCGTGTCCATCACAAGCTCCGCAGGAGCTGCGGCCGACAGGATTCATCACCCTGCCGTCGACCTTTAAATATGGCCACCGTGGCCCCCATCCCACATCCCATTGTCCAACAACTTCAACTCACATATTCTTACCATGTCCCGCTTCCTCTGGTTCTTCCTCGGTGCTGGTGTCGGCTCCTGGTGGGCGTCACACAAGAGGTTCAGTGTTGACTGCCAGATCCACCGCACACTCGCTGCCCCACCCTTATCCACGGACCCAGTCCACCACCCCAACAACGCCTCTGAGCCCATGCCAGAGGTGCGAAACCAGCCAATGCCTTACAATCGCGACTGGGAACGAGAGAGAGAGCGTGTCAGGCAATTCAGTCAGACTGCAGGAGATACGGCAAGTCAGACTCGCGCTCAGATTACTTCAGATCCTTACTGTTTCGAATTTAGGTTGCTGAACTGTCGGAAGTGACTCTGAACACTATTCTACAGGCTACTGAAGCTTTGAAAGCGGTATGATCATTCCAATTTCTGCGTTTTTTATCCCTCATTTCTTGTACAGAAAATGGCGGAGCACCGCGCGTTGCGCGAAGAGGAAAGACGCATTGAAGAGGAAAGAAGAAGAAACCCACCCCGTTACGTTTAGGTTTAACTTTCAATGTAATCTCTGTAAATATTCGAAGATGCTACCCTACTCCCCGTTCCTATGCGGATAATAATACCGAATTCGTTCCGTACTTTCCAATCCAGGATGAAATGCGTCGTGGCCCAGAAAGGCAAAATATGATCGCGTTACATAAGCACTGCATGTCCGAGTCAACTCCTCCGCTGTTCTTCAAACGCAAGGTCAAGCCCGCCAGAGCCAGACAGTCATCCCCGGAGCCAGAAAGCAATGATACCGCCAACGAATCGCCCAGTACATTGGCTTCGAGATTGAAGAACAAGGCCAAACGAGCAAAACCAAAGTCGAGACTCAGCTTTGGTGCTGATGAGGAAGAGGTTTGCGTTCTAATTGCCCACAAGAACTTCATGCTAATTGTGGGTAAGGAGGGGGGAGGCGAGGTATTCAAGGTAAAGAAGTCTAACCTCAGCCAAAGGCTTTCGCTGGGAACACACCCGTCGTGCGTCCAAATTTTGTTCTGTCTCTGGATTGCCTCACAGAACGCGTCTTTTCGCAGGAGCAACGTCCCCTCGAACTTGGACCAGGCCTCTGCATCACCTCACCGTGGCCCGACGTACGATAAGGCGTATCTAAACCAGCTGAAAGCAAGCACGCCGTCCTCGCGCGCACCACTCCCAAGTGGCGACCCCTACGATGCAGATATGTCCATAGACGTCGGCGACATGTCTGTCGATATCTCAATGCAAGGGATCGAGAGTTCAGATGTGTTCGGTATGTCTCAATGCCACTCAAAGCGTAACGCGTGCTCAAGGACGCGTTTACCAGATTCTGGGACGTTCATTCCGTCCGAGTCGTCAATAAAAGTCGCAAAGGAGCGGCGGGAGCGACTTCGGAACACCGGCGTCTCTGCTGAAGACGACTTTATTTCCTTGTCTGTCGTGAAACGGCCGGATGAGTCTCAGGGCCCACATCCCGAGAGTCGGTTGATGAGAGAAGAAGATGAGCTCGGAGAAGGTGACGACGGTGCGTTTCTTTTTGGAATTCCATCCGTGAATGCATTCCAATTGTCCTTTACAGAGTTTGCGGAATATACTAGTGCACAGGAGCGTATCGCCCTCGGCACAAAATCGCGCAAAGTCGAGGCGAGCAAGCGCAGAGATGCCATGAAGGAGATGCTTGCTGACGCGTATGTTATACAATTCTAGCTCGTTTAATTATCTAACATTTTCATAGGGAAGAAACGGACGAAGAGACTGAGGAGTGGGAACAGGAACAAATCCGACGAGGAGCCCAGGCGTCTATTGACGCATCTCCTGCCTCAAAAGTGAAGGAGATTTACAAGCCTGCACCAAGTAGGTGTTTGAGACAGCACCTTAGTTTTTTGCTCAAACCAACACAGTACCTCCCTCAACCCCGCTACCTTCTCTGGGGCCAGCGCTGACTCGATTGACTCAACAGTTGACCCAACTGACGACTTCCCATGCTTCGAATACAACTGCTCTCAGCAACATTGCTCAAGAGCGGGCAGAAGTCGACGATCGAGAGAAAGAAATGCGGCAGATGGTCGAAAGAGCAGAGGCCAAGCGAGCGTGGTTTGGTCAATTCAAAGAGTGGGTCGAAGGGGTTGCCAGCTTTTTGGATGAGAAGGTATGGTTTTGTTCCAGCCCGACGCTCGACATTCTCACATTTGAGCCATCTAGTACCCTCTGCTCGAAAAGCTGGAGGAGGAACACGCTTCCCTTCTCCAGGAGCGCTTCGACATGATCAAAGAACGTCGGATAGCTGAAGACGAGGATGACTTGTGCACGTTCATGGGTGTAACTCGGCCGCAAGCAGAGGAAGAGACTGATGAACTCGGTCGCGTCGTTCCCAAATCGACTCCGGCTCTCCGTCGCGCGGCGCGTCTCGCTCGCCGGCAGCGGCGGCATCTAAATCAAACGACGCAGAAGGAGTTTGACGATGACGAAGGCTACTCTACGGACTCGTCCTTGCCTCCATCCGACCTGTCGTCCTATCGCAGCGCGATGGCGTCACTGACGGAACGCACGGGGCAGGTGCTCTCCGATGTACGAGCAGAGGAGTTCCGTGATCCGGGCAAAGGGCGGTGGAATGCTTGGCGCGAACAGTATGCTGATAGCTACGTTGGCGCGTGGGGCGGCCTTGGGGTAGTCAGCGTCTGGGAGTTTTGGGTCCGGTTGGAGATAGTCGGCTGGGACTTCATCAAGGTTTGTTCGCAGCACCCTTGAAAGTTGAGCCCCCAGCTGAATATTTTTTCAGGCACCAAAAAGCCTGGATAGTTTCAAATGGTATCAGGGCCTATACCAATACTCCCGCCCATCCGGGGACGAGCTGGGGCCCGACGGGGACCTCGTGGCGTCTATGGTGTCTACCGCCATCATTCCACGGATCTGCAAACTCTTGGAAGGCGGCGCCTTCGACGCGTACTCTGATGCCAGTGTTCGACGGATCGTGGACCTGTCAGAAGAAGTAGAAGCCAGCGTTGAGCCAGGGAACGCCAAATTCCTGGTCCGTTCCCGCCTCTCGACCTTGAAAGTACACTGACCAGTTGTTTAGGTCCTGTTGAAGTCGGTGCTGACTGTATTCCGAACCGCCATAGCCGAGACCGAAACGCTGGTAGAGAAATACAAATTGGCGTCAGCAGGCGGTGCTGCGGCCTTCGACCCCGCCTCCATTCCTGCACGAAGCCCGATTCCTTAACCGCAGAACAAAACTGCTTCGGAATATAATCAAATGGAGAAAGTACACAGGTGAAAGATTTGGAATTGGAGAGAGCGTCAGCAGACTTGTGGATGGGAGCATCTCAGACATTGCGCGCGGCGGATGGGATGGTGGTCAGATGTTTATTGACCAGGTTCGTCAGTTTCAGACTCCCAGGCAACATTATGCTGATGCGGAACAGGCGCGCACAATTGCTGCGTCCGTCTATCCGGCTAAACTGAACCGGTAGCCGGAACGGCGGGCTGGATAATAGTTGTTTCAGCGGCTCAACTTACAAGTCCAGCGTATGATCCGGATAACAGCGGAAAAGAGATATCTCAAGGAAATCCTGAGACTTGATTCCTGTTGTCTGCGATTTTCATTTTAATAAACGCGTTCATTAATATTATATTCACGGGACTATATATACCAGCCGATCAGATTATTTACGTAAGAAGACTCGACCTCGGGCCCCACATCCGACGATTGCTTATCATTTGATCGTCTACCCCGCACCCAATTTGGAAGTCCCGTTTGTAATGCTTTCCGTTTCGTGTGCACGAACTTGGCACAAACAGTCAGCGGGGTTTAGTGGTCGGTGGCCGCTTGTTGTCGCCTAGCACTGAGCAGCATCCAGCGCACAGAGCTCTATGAGCTGGAGCCTAAGCTTGAAGTTCACTCCAACCGAATTGTTTTGACAGGTCCGCCTGCTTTTCGCTTGAGGTGCCAACTTCCTCGCTTCCTCTTTCTCAGGATTCTCATTCTGAGGCTGTTCCTGGCTGTTCTCAATTCATCATGGGGTCGGCCGCCCGCCCCTTTTGATCATTTCCAACGCTATTTTGCTGACTACTATCACGCGGCTATACTTCTCTGCCCCGCGTCCCGCGGCATATAAATGAACCTGGTCACCAAAATTCATCCCCGCTCCACATTTCGCCCCCCTTTTCATAAATTTTCATGTCTCTCTCCAAGGCACCCGACGCCATGTCTACCTCCACGTCCAAGGAGGACCAGAACACTGAGCACACCGAGCACATCGACGATTACAATGATCATGACGTTATTACGATCCACCCGAATGCATGGTCCAAATATCGGTGAGCCTTTTTTTCCCCCGCCCTTGCCCCGCTCATATGTTTCCCCAATGTTCTGCTAGGTTAATGATGAGGGAATATGTTGCCGAGTTCTTGGGCGTCTGCATCCTGATAATATTTGGGACTGGTGTCGACTGTCAAGTTGTCCTTTCTTCGGTCACGGGGGTCGCGCCCAGCCAAAAAGGCGTAAGTATTGAAGGCCTCGTCGGTTCGTCGACCACTTGCTGACGCCTTGGTCCAGAGCTATCTCTCTATAAGTTTTGGTTGGGCCATCGGCACAGCGATGGGTGTTTGGGTCTCGGGCGGCGTTTCGGGTAAGATCCTCGACGCCTCTATGATGTTCAGCTATTGACTGTACGCTTTCAGGTGGCCACATTAATCCTGCCGTATGCCCTCCCTTAGCTTTTTGTTCTCGTCTGAGATGATATCTTCAGGTAACTATTGTCCTTGCAACTTATCGAGGATTCCCGTGGAAGAAAGTGCCTGTAAGATAATTGAAGTATCTCTCCCTTTCCTGCCGCTCATTCCCACCCAGGGCTACATCGCTGCCCAAACATTAGGTGGATTGGTCGGAGCTGCTTTGGTTTATGCTAACTACTATCACGCTATTGTCAGTCTCGAGTCCCTCCTTCTCTTACCGCCTCTGATTTTTTTGTAGAATATCTTCGAGGGCGGACCTGAAGTACGGACCCTTGCCACCGCTAGCCTTTTCTCCACATATGCTGTGTGTGATTTCCCAATACTCATCCAGCTATGACTGACGTCGGGCTCAAGCTAGATTATATGACCGCTGTCTCAGCCTTCTTCTCCGAGTTCCTCGCTACAGCTGTCCTTGTGATAGTCGTCCTGGCTATCGGCGACAAGAAAAACTGCCCGCCGCCCGCCGGCCTCGCCCCACTGGTTCTGTTCGTCCTCATCCTGGGGATCGGTGCCTGTCTCGGAATGGAAACCGCCTACGCAATCAACCCTGCTCGGGACCTCGGCCCACGGCTCCTGACGGCCATGGTCGGATACGGAAAGCAAGTGTTCACCTATAGAAAGTCAGTATCCTCCCCTCGCACACACTTCACCGACTGATCCGTTTCGTTGTCGCAGCCACTACTGGTCAATATGCCCCCTCTCTGTCGCTGTGTCGTAGCTAACCCCGCACAGGATCTGGTGCCCGATTATCGCGCCCATCCTCGGCGCCCAGGCAGGGGCCATCTTCTACGACGCCTTCATCTACCTCGGCGACGAAAGCCCTTTCAACAAGCCGTGTGTATCGTCCTTCTCCCTTCTGACAAGCGTGCTCATCCATAAAAGCAGCAATGCCGCCGCTCGTGCGCGTCACGAGCACGCCGCCCACGCCATGCGCAGGAACATGCCCGCCGGTCCTGGGGCCGAAGACCAAGTCTGACCTTAATGATTATTAAGAACTTAATATCGGGTAATTGGATGGGGTTCGCTCTTACTGTATCACTCGAATGCATGAACATCGAAAATACTTGTTGTACGATACCGGACGAAGAAAAATAACATGCTCATATCTTAATTTTTTTTGGTCGTTCACCTAATGTCTTGGTTCCTTCCAAGCCTCGGTCAGGGGCCTATGGCACGGCGGAGCATGCGCCGGAGGCACTTCCATCTACACGTGTTCCGCATTCGATGCGGAAGCGATCCACGACGCGGTCGCTTGTGCGAGCAGGTGCGGGCAGGTGGGGCCTGGCCGGGGTTCTTATGACAGCTTGGCCCTTGGGTTGTACGATAATCAAGTCCAACTTCTAGACACATTTACCTACTGCCGCGATACGTTCGTCTAAGAGTCCGAGAACCGTGTTAATCCCCAGCAGCACCCCCTCGTCCGGACCCTGCCCAGGAACAAAGCGCGTGTGCGCGAAGTCGATTAGGCGCACGTCGCACGGCGGGCCCGGCTTCGTGGGCTTGCTGCTAT
This sequence comes from Mycena vulgaris, assembly GCA_029204335.1. Classification (NCBI taxonomy): domain Eukaryota; kingdom Fungi; phylum Basidiomycota; class Agaricomycetes; order Agaricales; family Mycenaceae; genus Mycena; species Mycena vulgaris. The sequence continues at coordinate 1,000,414 of JARGYA010000025.1, forward strand.
TGTCATCATCGTCGTCGTCGTCCTCCTCCTCGTCCTCCTCCTCCTCGAGCATCCACTTCAGCCCCTCCTCCGCGCGTGCCACGTCGCTCTCGTACAGGAAGAGCAGGCTCCCGCCAACCATGCGCATCTCGAGCGCCGCGAACGCGTCGTGGAGGTCCTGCACGTCCTCGCGTAGCAGCTCGAGGATCTGGAGCAGGAGCGGCGCGGGTAGGCCCTGCGCGGGCGCGTCCACGCTTGCGACGGGGAAGAAACGCGCGAACCCCTCGGGTAGCTGCGCCGCCGAGATAGACTTGCCGTACTCCTTCAGCGTGTGCACCGGCTCGCCCGTGGTGTTGTCGTATACCTGTGTCTCGCATAAGCACGCGTGTAAATCAAGTAGCGAGCCGAGCCGACCTGGAACCCCGTCAGACGGATGCCCGTCTTGAGCGACGTCGTGGCTTCCGCCGCCTTCAACATGCGCTCGACCTTCTCTGGCGACGCAGATTCATCGTAGAGCACCGTGCCGAGCTTGATGTCGAGGATATTGGGCTTCACGAATGCGTGCGAGAGATTTTCCAGCACGAGGGACTGTGCGCGCGACCAATAAGCAAGGCTGGCGCGCCCACAAGCCGCAAGGCGGGCACTCATCTTTCCGCGGGCCGTCGAGTGGTTTGACGGGGATGCTCGTTTCGCTCGGGGGCTGGTCTACATCGAGCTCGCCCTCGAGCGCCAGCGTGCCCAGGAACTTGGGGAGAAATGGCCGGAGTGCGTCGAGCTCAGGCTGGGTCGCCGCCGCCACAGTTTGGTAGAATTGGAGCTCCAGAGGCAAGGCCTGCTTGATGAGGAGCGTGTCGTCCTCGGTGGTGAGGACGCCGTTTGCATGGCCGCCGACCTGGGAGGGGAGGGTGTGTGTCGTTGGGGTGGGACTCGGAGTCGCTGAAGCCATGGTGGTTGTGAAGTGAAAGATACCGAGATTATTATATGCCAAGGTCAATCGGACCTTACCCCGCACCACAATGGCTCTGAATCTCAACTATGCTGCCAACACATACCTTGCCGTGACCCTGCCTTCCGCTTCGTCGTATCTGCAGGCCCCAGCGTCGCTCGGGCTCGTCCACCCCGCGGTGGCGCATGTCGGCCAAGTTGGCGCAATGCCGGACGTGCAGCTCGTCAGCGTGCCCAAGCAGGAGTGGGACGTCTCGGAGACCGTGCGCGCAGAGATTTTGGCGGCCTTCAAGGCTGTCGGGAGAGTGGATATCCAGGAGCCAAAGCAGCGCGCAAAACGCGGGGGCGACGAGCTCTAACCGGTTCGCAGACATGCTTTCGCGTTTGTGCTGATAGACATCTGAGTGCCTTGCAGGTGCGATGAATGACAGCTAAAACATTCCATGTACAGAGCCCGTCAGCTATATATTTCTTATCGATGTTGGCCCAAGTACTCTACAAGGTTGTGCTACGATTCGGTAAAACGAAGTGAAATACGTCTATGAACCGCCAAAGGGTAGTGCAATGCATGTTGCGCCGTTTTATTTGGAGCGACAGCAGTTTCGATGTTTGAGGAAATAGGACTGGATAAGTGGTCGATAGCAGAGGTGGAGAGGCGGTCTTCTTGAAAATAATATCCCGGCGCCGGTGTAGATGCTGCACCGTCGAGTGCAAGCTGCAGCAAGCAAGGCGGCTCGAGGGAGAGACGTTAACAGTTCAATTCAGACCAAGCGACGTCTCCAAGTGCTTGAATGCGGGTTGCGGTGAATCCAAGGCTGAAATGAGGAGGTTTGTCGCCTTGAATTCTCCAGTTTTTTGACTTCATATGGTACATCCCAGGAAGACCTGGAGCAGAACTTCAAGCTGAACATGTTGAGGATGGTGAAACCACGGTAATAAGGCAAATCCCGAGAGCCTGTGGGAGCATATTTCAAACTCCGCTTCACACGCGGTCACGTTGCCGTGATGCCTCTCAATCTCAACTCTCACCAGGACACACGAGACCACCGTTTTTCAAAAGGGAGTGGCTGGACGCCACACTGCTGCTTGAGGAAGATAAGCTCCCAATTTATTTCTGGCAATCCTTCAAGCTTCAAGGGGCTGACTCCACCCAGACTCGGAAAATGACCGCAAAAATCACGAAGTCCGGCGCAGTGTCGCGAGGTTCTGTGTGCCTGAATCATAATAGCATTCAGAAACGCTTGGAAGATAATTTTCCTAGATTGGGCCCTCGAGAAACTTCTTTCCTGTAAACCTCCATCGACTTCATTCTGCCGGTGTTTTCAACACGCCCTGTTGGCGGGCCGACGGTCATGTTACCTTCTATCGCATGTATCTTTGCCAATCCTGCGACTTATGTCCCTGTTCTCTCATCCATGCCTCGGAATCCAACCTGCTAACCCCGCGAAGCTGATTTTCCCCGAAGTATAAAGCCATCCTCTGCTTAGACTTCAGTTTCGACCGTCGCTGCGTCCCTCAAGTTCCCACAAGAGCCAACCAATGCAACTCGCCGCCGTACTCCTCTCCGTCTTTGCTGCAGCCCAAGCCATTGTGGTGCCCCAGGTTGGCTCCTCCGGGCACTTCCACTCCGCGGTCCCAGCCGCGGGCGTTCCCCAGGGCAAAAACATCACGATCAATGGCGTTCTAACCTACGTCCTCCTTGCCAAAGGGAAAATTCGACCCGAGCACTGCCGTGTTGCTGCTTACAGGTGAGTTGACATGCATTTCGTTTATTCCGCAAGGTGCTGAAGGCAATCCGTGGAGATGTATTCGGGTTACCCTCCCCTGATAATCTCGTGCGTGATTCAAACTTAGGCTCTCTGACGCCTTTTTTAATTCCTTCAATTTTAAGTTATTGGTACGCCTCCGAGTCCTTGATATTAAGAATCGGCACTCATACACCGTGATTTAGGCGGGACCAGTGGGGCTGCGGCAGGAGTTGCGGCAAGTCTTTTGAGAGCATGGTTGACTTTCAGCGTAGATGACTTTGCTACTAGACATACGCTCCCGACTATCTCAACGGCGACGCCCTTCCGACGGGAGGTGATGTCACTACGTGGGAGGTAAACCACGGCGAGGCGCAGACAACTCCCCCGCTGCTCGCCGTCATCAGCGCACTCAAGTCCCGCGGCGTCAAGCAAATTGCGGCCACCGGGTACTGCTTCGGGGTGAGCTGTGCCACTATTTCATCCATGAACCGTGTCCTGATTTACACCCTCAATATAAAGGTCTGTACACGACGCGCCTGGTAAACAACACAATCACAGTCGGCACGACGGCCCACCCGTCCTCGCTCAACGTCCCGACGGACTTTGACGTCGTGAAGGCGCAGTCGCACATCCCGATCGAGATCAACAACGCGGAGCTGGACACGGGGTTCACGCCTGCCCTCGCGCTCGAGACCGACGCGGTGCTCGGCGACGGCCAGTACCGCGCTGGGTATTCAGGCGCCAGTTCGACGGCGTGGCGCATGGATTTGCGGTCAGTCGTCTAAATTATTTCCCCGCTCGTCTCATGACTGATCGCAAACAAAACAGGTTCGCGCGAATGGGGTAAGAACTCAAGTCGTTCTTGGAGTATTTGGTGACGGCGTGGCGCGCAAAGTCGGACCCCAGTACAGGTTTGCCGCGAAGCAAGGGAGCATTCGACACGTCACTTGCGTGGATCAAGGCGCATGTCTGGAAGTAGGGTCTTGTTGAAAGGGAAATTTAAATACTTCTGCTGCAAAAAAAAAATCAAGCCGTTCGAGTAGGAAGTAGGAGGAAGGGGAGTTGCAACTAGCGAAACATGAACTTTCAAGCTTTCCTTTCAGTCTCCGGGATGAGTCGTCCTCAGTTTATGTACGTTCCAACCATGTAAGGGTGTTTATAAAAGCGTTAAACGCTTCTAGCTCGGGCCTTTGGCCTTGCGCGAACCAGTTCGACGACTTGATTAAGACAACCGTACGTTTTATTATGCAACAAGCGCAAATGCAGAACGTTGGCGACGAAACGGCGGGGGAGACGGGTCCGCCAGAAAGACGACCCTCTAAGGGTGAACGGGAGATGGATGACGCCCTCTGCGATAGGAGAGAAATTAGGGGGAGGGTGATTGGTCTTCGACGATCGCTGCACCGCTCTTGTAGTCAGGAGAGACGTCAAATTTAAAATATATAATTAAATAAAAGGCACCAAGGCGGCCGACGGCCGGGCGGGATCAGGGGCAGGGACTATCTATGAATGATCGACGATCGTCGCGCTTCGAGGAGGATTCAAGTTCTAAAGGGACAACTTCCATTAGGAGAAGAATTTGAAGCTTGTGAGGAGGCGTATTGGAGG